>JTEE01000014.1:566388-604812 GCA_002896455.3 Chlorella sp. ArM0029B | reverse complement strand
GTGTTGCATGGCAAGCTGTAAGCAACGGTGCTGCAATTTGGTCTGTTGCAGTCGGTTGAGCACGCGCAAACGTGTGTGTGACCCCCGCACCTTGCAGGAAGACGTGGCTGAAGGTGAGGCTGCTGGTGGCGGAGAGGTAGAGCAGGTTGGGGTGGCCGCCCAGGTCCAGCACTGAAAAGGGGAGAGGGGTAGGGCAGGGGGAGGGCAGGGGAGGGGTAGGGCAGAACAGGGCAGGGCAGGGCAGGGTGAGAGATGCAAGGCGTGCCCGGGCTGCTCATGGCATGAGCGCGGTGACTGCATGCTTGCCCGCTGGCAATGTCGCCTCCTCTCAGGCTGCTCTGCTGGGCCGTGCTGCCCAGGCGGCATCCAGTGCTGGCCTCTGGCACCAGGGAAGCTGCAACCGGCCCCTCACCCTTCAGCTGTTGATCGTGCGCCTCGACGACGACGCTGCGGTCTTGCAGCACCAGGGGCAGCGAGTGGGCCTGCCAGTGGGCGGCATGCAGGCTGATGTGGCCTGCGAGCGGAGAGGGCGCCGTGTGCGGGTTGGGTTGGGAGAACAGGCAGGTGAGCACTGACAGCAGCGGCATCGTCAAAGAAAGGGTGAAGCATTGGTAAGGCAGGCAGGCAGGCAGAACGGCAGGCACCTGCCATGCTGGCACTGCCTGCCCGTGTGTGTGCCTCCTCACCTCCCAGCACGATGCGCGTGACTTGCGGCGAGGCGAGCAGGAAGAGAAGCTCGTCAGCGTTCCCAGCCACACCGGTGGCACCAGTCTGGTTTCCCATCAAGGCGGCCGCCTCCGCCGGATTGGTGGGGGAGGGCAAGGCAGCGCTGGCGCCGGCCTCGGGCTGGCGGCAGCTCATAGTGGTGTTGTACAGAGACCAACGTACGGCGCCGGCTGCGGTGCAGGGCAGGTGGGGAGCGCGATTCCAAGTGATGGGCAGGCAACGTATTTGCCAGCTGGTAGACTTCGAGCTTGAAGGGGCAGCCAAATCAGGGACTTGGCGCGCAGCAGACTGTACGCTGCAACCTGCGGGGCAAACTGCATGCAAAGCAGGCCTTTCATTCATCAGGGTGCCCATGCACACCCGCCCCACAACCACACACCACCCACCTGCATCGCCGGTTTCGAGGACACGCACTGCGTAGCTGCCGTTCAGGGGCTGCCCCACAAAGAAGGTGCGGTCATCTATCAGGCGGACGGTGTCGGTGCGGTTCAGCACCTGCGGAGTGCCAAGAACACGAGGTGCAGGCAGGGGTGGCAGGCACACAGCAGGCAGTCGGGAGCATGCAGCTACTGCGTTCAGGACAGCACCCACCAAGCACCCCGAAACCAGCACTGCGTGGGGTGCTTTGCGGACTGGTGCAACGCGAGACAACAGCAGCGCTACCGGGCAATCCCACACCTCTGCCGCCAACTGGTGCCAGTGGTAACAGCACTACACCAGGCAGAGCCCCGCCCCGCCCCGCCCCGCCCCGGCCCCCCACCTGGTGCAGCGCCGTGACGGCGAAGTTGGTGGCGTTGAATCCGCAGGAGGGGTTGACGGTGCGTATGGTGGAGTTCCAGAACCCCATGATGTGCTGCGCCTCGCCGGTGGTGGAGGGCCAAAACACGCCGCCCACCATCTGCGGCGCGGGGGGGCGTGTGTGCGGTTGTGGGACGGGGTGGGCACGAGCTGCGTGCTGGTGCTTACACAGGCGTATTGCCCTTGTACCAGGCGCAGCCACGTCGCAGGAGCGCGCGTGGGAAAAGAGAGCGCCATCCCCAGCTTGGGTAGTATGCAACCTGCCTCGTGCCCTGTGCCGCCCCCTACGCCCCACTTTACACCACTGCGCAGCGCCGCTGCCGCGCCATTCCGCCCCTACCTGCGTGGTCATGCCAGCAGCAATGCCGGCGGAAGCAGGGGCCATGCCCTGGAGTGTGAGGCCAAAGGTGTAGAAGGCGTGGCCCACGGGGTGGTACATCAGGTTGACGGCGCCCCCAAAGTCGAGCGTGGTGGATACGGCGCCCGGCTTGCCGCCCWGCAGCACCACTGTTCGGTTGCCGCCGTTGATGGGCAGCCAGGTCCGGAAGGCGTGGATGTGGGCGGGGAGGATGTGGATGTCGTCTGGAGGCAGCATGGGGGGCATTCGAGGGGTGCGGACGTTGACTAGAGCGGGCCGCAAGGCGGCGGTTGCGGGCGGGCGGCGGCGGCCACGGCGGGTGGGCGGCACCATGGGCATGCAGCCCCTCACCCAATACCACGGCGCTGTGCTCTGCCTCCAAGCCGCTCCTGCTGCCTTGCCGAGTGACAAGAAGTCGGGTGCGCACCTGTGAGCGTTATGAGCTCCCCTCGCGACGAGCCCGCCGTGTTGTTCAGAGCCTCCAGCAGCTGCAGGCCGCTGGCAACGGCTGTGCTCGTCACCGTCTGCACCAGAAGGCCTTCCAGGCTCAACACCGGCTCTGACTCGCCGCCTCGGCACTCCTGGGGAGCTAGAAGGAGCGTAACCAAGCCCAGCGTCACCGCCAGGTGCGCTCTGCCTGCGGGCATCGCAGGCTGGCGCACGGGTGGGCCTGGGGAGAGGTCGGGCAGGTTGGGGGAAGCTGAGGTCAGGATGACTGCGGTGAGCGAGTCAAGGACCGCGGGCGTGATGTGCTTATTATGTGTGCGGAGTGAACGATCGGGTGATGGAGCAGAGTGACGATGGAGCCGACAGCATGGGGCCACTTTCTACCCTGCGCCGTATGCTGCCGCACTGCCGCCATGCACTGCCGCCCGCTTTTTCACAGCCAGCACAATCCAATTTCGTTGTCGGTCTCGAGTCTTCAGAGGCGATGGCGGAGGTCCGTTACTACAGGTGGCCTAGCCCTTGCTCCCTGCTGCCCCAACCGTGTCGGCCACGTTTCACGGTCGCAAGCCAACCGTCGAGCTGGCGGCAGCTGCAGCCTGCTAAGGCTGGGTCCGCTTATATGAGGTGGCCACTTATATGAGGTGGTCCAGCTGCTGACTCGGTGCAGGATGCAGGGCAGTTTTCACTGATGGCGGAGCACAAGGGGTAGCCATCGCCTTGGCAGCGCTCGTGCACAGGTAGCTGGTAGGCCCAGCTGCCGCGCGAGCGTGCAGTTCCCAGACCCTGGCTGCCCTGCTCTGCATGGCTTGCTTTAGCATGTTTGCATGGATGCTNCAACCGCACCAAGACTACCCGTTTGAATTCACCCAAAGCAGAGAAACGTCGGAGCGCGCACCTGTAAGCACGAGCAACTCCCCGCTGGCCGAGCCTGCAGTGGAATTCAGCGCTCGGAGCAACTGCTGGCTGCTCCAAACCTCGGTGCGGGTCTCCACCCTTGAAAGTAACCCCTCCAGAGTCCACTCTGCCGAGGCCTGGTGGGCAAACAGCAGCAGCGCCAGGCCCAAGCATAGTGCTCTACGCATGGCCGTAACAGGCTTGCGGAGCCCGGGGGCCCGAGGCCGGCTGGTCCAGGAGGAACTCAGGCTGGGGCAAGCGGCATCCTCGTTTTGCGGCTGGCCTTGCTCCTTGGTATGCCTTTGTGTGCAAAGGACTCCTGTTGGAAGGCACGCTGTACGCGCGCGTTGAGACAATCTCACTTTCTATTCTCCGATTAGTGTCGAATGACAGGCACGTGACCAAGGAACATGACCTTGCTCCAGACTAGGAATGAAAACGGGCGCTGTCCGTAGGTATGACGAGGCTCGCGGCTGCATGGGCACATCTAGCAGCCGCCTCCCACTCAATGTCCCACTGACCCGCCCCGCCGTCGCCGCCGTCGCCGCCATGAAAGCCAACTTCATGCAGAGCACCAAGTGGCTGGTTGGCAGGCTTGGAACTTGAACAGCGGGGGCGCTGCGTGCCTCCCATGGCCGAAAGGGCGCAAGACAACCATAGGGCTGGCGACAGCTGCCGGCAGCGTTGCGGCTGCGCCCTCCGCTGCCGGAGCTGCTCGGCTCACTGCCGCTGCTGTCTCCTCCGCTGCCGGAGCTGGCACGTTCACAGCAGCCGCTCATCTGGTGTGGCCCATCCCCGTTAAACAGCAGGGCATGTTGTTGCTGGTGACTGTTTTTTTCTGTTGTTGCTGGTGACGGCAGAGAACTCCCAAAATGGCGGCCACCTTGGTGGAGCTGCTGCATAGGCGGCTCTGAAGCCTTCCATACAAATGCGTGCCTCGGTGCAGCACCTGAGAACCACCTGCACTCCTGTGCAATCACTGTGCTTTGTATGATGACGTGTTGCACTCGTGTTTGATTATAGTACAGGAGGCTTGATATGTGGGAAAGGAGCGCAGTAGGTGAAGAGCTGCGAGGAAAGAGCAGGCACGCAAAGGCCTTAAGCTTGGGAATCGCCAGAGGCGGAGCAATCAAACAATACATACCAACGATGAACACAAGGTGCGGCCAGGCAAAGGCATTGCACACCATGACGAGGCGGGAGGCTTGTGCAAGAGTGAAGAAAGATCGGCGACGCCAGGCGACGCGCTCAGCAAAGGAGCGGCCAGGCACCCAAGTTTACAAAAGAAAAGCATAGTCTGGAAAGTGAGTCGGTTCCAAAAAAAAAGGATAATATTTAGTATAGAGACTGGAGAACTGAAAGTCGGCGAATGAAGGATGGTGGGTCTGTGACCTGATTCCATGACACTGTGATCAGGCATGACACTGTGATCAGGCCATGACACTGTGATCAGGCCGGCGTGAATGGGCGTGCGTGCATTGCTAGTTCACCACCTCGCTGCCTGTTCTTACTTGAGAGCAGGAACAGAGCGCTGCCAGATGCTGGCAATGTGCTGATCTCCCGAGTGCCCGCCCACGTCCTGCGCTGGCGACTGCACTGCAGACGCACGGCTTCCAGCCTCTGCAGCGACATCCATAGAGGCACGGCGACCGGCGCCAACCTCGGCAGCGGCGTTCCCGGCAGGCGCCTGCCTGTCTGGTGGCAGCGGCACAGGGGGCTGCCGCGGCGTGGTGGGAGGTGCCCCCGGCCTCTCGGCTTGCAGCAGCTGCTGCAGCTGGGGCAGGATGTCGGTGAAGGAGGGCCTGCAGCATGGGCAAGGGTGGTGCTTGTACAGGGGTGAGCAAGCGAGCACAAAAGGTCGGTGAGGTTGTCCGCCAAGGTGCCTGCTCGACTCCAAGGAGGGCCTGCATGGGCCGCGCAGGTAGGGGCACCGAAGCCGACGCACAAGGGGCTGGAGAGCAAGTTTGCAGGGGCAGCCGGTGCTCCTCGGGCCGTCCCAGACCAGGTACCTGCCCAACTTCTTGAGAATTGCGGTAGGGTAAAATAGCATAAAACCCTAAAAACCCATCACTGCCCACCCTCTGCAAGGAGCCTACCAAACGCCCCTCCTTGCACCTGAACGGAAACTGCCCTGCCCTCGCGCGCACACGCACACACACACACGCCCCTCCCCCCCCCCCCGCCAATAGGCAACCTGGCATGCGCAGCATGCGCTGAGCCCACCTGGCAGTCGGCTCCTCCGCCCAGCAGCGCTCCATCAGAGCAGCAAGGGCGGGCGGGCAGAGGGGCAGCGGGGGCGGGCGGGCCCCGTGCTGCGACACCTGCATGATGATCTGCATGGGGTGCCACCCTCGGTAGGCATCCTCCCCAGACACCAGCTCCCAGGCTGCAGAGGGAAGGGAACAATGCACGCAAGGCAACTTGCAGCAAGTTCTGTGGCATGGCGGCATGCAGAGGGGCATTCTCTTGGTGCGTGCGTGGCCAGACGACACAGGCACCCTCCCCAACAACGGCGCCCCAATGCCATTGCACCAGTCGTGCTTGAGCTACCGCCCCTTACCCAAGACGCCAAAGGCAAAGACGTCGACGGCGGGCGACAGGCGCCCCTCGCGCAGCAGCTCGGGAGCGGCGTGGGTGGGGGTGCCGTAGCTGCCCGTCTGCACGTGGGTGGCGCGGACGTCCAGCATCCTGCAAGGTGGGCGGCACAGGTGGAGGCAAGGAGACCGTGGGTCAACAGCGTGCTACCACGGCCGAGAAGCGGGATGCAGCACCTCTACACCCATCCCACCCCCCAGCCGGCTTCTGGTCGCTCAACCGTCGTCCCTCTGCTCACCTGCTGAGCCCAAAGTCGGCCAGCTTGCATGTGAAGCCGCGCTGGCTGGTACGGGACCCTTTGAGCACGACGTTGGCGGGCTTCAGGTCTGCAAAATGGGAGCAGCGAGGAGCAGTGAAGGGGAGGCAGCTTTGGCAAGGATGGATTCGTGGTAGAAAACAAACCAGTGCTGCCCAGAGCCAGCTCGCCTCCGTCTCAACTGCCCCTAGCATGTTCTGCCACACGCCTCGGGCACCCTGTCCCCCCTCACCGCTGTGCATGACTCCCAGTGAGTGCAGGTACTGCATGCCGGTTGCCACATCMAGCAGGCACAGGTAGATGTTTGCCTGTGGCAGGTTGGGCAGGGGGTGGGGAAGGGTGGGGAGGGGGAGCAGCGGCTAACAGGAGTTAGGTCACTCGCAAAGTGCCACTAGCAAACGCGTTCCTCAACCTCCTGGATACACAGCACTGGTGGCATCGTAAAGGTCAGATACACCTTGCTGCCACCAGCTCAGTGCCCTGCCCCTCTAGGGCTGCCTGCACCACAGCCCTCAGCCACACCAAGTGTGGCCGCCCGTCGGGCATCTTGAGGGCCTTCTGCGCCAGGACGTCGCCGAGCGTGCCCCGCTCACAGTACTGCGGGCAGGTAGGCAAACGCAGGGCGAGGTCAGCCCCACCCCAGGACCTTGTACCGCCAGGCCCCTGAGCATCTGTTGTGCCTGCGGCGCGCCGACGTCACTCCCTGACCATGCATGCTCCCAGGGGACAAGAAAGGAGTGCCCCACCCCTGCTAGGAAGCAAGCAGTGCCACCAATAGGGCGGTCAACACTCCGCCACATGTGCTCCATGTAGGGCCCTCCCCTCACAAATCAGCCAGGGTCCCCTTTAACCTCCTCACCTCTGATACAATCCAGGTCTCGTACAGCCCCGGCTGCAGCGGGCTGTGCGGATCTTCCACCGCCACAGCCTCCGCGCCAGACAGCAGGGAGCGGAGCAGGCGGGGCCCCTTGCCGCCAGCAACCGTGCTGCCCTCTACCGACGTGGCGCTGTCGCTACTGCTGTTTGACAGGCGTACGTCCGGCAGGGTGAGCACAGAGTCATCTGATTCCAGCAGGCCCTCGCTCCGCAGCAGGCGGATGACCGACAGCTTGTAGGTGGTGATGCAGTTGGGGTGGGACACGCTCATGCTGCAAGAGAGGGCAAGGGAGGGGCGGCAGGGGCGGGCAGGGTGGAGACGCAGAGAGCTATGGGGTGGCAAGCATGAGGGTGGTCAACCTGCACGCTTTACTCTGGCCACTCTATTTGCAGGCCCATGGGCATGCAGCCAGAGGAGAGCGCAGCGATTGCCAGCAGAGGCAATGCTGCCATTGCCACCAACCTGCCCGATGCAGTGGTCCCCCCTGTTAGTTCAGCCTGCGACAACCTCCTCTTGCCCACCCCGCAGCTGCCCCAAACCACCCACCAGAGCAGGGGCTCTCGGGAGACGGAGGAGGGGTCGTCGCCAGCTACGCTGTGCTCCACCACTTTGACTGCCACAATGGCGCCGTTCCACCGCCCCTTGTACACCTTGCCGAAGGCTGCACAGTCAGGGCAAGGGTTGCGCTGAAGTGACTGGCAGAGAGGGAAGGCGGTGCAGGCTGAGAGGCGGGTACTGAGACCGGCAGGCTGGCGCAGAGCAGTCGCAATCCGCAGGCGCCAGTGCCCGCTCACCTCCCCTGCCCAGCAGCTCCCCAATCTCCAGCCCATCAATCACGCCAAACCTGCGGGGGCGAGGAGGGGTGCAGAGGGGCCGCTCTCTGTCAGGCTTCAGTGCGGGCACAATTCAGTGCAATGCAGAAGAGCACTCTGCCATTAGTTGGCCAACAGCAAGCAGGCTGAGCAATGCAGTGGAACAGATCACATTGGAGATCTCGACAGCTCCGCACGTGCCGGCCTCGCTTCACGCCGGCATTCCCAGCCGTGACACAGCCCGCCTCACCTGGCGCGCCATAGCGCGTCCTGCCCCCGCCGCCCCGCCTCGCTCAGCTGCTGTGCCGCGCTGCTGCCCTTGCCAATGGTACTGCCCGAGGGCAAGGCGCCGAAGCTGTCCAGACTGGCGACAGGCTGGCAGACTACCTTGCTGCCAAAGAGCAGCTGCTTGGCAGCTTCATCCATGTCACCAGACTCCATGAGGTGCGCTTTGGCGCCACATGGGGTGTCGGGCTGCGACTCGCTGCCACGGTTGTCTGTCATACTGCTGCTGGCGGCTTTTGCTGCAATCACCGAGCGCCTGCGCCGGCGGCGCCACAGCAGGGTGGCGGCGGTCGCGGCCACGGCTGCGCCTGCAACTGCAGCCAACGCGACGACTGCTACGGCCCAAGCCGGCGTGCCGCCTGGCTCTTGCGGCAGCTGTGCCGCCAGCGCCGCCCCAGGGTCCTCCTGGAACTGCACCAAGGTGCCCTCATACGTGTAGGGGGTAGAGCCGACTGCAAGCAGGCGGGGTGCACAAGTAGGAGGCAGTCAGCATGGCTAGCGGGTAGGTTCCCTAAACCCTAACCCTAAACCCTAATACTGGAACGGCAGCAGCCACACCCACTGGCTCACGTTGATCCAACTCTGCATTGCATTGCACGGCAGCAGATTTGAGGGAAACCTGGCGATGTGCTGCTGTCACGCTGCTCCTGAACCAATTCAGCTGCCCCCGGCCCCATCGTGTGACGCCCCCCCACCCACCTTGCTCCCCCGTGAGGACGCTGCGGATGGGCTCCTGCTTTTCAAAGCGGGGCACAATCAGGTAGCCCATGGGCCCAATGTCGACAATGGCCTGATCTCCCAGCTCCTGCAGGGGAGAGGCAGCATGGACGGCGATGAGTGTCACAGGCCCTGGGTGCACAAAAGAGCAGGCTCACTCCCCGCAGGAGATGTACTGCTGTGGGAATGGTAGGCTGGCAGGCAATGCTTGCCATGTTGCCCATGTGCATGCATGCATGCATCCAGGGAGGCGTATTCACAGGCAGGCAACTTCTGCTGCTGCGGCTGCGCCAGCCATGAATGGCCGCTGCTTCAGAACGCTGCCTGAGGCCGCTGCTTCACCCCGCTGCAAGCAGACTCAACCTCACCGTGCTGCTGCATCATCCGATCACCCACCTGTCTCAACCCGTCCTTGGTGAGCTGTGTTGAGCTGGGGGAGCATGGTGTGGCGTAGGCCTGGAGCGAGGAGTTGAGGAAGAGCAGCTGGTGGCCCTGCTCCCCGTCCACCGTGGGCCAGACGGGGGAGCCCGCAATAATGGTGCTCCGGTTGCCCATGGCAGCGGAGGGCTGGGAGGCGCCTGCACAGGGGCAGTTGGGGACATGCCAGGGCAGGGTCAGAAGGGGTCATGCCCATGCATTCCTACCGTCGCTAGCGCCCTAGTCCGCTGCGAAGAAAGCCTGGCCTGCAAACCCTGGCTCCTTGGGTCGGATCATTCGCAAGCACGCAATACAACCTCTGCGCGCCTGTGCTGCAGAGGGTCTGTAGCAGTCCGTGCATGCCCCCGCACCTTGCAGGAAGACGTGGCTGAAGGTGAGGCTGCTGGTGGCGGAGAGGTAGAGCAGGTTGGGGTGGCCGCCCAGGTCCAGCACTGCAGGGGGAGGGCAGGGTGAGAGGTGCAAGCAGTGCAGGGCATGGGAGGGGAGGGCAGGGCAGGGGGGGCAGGGCAGGGCAGGGCAGGGCACCGGGAGAGGCGCAAGCCGTGCCGGGCAGGCGCACTGCGTGAGCGCGGTGACTGCATGCATGCCCTCTGGCAAAGAAGCCTCCTCTCCCTCCTCCTCGCTGCTCTGCAGAGCCGTGCTGCCTGCTCTGTTGAGCCGTGCTACCATACTCAGGTGCCAGGCACGCTGTGGGGAACCAGAGGCGCCACCGGGAAGCCACCGGAAAGCCACCGGGAAGCCACCGGGAAGCTGCCAGGAAGCTGCAGAGAGCTGCAACCGGCCCCTCACCCTTCAGCTGCTGGTCATGTGACTCCACGACGACGCTGCGATTTTGCAGCACCAGGGGCAGCGAGTAGGCCTGCCACTGGGCAGCCTGCAGGCTGATGTGGCCTGCAAGCAGAGAGAGCGCCGGATGCGGGGTTGGCAATGGACTGCAGGTGGGGGTGCGCTGGCGACACTGCTACGGTGAAAGGTGGAGGCAGGCAGCAGCCAGATGGCAAGCGCGAGAGTTGGTGTGGCGGGACGGCTACAAAGATATTGGGAAGAGAGAGAGAGAAAAAGAGAGAGAGAGAGAAAATACGGAAAGGCAGGCAGGCGCTTCTCGCACTGGCACTGCCCGGCCCTGCACCCTGGCCGCTCACCTGCCAGCATGATGCGCGTGACATGGGGTGAGGCGAGCAGGAAGAGGAACTCATTAGCGCTCCCAGCCACACGGGTGGCAGCAGTGTGGTTTGCCAGCAGGGCAGACACCCCGGCGGGGTTGGTGGGCGTCGCAGCTCCGGCCTCGGGAAGCTGGCAGATGACGGTGGTGTTGTACAGCGACCAACGTATGGCGCCGGCTGCGGTGCAGGACGTGTGGTGCGCATTCTTAAGTGATGGGCTCGCAGTGTGCCAGTCGGCTGACAGGCTTCCACTTCCCATAGGCGGCTCACTCAAGCAAACAGCTCTGCTGCTTAAGCTGCAGGCAAGCAGAGTGCATGCCCTGCAGGACGGTTCTAAACCAATGCCCATGTGCACTCGCCCCGCCCCGCCCCGCCCCGCGCGCCGCCCACCTGTATCGCCGGTTTTGATGACGCGCACTGCGTAGCTGCCGTTCAGGGGCTGCCCCACAAAGAAGGTGCGGTCATCTATCAGGCGGATGGTGTCGACGCTGTTTACCACCTGCGGAGCGCCAAGAGACCAGAGGTGCAGTCAAAGTGGCAGGCGCACAGCAGAAAGCGGGGCCAGTGCAGCTCAGTGCGGTCAGGGGCAGCACCCACGCGCGCTTGAACCCCTTTGCTCATCCCCTCATGTGACAGCGCTGCAGCAACACCAAAGTGTGCCGCAGATGCGTTGCGAGACGCCTCCCAGGACGTACTGCCTAGACAGCCCTTTGCGCGGCCAGGCAATACGCTGTGGGCACTCTGCAGGTGGACCCAAATCGACCTGAGGGTGGCCCCAAACAGCCGCCTCTCCCCCCGCACCCGTTGCAGCGCCGTGACGGTGAAGTTGGTGGCGTTGAGGCCGCAGGAGGGGTTGACGGTGTGGATGGTAGAGTTCCAGAACCCCATGATGTGCTGCATGTCGCCGGTGGTGGAGGGCCAGAACATGCCGCCCACCATCTGCGGCGCGGGGGGCGGGCGTCACAAAGCGAGGTTGCATTGCCATGTCGGTGCTGGGCTGGTGGTGGGGACACACGGGGGGGAGCAGAAGAGATTGTGCACAGACAGGAAGAGTAGTGAAGATGAGGTCATGCACGCTTGAAGCCGCCTGTGACACTGCCCTTGCATACTTCTTGCCCCCGCCCGCTCCGGCGAGGCCCGTACCGCCTGGCCCCATGCAGCCAGCCGCCTGTCACATCTGCTCACCTCTGTGGTCATGCCAGCAGCAAATCCGGCGGAAGCAGGGGCCATGCCCTGGAGTGTGAGGCCAAAGGTGTAGAAGGCGTGGCCCACGGGGTGGTACATCAGGTTGACGGCGCCCCCAAAGTCGAGCGTGGTGGATACGGCGCCCGGCTTGCCGCCCTGCAGCACCACTGTTCGGTTGCCGCCGTTGATGGGCAGCCAGGGCTGGAAGGCTTGCACATCGGCGGGAAGGAYGTGGATGTCATCTGGAGGGCGCACAGGGGGGAGGACACAGTGTGACGCAGACGCGAGGGCAGCGCCCTGACGGGCTACGGGCGTCCGCCGTGCGCCCACATGCGCGGCGGCGGCAACAGAAGTGACCTCCCACCCCCGTTCCGGACCGGAAGGCCTGCACCAGGGGCTACCAATTTGGTTCCCCCAAAGCAGAGCCAAGTGTCGGGAGCGCGCACCTGCAAGCACGAACACCTCCCCGCGGCCCGAGCCGGCAGTGGAATTCAGCGCCCGGAGCAACTCCTGGCTGCTTGAAACCGTTGTGCGGCTCTGCGCATGTGAAAGGAGTCCCTCCAGGCTCCACGGCTGCTCTGCCGAGGCCTGGTGGGCAAACAGCAGCAGCGCCAGGCCCACGCCTAGCTCCAGTGGTGCTCTGCGCATGGCCACCAGATGCTCAGCGGGGGCCTGGGGGCCCAGGCAGGCTGGGCCGGGAGGAGCTCCTGCAAGCGGATATCATCGCCGCTGGTCTGGCGTCCCTCGTGCGTGCAGAGACTTGCAGTAGATCGTGGGAGCTCTCAACGTGAGACTTTGTTTTGGCGCCTTTTTTTTTGCGATCTTTGGGGCCGGGCCCCATGACACCAACATTACTCTGCTGAACCCTTGAGGCTTGGCATGTGAGACAAGACTCCTCTATGCAACACTGGCTGCAGGCGTTAGCCCTGACTGCAATGATGCTCACGGCCGAGATCTGCCTGCCTACTTCTGACAGGCCCCGCCGCCGCTGACGCACGGCACGGCTAGAAAGCATGTTATGTTGCACTAGTGTGGAACATAGACCAAGTTAGGCAATGCTAGTTAGCTGGCAGCGGGGTGGGGTGGGGTGGGGCTCATCCACCCAGCATCAGGTCTTCAGCCCCACCGAGGATGCCCCCCAGCATCTCAACATGCGTGTGACTGTGGGCAGCTTCTTGGAGCTAAGGGAGTATCCAGAAGGGAGTATCCAGAAGACATTTTTTGTTGGATGTAGGGGGGATTGGATATGCTAGTGTCGGAAAGAAGATTCAAACCCGTGACCTCCTGCACTTTCTGTTCACTAGGGCGCTATAAATACGGCCTGTGCGCCTGCGCCCTGGGAATGCTCCGCTGACATGGCGCTCTGTGCGTGCAGTACGGGCCGACACGTCACAAGTCTACATGCTAAACAGCATTGTATCCTTGAAACGATGTGCACACACGTCGTCCGGACGGGGTAGCAGGCGGGCTTGGTTTATAAACAACACTGGGCCCCGTGCAGAATAGCTCCACAGTGCAAACAGGCGTGGAGCACACACTGTTGTGTCGTGTAAGCCACTGCCGCTGCCAAATCCTCCCGCTCAGCACCGTCGGTGCGCACTCCTTACATCAACATGAGCCCTGCCGGTGTCAGGGCTGCGCATAGTACAGAATGTGTGGTGAGCTGAGAGCAGAGAAGGATGTGCATGCATGCCGCGCAGCATGGGAGGCAAAAATCCGATCCCGCTAGCCATTGCTTGTGCCCCAATGTGTTGCGAAGCATGCGTACCGTGTACTGTGGCCGTTCGTAATAATAAGGTTATTGCGCGCTGCATACTTATATGTTCAAACTGGGACGCACATGATGGCAAACATGGCCTGCTGTTGGCATAAGGGGTGTGGTTCAAACACGACGCGCATAACAACAAGCACCGCCGGCTGCTGGTCGACAACCAGCCGTTTCTCATAAGAAAGATGGTATTGACGCTGAAAAGGAATGGACAAGTGGGACGATGCAAGGGGAAGTCGGCCAGGTGTGCTGCTGCCGTCGGTGCGCCCAGATGAAAGAGGCGGGTAAAAAAAACGGATTCCATAGTCCTGGTTTATGTTGGGTTGGGTGCAAAGGAGCGCTCTCAGCCAGCACAGAACCGGTGCTTAGCTTGCTGCTGCTTGTATGCATGAGGAGGCACACTGCCACCCGAAGGGAGCAGCCAGCTCCTCGTCCCAGGCCTGCGCCAGCTGGGTGGCCTGCATGGGTCAGCTCCCTCTTTGCTTTACTGGCACCGGCGGGAGGGCTGCTCCAGCGGGATGGCCGGCGCCCCCTGTCTCTCGGCCTGCAGCAGCTGCTGCAGCTCGGGTATGACCTCGTTGAAGGAGGGCCTGCAGCGGTTGCTGGGGGCAGGACAGCGGCTGAGCGGTGAGCGGCAGCGCAAATGTGTGATGAGTGGCAGCCCGACAAAAAAGGGGACCTGCACACATCCCTCCGACACCACCACCCCACCCTGCTTCATTGCACTTGTGGCACCTGACTCAGGCTAGCCAACCAACCCCCAGCGCTTGCCCAATCCAGAAAAACATAGCAATAGCAGCCTGCAACACCCTCAGCCCGTCCCACCTGTCAGCCGGCTCCTGCGCCCAACAGCGCTTCATCAAAGCGGCCAGGGCGGGCGGGCAGTGCGGCAGCGGCGGCGGGCGCGCCCCTTGCTGCATGACTTGCAAGACGATCTGCATGGGGTGCCACCCACGATAGGCATCCTCCCCTGCCACCAGCTCCCAGGCTGCAGGCAAGCAGTGAAGTTGAGAAAGACGATGAAAGAACATCAAGCAGGCGACTTAGAATCTGCGCTGAGCAGGCAAGCGGATGCCCAAACAGCGCACCTCACCCTCCCCGGGTGTGAAATTCATCCCAGCTCCACCCACCCAGGATGCCAAAGGCAAAGACGTCGACGGCGGGTGACAGGCGCCCCTCGCGCAGCAGCTCGGGCGCGGCGTGGGTGGCTGTGCCGTAGCTGCCCGTCTCCACGTGGGTGGCGCGCCCATCCAGCATCCTGCGTGCGGCGGGGTTGACATGGAAATACTAAATACTGAAAAAGCAGCAGCAGCGTGAGAAGGTACGACATAAAACAGCCAGGCCACGTACAGTGCAATATGGTGCCAGTTTGCCCCCCTCACGTGTTTCTTGACCCAGCCGACCCCAGCCCACCTGCTGAGCCCAAAGTCGGCCAGCTTGCATGTGAACCCGCGCAGGCTGTTGCGGGCTCCCTTGAGCAGCACGTTGGCCGGTTTCAGGTCTGCGGGGAGAAAGAAGCAGGGCAATGCAAGCGTGGATGGGGGGAAAGAAAGGCTGCTCCCTGAGGAGGGCAAGGGCAGACAAGAGAGCAGCCTGGGTTTGCCAACCGGCATGACACATATCTTTGATCAGCATACCTAACGCCCAGTTCCAATTTCTGCCCTGCCCTGCCCTAAATACTGTTGGCTCAATGCTGACCTCCACTGCCCAGCCCAGACCAGCCCCCTCTTACCGCTGTGCATGATGCCCAGGGAGTGCAGGTACTGCATGCCGCTGGCAATGTCCAGCAGGCATAGGTAGATGGCGGTCTGGCAAGGGTGGGTGGGAGAATGGCAAGGAGGCAGGGATGATAAAGAAGGGACGATGTCGGGTGAAGGTACAGGATATAGAGGGCAGCCGCAGGCAAGTTCCCACAGTCCAGTCGGCACGCGTGCTCAACTAAGTCGACATGACATGCCGGAGCTCCCCGCTAGCTCACCATATGGGGGAGGCCATCGGGCGTGAGCAGGCGCCTTCTCCGCCAGAGCATCGCTCAGCGCACCTCGCTCGCAGAACTGCAACGGGTAAGGACACCGAAACAAAGGCGCTGGTGTTGGGACAAGCGCAAGAGGTGAAGCATTTGCCATCAAGGTTGCAGGAACTGTGTGGACGGGGACGTTCGTTACGCGCAAGCTGGGGAGACACAAGGTGTACTACTTAGTAAGCCTTTTCACCAGCGCACTTCCTACAAGGGCCATTCTCTCCACAACCTTGGGCATTACTCAGGCACGGTGTGCTGTTTACTCAAAGTGTGCTGCGCCGGCCAGCCCTTGGCCGCACCGCACCCCCACCCCACCTCAGCCACGATCCAGGTCTCGTACAGCCCCGGCTGCAGCATGCCGTACGGGTCCTCCACCTCCACAGCCTCCGCCCCAGACAGCAGGGAGCGCACGAGGCGGAGGCCCTTGTGGTGGGATTTGCCATCTGTGCTGCTGTCACCCGCCATTGCGGAGTCCTCGGAGGTGCGCACATCAGGCACAGAGAGGGAGGAATCATCGGAATCCAGCAAGTCCTCGCTCCGCAGCAGGCGGATGACCGACAGCTTGTAGGTGGTGATGCAGTTTGGATGGGACACGCTCATGCTGCAAAGAGGAGAGCGGAGGGGAGGGCGAGCTCAAAACTAGTAGCAAACTGCCCAGTTCTAGTCTAGTCTAGTCGTTACAGCTTTTCACATCCCCTGAAAGGGGATTCAACTTCAGGACGAACCAAATCCTGAGAGGTTGACGAGGCATGCACCACAAGGCCCTGAAAACATGAAAACATGAAAACAGGGTCTAAAAACAAACTGGCTGTGTGAATCAACGAAAGTGTGGGTGCAGCACCGGGGGATGTATGAGTGGTCTAGCTGCTGATAGAGAAGTAATTGTTCCATTGCGATTTGCTGGCTGCGGCTTCAAAGAGGTCGGGGCGGCCCTCGCACAGGCGGCGGAGCTCAGAGCGGGGGATCTTGGCAGACACGTCAGCGGCATACATGGACAGGAGAGAGGGGCGCGTGCGGCTCTGTGCGGGTGCAGATGAGACAATGTCACCAAAAAACAGCTGCTTTGCCATGCGGCAGTCAGGCATTCTCAGGATGTGTCCCACCCAGCAGCCTCGCTGGCGCAGCAGCTGCATCTCAATGCTGGGCTGCGCACAGGTGGCCATGAGCACAGTGTTGGAGATGTGCCGGGGTGGCTCGCTGCCAACGGGTGGCGCCGCGCTGCTGCCCTTCACGATCTGCCTGAGCTGCTTGCGCTGCACCACCTCGAGCCGCTCTAGCTGCGCTGCCGTGAGCGCCCAGCTGTGTGCTCCGTACAGCAGCACTGAGGACACCAATGAGCGGTAGATGCGCATCTTGGTGCTGAGCTGCACGCAACGCTGCCGCCACACAGGCTTGTGCAGGCAACTGCCCAGTTGAAGGGCCAACTAGGCCAGGGATGTTCGCAGGCAGTTCCTGAGGCGCATTCTGACAAGCAGCTCCAAGCAGGCAGTGGCGGGCATATGCCGCCATTGTTCCCAACTCACCTTCAACTCAAAACATGTGCGCCATCTTGCACCTGCCCAAACCCTCAACTCACCACAGCAGGGGCTCACGGGACATCGAGGAGGGGTCGTTGCCTGCTACACTGTGCTCGATGACCTTGACCGCCACAATGGCGCCATTCCATCGCCCCTTGTACACCTTGCCATATGCTGCAGGTTGGCGGGGTATAGCGCAGGCGGCCGGAACGTTATCGCACTGGCACTGGCAGCGGGTGTGTTGTCCTTGGGACTACTTCAGAACTGGCACGGCGACTGCAGCACTCCTGGATGTGTGCCACGTCAGAAACCCTCATTGTGTTGAGCATCCGCGTTGAAAGGAAGAAAAGACAGAAAGAAGCAAAAGAGAGTGCTGCAAGTAGGGAAGGGAGAGCGCTTTGGATCCGATGAGCCAGAACAAGCCCTTGCCTGCTCACCTCCCCTGCCAAGCAGCTCCCGGATCTCCAGCCCCTCGATCACGCCGAACCTGCTGTGGGGAGGGACAATCAAAGCGACAACGTGGGAGCGTGCATCCACCTTGAGTACCAATAGCAGCCCGTCAGCTACACAAATATCCAGCCAAATGCCGGCTCAGCTCACCTGGCGTGCCACAGTGTGTCGCGCCCGCGCTGCCCACCCTCACTCAGGCCCCGAGATGAAGTGCTCTTAGGCATGCCGCTGCCAGAGGCAATCGCACCAAGGCCGCAAAGGCTGTCAGCTGGCTGGAAGACAGCCTGCAGCTTCTCGTCAGCGTCCGCCAGCTCACCAGACTCCATGCGGTGCGCTTTGGCACCCCGTGGTGTGATAGGCTGTGAGTCGATGCTGTCGTTGGTATCTGGTCTGCTGACGCTGATGACCTTTGCAGCACCCACGAGCTGCCTGCGGCGCCGGCGCCACACCACTGTGCCCGCCGTCATGGCTATGGCTGCAGCTGCGACCCCGGCAACAGCAACCACAGCAACAACCCACGCCGGCGTGCCGCCTGATTGCAGTTGTAGCTGTGCTGCCAGCGCTACCCCGGGGTCCTGCTGGCACTGCACAACTGTGTTCTCAAAAGTGTAGGGGGTGGATCCCACTGCGGAGGCAGCCAGTTGAGTGGGAAGGACGTAGGGGCACGTCAGTTTTTGCTTTAAAGACGTTGCGTGACAAGTTGTACGGGCCTCCCTGAGCCTCTGCACAGGAGCTCCCGCATACATCCGGGATGCATATTTCCAAACGAAGTCACCATGTTTTACACCCACGCCTTCTGAATGTCATCCCACCCACCGTGTTCCTGTGTGAGGATGCTGCGAATCGGCTCGGTCTGCTGGAAGTGGGGTACAATCAGGTAGCCGGTGTCACCAACGTCCTTCACAGCTTAAACTCCCAGCACCTGCATAGGACAGGAGTGGGCAGAGTGTGGATGCATGTTGTTGTTTCTACAAAAGGGAGCACAAAGACGCACAAGTAGTGTGCCCCACACCGCTGGCAGCCACGCCCATTAGGGACCCTGCAAGGGCTGTGCAATACCCTCTGCCGCCCGTGCTCTGAGAAAGCAGCATTGGTGTTGTTGCTGATGTCCCCTTCGAGTTGCGCTGCTCTGGCTACACTCGCTCATCATCTGCCCTGTTGCGAACTGTTGTGCCAGTCCACTCCACAGCCACGCACCTTCCTGAGCCGCTCCTTGGTAAGCTGCGTGGAGTTGCGGGAGCACGGTGTGACGTAGGCATGGAGGATGGAGTTGACGAAAAGCAGCTGGTGGCCCGGCTCGCCATCCACCGTGGGCCAGACGAGGGACCCCGCAATGATGGTGCTTCGGTTGCCCATGGCAGTGGATGGCTGGGCGGCGCCTGCTTGATGATCAAGGGGAAAAGCGGGGTGGGGAAGTGAATGGTACATGCAAGGCCTGGCAACGGTTCTAGGTTGCCCATTCTTAGTGCTTCTTGGACAACAACTGATGCGCTTGCAGCCGGGACGGTCTAGACCCCAGATCTAAAGGACCCACACGCACGCCAAGGTTGATGTCTGCTTGCATGCGCATGCGCCCCGCACCTTGCAAGAGGACGTGGCTGAAGGTGAGGCTGCTGGTGGCGGAGAGGTAGAGCAGGTTGGGGTGGCCCCCCAGGTCCAGAACTACAGAGCGGGGGTGGCAGGGCAGGGCAGGGCTGTTTAGACGGACGGTTGAAGGTGGGTGGGTGTAGCCGCCGGTGAGATGCCTCTCACATTCACAGCTGCGAGGGCGGGATTGGACTGGTCTGATCACATCCACCTCAGGATCAGATGATTAGGGTCACGATTGTCTTACTTGCAGCTTCAAGGCCCCCATGCTGTAACCTCATCCCCGACAACCTCATACGTGCAACCCCAGCTCACCTGTCATCTGTTCATCGTGCGACTCAATGAAGACATTTCGATTTTGCAGCACCAGGGGCAGCGAGTAGGCCTGCCACTGCGCAGCCTGCAGGCTGGTGTGGCCTGCAGAGTAGAGGGAGTGGCACTGATGACTCGAGGGTTGTTTGTGTCTTCAAATTTGTTTCAACAAGCAGGCTGGCGGACTGGGCACGTAGGACTCCGCTCCCTCCCGGTGCTCATTGCACGTGGGACATGATCAAGGGGCTGTGGACGCTGCAAGGCTGGTAGGCAGGCAGGCCGCCCCTCCCTCTTGATCGCTGGAAACCCTGCGCAGCGGCTGCCGTGGCATTCGTTCAGCAGGCTGGCAGGCTGATCTGCAGGCCAGGCCTTCCCTTTGTCCAGATGCCCGCTCACCTCCCAGCATGATGCGCGTGACATGGGGTGAGCTTAGGAGGAAGAGGAGCTCGTCGGCGGTGCCTGCAACCGCCACAGGCGAGGTGTGGTTGCCCAGCAGGGCGGCTGCCTCACCGGGAATGCTCGAGGAGGGCGGGCTGTTGCCACTCCCAGTCTGGGAGCAGGTCATGGTTGTGTTGTACCACGACCAGCGAATGACGCCCGCTGCAGAGCAGGCACGGGTGTGGGCGCCAGGGCAGGCATCTGTCAGTCGTGCTCAATCAAGGGGGACCAAGCTAGAAACGGATGCAGCATAGTGTTCAAATACACATCCCCTACAGCATACTTTATGTTCACGCGTTGTTACACACCATTGTTACAAAGCCGTCCATCCCCACCCATCCAGTGCAAGTGTCCCACGCTGCCTGACATCTACCTGGATCGCCGGTCTGTGTGATGCGCACCGCGTAGCTTCCGTTCAGGGGCTGCCCCACAAAGAAGGTGTTGTCGTCAATCAGGCGGACGGTGTCGCTGCGCCCCAGCACCTGGTGGGTGCAGGACAGGTGGGGCAAGCAAGCACAGGAAGACAAGTCAGATTGTAAGTGTGCAGCCCTGGGAATGCCCAACATGAAACAACCCAGCTCCCTCGCAAAAAAGCAGCCTCACGAGCAAGCGTCGCCAGGCTGCCCCAGCACAAACATACTGTCTGCCCGCCCCGCGCCCCCCACCTGGTGCAACGCCGTGACGGTGAAGTTGGTGGCGTCGAGGCCGCAGGAGGGGCTGATGGTGCGTACAGTGGAGTTCCAGAACCCCATGATGTGCTGCGCCTCGCCGGTTGTGGAGGGCCAAAACACGCCGCCCACCATCTGCGGCGCGAGGGGGCAGGATGTGAGTCCAGGGCAAGCCACATGACAGGGGGTGAGAGGAACCCAGGTGCCGCACGGCTGCGTGCAGTGGTCTATTCAGGGCGTGCTGCCAGGTGCTCCGCCCTTAAAGCGCTGCGCACGCTGGGGATGTAAACAGTGCAACCAAGTCACCAAGCGCCCCGCCGTGCCGCCCCATGCTGTGCACGCTGCCTCCCTTGCCCCGCCCCCTCACTTGACCGCAATCTCCCGTCGCGCTACGCAATGCCCCACCGCACCGCGGCGCACTGCTGCCTCGCCCAGCCCTGTGCCAGCTTTGCGCCGCCGGGCCGCCCCACATTACGCCGGTACCGCCTCGCCCTGCCGCTGACCCTGCCCACCTGCTCAGTCATGCCCGCAGCCAAGCCAGAAGATGTGGGTGCCATGCCCTGGAGCGTGAGGCCAACAGTGTAAAAGGCATGCCCTTCTGGGTGGTACATCAGGTTGCCTGCGCTGCCAAAATCCAGCACCGTTGAATTGGCGCCCGCTTTGTTCCCCAGCAGCACCATTGTTCGGTTGCCGCCGTTGATAGGCAGCCATGGCTGGAAGGCTTGTATGTCTCTGGGGAGGACGAAGATGTCATCTGGAGGGGAACAAAAGGTTGGGGCGCAAGTAGAGTCGAGGGAAATGTGCAAACTGGCGGAGCGGTCGGGCACTGTGGCGGCCGCCGCGGCTGCAGCAAGCGGGTTTGGTTGGGCGACAGCATCACCCCCGACAGCACCATAAACTGCGCTCGCGATGCATCAGTCCCCATCAAGCAGCGCTCAGTGACAAACATAACGGCTTAAATGGTGTCGGGCAAAGCAAAGCAAAAGCGCTCACCTTTAGCGCAATGAGCTCTCCGGTGGCCGAGCCGGCAGTGGCGTTCAGCGCCTCTAGCAGCTGTCGGCCATTGGAAACCTCGGTGCGGGTCTTCACTTCGGCAAGCAGCCCCTCCAGGCTCCACGAAGGCTCGCTCAACCCGTGGCAGGCCCCGTTTAGCAGCAGGACCAGGCCCAATGCAGCCGACAGGCGCACTGTGCCATGGACCATTGCAGCCCAGGCTGCGGGAGGCTGCCAAAGGGCAGGGCAGGTTCCGAGTGAAGAGCGGAGCTGGCTGCGAGTAGCTGTGCACTCGATGCTCCTTGTGGATGATCTTATATCGAGCTCATCTCACAGCGAAATTGCAGCCAGAGAGGGAGGGGGAGCCGGCTGCTGCTGTGGAGGCACGGAGTGCTTTCTTCACGCGCCGCCGCCAACATTTATGTACCAGCTTCCAATGTCCCTCCCAGAAGTCCGTTTGAATTGGCCTTTGGCGTTTGCATATGGTATGGATTTTTCTCACACCAACTGGACCAAAATCAGTCAATGTGGTCAACCTGGAGCACACTACAAGCGGCAGGGAGCGCATCGTGCAGCTTTCTCCCGGCCGACACGCCTCCACCAGTGTCCAGCCCCCCAGCCAGCCACCCAGTCCCAGGCGGGTAAGGTGGAGGGCAGAGGGCACGTCCTGTGCGGGCGCAGGCTGCAAGCAACCCCTCCGGAGGTTGTGCACCCGTTTTCAAGCGCACCTCGACTGGACTTGACAGCTAGAAAGTGACCAGGGCGGAAGCAAGGGACACACGGCAGCGGTGTGCTGGGGGCCGCCCTTTCTGCTGGGGCACGGCGGCGACAGTTACACAGACAGCTGCACAGACAGAGCATGCGATGCAACTTACGCATCCCCACACCGACAGAGCCCCCAGGGGCACTGTGCATGAATGAGGCAGCCCAGTGGTTGTGTGCACCCTCTGCAGTCAAGCCAGCCGCTGCTGCCCTCGCGGCTGTGCAGGGGCGTTGAGCATCCGCGCCGGCGGAAGCCCGCGCTGCAGCTGCCGCACAGCATCTGCCACCACATCTGCCATGTTGCGGTATGACAGCTCAGTGACGCCAGCAGTATGGGGCGTCAGGTACACGCTGCAGGGTGGTGGCAGGGGGCAGGGCGGGCAGGGAGGGTGAGCAACAAGAGAGGTGCAGCGCGATCCTGCCCTCCCCCGTGGGCTGTTACTAGGCACACCTGGCAGAACAGGCGCACCTGCAGCGCCATGCCACAACCTGGCTCAGCAGGCTGCCACCCGCTACCCGACTGCTGCATTTGCCTTGCTTCCCTGTCGGCTTCCTCAACCCCACGCCCTTGGCCTGTGAACTCCTTCCTCTTTGCGGGCTGCCACACAGGCGGCAGCAGCCCGTGCCGCGCGACACCCTCTGTGCTGTGCTGTGCTGCACTGTGCTGTGCATGTGCTGGCGCAACCGTGGCCTGTTCCTGGCTCACTTAGGGTGTTGGGCCAGCCAGTCCTGAGGGTCCACAGGCTCGCCCTCCTGCACACAAACACGGGCAGGGCAGGTCGGGTCAGGGCAGGGCATGGCATGGCAGGGCAGGGCAGGGCAGGGCGGGGCAGGGCAGGGAAGACGGGGCGAGCCAGGCCAGGGCAGGGCAGGGCAGAGCGGGCAAGGCAGGGCAGGGCAGGGCGAGGCAGGCAGGGCGTTGGCGTGATGCTCATCGGCAAACCGGAATCTGAAGGGAGGGCCTCAGGTGTCGTGTGCACTGCCAGTGGCGGGCATGCTGCCAGCCCCCACACCCACAGCTGCTCTCTGCATATGCTTAGGCGGGCGGCCATGCGCCCGCTGCGCAGCTAAAGCAGGGCAGCCGCTCACGTCCCCCTGTCCCTGCTCCTGCCCGCCCGCCCGACCGCCATGCACCCTCAGCAGCACCGGACCCAACCCTGCTCCCCTCCAGACCGGGTTCTGGGTACCATCATGTCAGTTCAAGTACCAGCCCTCCCATCCTCACCAGTACGTCCAAGCCGAGACCCGCAATCTGCCCGCTGGCCAGCCCCTCCCTCATAGCCTCGTAGTCAAGCAGGCCGCCTGCATGGGAGGAAGAGCAAAAGGAAGCAAGCAGGTGCAGGGTGGCGCGGCATTGAGAGACACAGGCTGTGCCGTGTGGAAGAGGAGGAGCAGCGGGGCAATGTGCAGTGCCACGGGCAGCTGTGCACGGCAGAGCACGGACCCCTCTTTGGCGCATGCTGCAGGTGTTGATCAGTGTGCCTACCCCTACCCACCCAAGCCTTCCTCTCTCCACATCCCTCTGCCTCATCTCTCTTGTCTCCCGCTGCTGGTCCAAGCCAGTTATGCTCCCTGCCGCCTCCCTGGCCCACACCCGCTCACCCCGCGCCACATTGACGATTCGTACGCCCGGCTTGCAGTGCGAGAGGAAGGCGGCATTGATCATCCCTCGGTTGTGCTCGTCCTGGTGGCACGTCACTGCAGGTAGTGGGAGAGTGGGGCGAATGAGGGAGGTGAGGAGCAGCAGGGCACGGCACTGCAAGGAGTGGGCAAGGGTGGCACGGGTTGGAGCCAGCAGGGCACGGCAAGCAAGCGTGGTGTACCAGGCAGGCAGGCAGGCAGGCAGGCAGGCAGGCAGGCAGGCAGGCAGGCAGGCAGGCAGGGTCCGGCAGCTGCAAATTAAGGCAGCCCTCAAGCCAGGCAGCAGCACCGTCTGCAGCGCTGAAAGGCCCTCCCGGCAGCAGCACCCTCTGCAGCACTGAAAATCACTCACTGGCAATAATGTCGGCCTCTGCTGCCAACCGTGCGCTGTCCTGCCCCCAGCAGCCCCGGTCTGCCAGCGCCGCCTCCGCCGCTGCTTCAAGCGCCGCGCCACGCAGCTGCCGCGGCTGCCACTGCTTGCCCTCATGCTGCACCTGCCGCCGCTGCTGCTCTCCCAGCTGCTCTGCCGGCTGCTGTGCTGCCTGCTCCTGCTCTTCGCCCTGCTCCTGCTCTGCTTGCTTCTGCTCTTTACCAAGCTGCTGCTCTGCCTGCTGCCGTTCTGCCGCCTGCTGCCCGTTGGCCACGGTGTGCGCGCTGCTGCCGCTGCCCCAGGGCTTGCGCCGCAGCGAGGTAATGCGCACACCAAAGGGTGCCAGCCTGCAGGCAGGCAGGCAGGCATCAGGGACGCGCTTGTAAAGACACCTCGTGTCGGCCCAGGCGTCAGTATTGTAGATCAGGCAGCCCGGCACATCACACAAGCGCCTCTCCAGAATGCCGGCCTCCCCCTCCGCCCCACCTGCCCACGGCACCCAGCAGGCAACAGGCAAGCTGATCCCATGCATCCAGCCTTCAAACAGGTGTGCTGCCAGGGATGCATCTGACCCATGCAACTGCCCGCCAACTCATTCCTGCCCAGCCCACCTGACCGCCAGCTCCTTTGCAATGTTGCCAAACCCGACAATCAGCACCGTCTTGCCCAGCAACGTCTGCCCCACAGGCACGCCCAGCCGGCGCTGGCGAATGCTGCGGTGCAGTGGGAAGGGGAGAACGTGTGGGCAAGCGAGGGACAAGCGCAGCAGGCAGGCGGCAGAAATGTAAGATGGATGGGAGCGATGCTGCGGTGCAGTGGGAATGGGAGAACGTGTGGGCCAGGTGAGGCGAGCAGCTTGGGAAGCAGACAACGCAAAGAGGAGCAGGTGTGGGCAAGCGGGGGGCACATGCGCAGCAGGCAGGTGGTAGGATTGCTGGATGGGTGGGCGCTGTGCGGCAGGGGGGGCACGACATGCCGGCACAACGCAGGGAGGAGGGCTGGGCCATGGGGGCGGAAGTGCAGCATTTGGCGTCAAGAGCTACAAGGGCCTGCTGCCGCTGGAGCCCTCTTCTGCCCGCCTCAATAGATCTTGATAAGATCTATTGAGGCTCATTCCCACCATCCTGGCCCCGGCCGCGTGCAAGCCCCACTCCCGGCTCCTTCTCCGCCTGCTGCCTCCGGAGTCCTCCTACCCCACCCATGTGACGCCTCCCAAACCAGCCCTTTTCCCCCCACCTGTCTGCCATCTGGTTGTGGAACCTCAGCACTGCCAGCATGAGGTAGATGGCGTGCTCAGCGCAGCTGGCGGCGTTGCCGGTGTCGGCAGAAGGGATGTTGCTGACCCACATGCCCAGCTCAGATGCCTGCAGCACGGCCAGGCACAAAGGGGCACGGGGTGAGCAGGGGCAGAAAGGAACACGCAGGGGGCAGAGGGGTGATGTCGGCAGCCTGCCAGCCAGGCACAGCACTGCACAGCACAGCGTGCTCCTTCCCACAGTGGTATACAACAGCCGTCAACCCCCAGTGTGCAGCAGGCAAAAGAGAAGTGCGGGGAAGGATTTCAAAGCACAGCACAGCACAGCACAGCACAGCACAGCACTGCACAGCACAGTACAGCACTGCACGGCAATGCACAGCAATGCACAGCACAGCACAGCACAGCGTGCTGCTCACTGTGGGGATGTCGATTCCTTCCACCCCCACTCCATATTGGATGATCAGCTTCAGCTGGGTGGCAGCTCGAAGCAGAGAAGCATCCAGGCGGGACATCAGCGGTACAACCACGTCAGCAGCTGCCAGCTCAGCCGCCAGCTCGGCACGGTCGCACTGCCGCACCTGCAGTCGACCGTCGGGCAGGGGGCAGGGGCTGGGCAGTGTTTTACTTTTTTTGAGAGCGGCAGGCCACGGGTGGGCAAGCTTGCAGGTCTGCTCAAAGCTATAACCTACAGCCCAACACGGGGCGTGCCTCTTTGAGCAGCGTGCCGGCACCGCATGCAGGCCATGTCCGGCTCCGGCGGCTGCACAATTGGCGCTGCGCTTGGTACTAAGGCATTGCTGGGGGCGGGCGGCGGGCGGGCAAGAGAGGTGGCGTGCCGGTGCTCACCTCCACTCCGACATCCCCGGCCAAAGCCTCTTTGGTGAAGGCGTAGCCGTAGTGCATGTCGCGCCCGCAGAACAAAACCTGCCGAGAGGGAAGGTTTGAAGGTGGGCAGGCAGACCGATGTTCGTGGGCAGGAAGCAGCGGCGGCGCGCGGGACGGCGGCGGCAGTGGCGGCGGTGGGCGGCAAGGCGGCGATCAACTGCCGCGCCAATCTCAATGCTTTGAACCACTCAGTTGGCGGGTGTGCCTACCCTGAGGGCCGCCGTTGTGTCTTGGTGCGGCATGTTGCCGTTTCCTCAAACGTTGCAGTCTCCCACTTGCCAACGCAATCCCGCAATTGAATGGGATATGCAGAAGCACGGATCTGCCGTGCTGAGCACTCTCGAGTTTGGGCGCGCGCGGAGCGTCAGCTACAGCATAAGTGTGACCCCGCCCCCAAGTTGCTAGTTCCGCATGCAGATCAGTTTGATGCATCAAAGGCCCCGGTTTCTTCAGCATCGGGTGCCCGTGCTTTGAGTGCGGTGCAGCGTGAAGCAAACCTGCGTTGTATCCTGCACTCGGTTGCATGCCTGGTTGTCCGCCATATCAGACCACGCCGGTGCAATTCAAAGCACGTGGGATGGAAACCATCACTGGGGTGCTCTCCGCTGAGCGCGGCGACAAACCCGCAGTTGACTCAATCACGCACAGCAGCCTCCGCTTCTCTGCCAGCACCTGCATCCAACGAAAGCGATCGTGCTCCCAAATTAAGGGGTTTGCGGCCCCAAAAGGCGAGGCGGAGAGCCTACCCACTTCCCCCACGCCGCAGCAGCGCTCCGCCAGCGGCGCATGGTCGGGCGCCGATACGCCGCCGCCAACCCCGCGACTGCAGCACCCCCGCCGGGCGTCGTACACGCCGCGGCGCAGCAGCACAGCAGAGGTGTTTGCCCTGCATGGCTGTGGCAGCTATGCCAGCAGCACGTGCAGCAGCTTCGCCGGCAGCATCAGCAGCCAGCCGCACGCCGCAGCACCAGCGGCAGCAGCCGCAGCGGCGGCAGAGGCAGCAGAGGCTCTCTTTGAGCCCGTCTCCGGGCCACCACCGGCAGCGGCCTCCAGTCATGATGGCGCGGCGGCGGCTTGCAGCAGCAAGTGCTCGCCTCTCGCCTCCCCGCTGCTCTTTCTCCTGCTGCAGCTGCTCTGCGTGTCGTGGCTCATGCTGTGCATGCTCAGCCTCCTGCTCTGCATCGCCTCCCCGTAACCCCCACCCTCTTGTGAGCTCCTCCTAGCCTCTTCTTGAGATCCACGGCCACCACCCTCTTGCCGCGCTATCGTATGCCCTTGCAAGCCCATCTGTCCCCGAGCTGAGTCGATTTCCACCCACCTACGCTTCGTGCTTTTCCCCCACATCACCAAACCAAAATCAACCCATCAGCCGCCCAGCAGCTGCCTCAATTTTCGAACCTTCATCCGCCGCCCTGCAGCCCCACCGTCATTTCTGCCGTCTGATCCCGCACCCTGCAAATCCAATCCGCCGCTCCTAACCGCACCGCCGCTGCCGCCTGTATGTTCCCAGCGACCACCAACCATTTTGCCACACTGTTTTGATATGATGAAGACCGATGCACCTTTCCACCGCTCTCTTGAAGATCCTGTGCCCGCCATACGATCCTCTTTTCTTTTGTCCCCCTGCACCCCCCAACAAGCCTGCCAATGCTTCCCTCTCTGCACAACCGCATGGAAGCCCGCTTTTGCTCTACTACTTATATTACATCATGTACGCAAGCAACGTGCTTTACTACCGATTACACCTGTGCAACAATCAGCAGCACATTTCAACGGTTGCAGTTGAGCAGGAGGAGGGGACGGCGGTCTATGCCTGCTGTCACAGCACAGTGCGTGCAAAGAATGAATGCTGGGGCAGAGGCAAGAATGGGCCAGGCCAGTGTGAGGTTAAGGTTCAGGTGTGCAACATGCGCCAGGCTGGCACAAAGTGCAGCTTGTGCCTGGGCTGTGGTTGTGCATTAGCGTGCCGCTTGATCTTGCTCTTTTCTGCCACACCCTCCTCTCCACTCCAAGCTGGATTGCAAAAGGGGCGCACCCTTTCAAAAGCACTGCTGGTTTGCCCAGGGGCTCCGGCTGCCGCTGCTGCCAGTAGTCATCAGCCATCAGGCCAGCCTGGGGCGTGTGCTCGTCTGCACTCATCCCTCGATGAAGCACTTGCCGCCACGCCTGGGGGTGCGCGTCTCTATGATGGCATCTGCAACCTTCTCCAGAGGGAAGCGGGTGCCTGCAAGGCGGCGGGAGGGGGACACCGGGTTCCACATCAGCACATGCAGGCTGCGGGATGGACCAGCAGGGAGCAGCGTGTGGCGCGGTCACATGAGATGCAGCAGGGTGCACGTCGCCTGCGGCCGTTGCACGCTGGCCGGGGGGGAAGGGGGGGCAGGGTCCCCGAGACTGCGCCACACTGGCTCCCCTGCCGTTTCTTTCCTTTGCAAATCCAAGGAACACAACAAGCCAAAATGAAAGAAATGGAACACACGAAGTCACAGGTCGCCAACTGGTGTTGTCGCTTGCTTACCGGTGTAGGGCGTGAAGGTTCCATCTGCCAGGAGCTGCATGATGTCCTGCAGGATCTGGGGCGCGCGGTCACCAGCTGCAGGAACGAAAAACAGGTGGAAGGAGAAGGGGAGGGGGCGGGTGCACATTTGTGAGTCCTGTGCTGCAGAAATCGAGGCGGGTATGCCCACACGGCAGGGGGCGAGTGAGCACGGGGGAGAGACGAACAGCGGCTAGGCGAATGAGCAGAGCGAGTGGGCGTGCATTGGTGGCACGGCGGCGGGGTGGGGACAGGCCGAGCTGGGCAGGCTTTTCAGGGTGCATGCATGTGGGGCGTGGTGCTGGGGACTGGCTTGTGCAAGTGCAGCACATGCGCATGCGGCAGCCTTTCTTTTCATAACCCCTCTAAATGTAAATGTAAAGGTACTAATGTAATGCATTTCAACAAAAGGTACTAATGTAATGCATTTAAACAGGTGTGCCCACCTTGCTCCAGGTAGGGTGACAGCCAGAAGCCGTGGATCTTGATGTCCCTGCACACCAAACAATTGGCGCATGAGAGGCACACATCATTGTCACTGGGGTGCAGAGCAACCACAGAATTGGTGCCCGCGGCTTGTTCCACAAAAGGCACGCCATGCGTATGTCACAGAACAAGCGTGTTGCGGGCAGGCAGGCAGGCGGAACATGTGCCGCAGCCAGGCAGGCGCACACAGCACGAGTGTGTCACAAATTCTAAATTCCTTGCTACAGACTTCAATCCGTCTCCCACTACCCCGTCCCAAGAAACCGTTGCCGGGGCTCCCCATGGACATTAATGAATTTGAGTGTGTAGAACTCGCCTGAAGAGGATGTCAGGGATGCCGCATGTGAAGGTGAATCCGCCCATGGCGCCATACACGATGAGCGTGCCGCCAGCACGGGTGGCCTGCGGGACAGGGGAGCACACAAGACGAGGAAGGCATCATGAGTGCTTGGTGGGTAAGCTGTGGGGCGCAGCAGGAAGCAAAGGCAGCACAGGGAGTGTGCATAGAGAGCAGGCTGCGTGACACGGACACGGACGGGAGAAATGCACAAAGAGAGTCCTGAGCGGCTGGACTGCAGGTTTCCACAGCAACCACACCAGGCAGGGCACAGCAGACAGAAATTTCTTGCCCCCACGCCCCCACCCCACCCCTGTACTTCAGACTGACCTGCGCTAGCTTCTGAGTGATCTCCCCGCCCACGCACTCCAGCGTGGCATACGCTCCCTTGCCACCTGCATGGGCCAAGCAGGGGAGAGCAAAATCGAGCATTTGAGTGGGAGACGGGAGGGCCGAGCCGCGCCTCGAGCACGTGTGGCGGCTGGTACCCTGCCGAGGCGCAGCATGCACAGCACAGGCTTCTTGGCGTGGTACCACAGAGCCAGCAAGGACACATGAAAACTTCCATATTGGCTGGCCAGTGAGGAGTGCCCTTAGCACAGGCAACCTTGGGGGGGACCTAACAGCAGGGGTGCCCTTCCGTCTCTCCGCCAGACCACGCTTTTCGTCGTTATCCCTCACACACCCTGGCCTGCCCCACCCCGCCCCACCCCCTCCCTTCTCCTAGTCTCACCTGTGATCTTCTTCACTCGCTCCACCAGGTCCTCCTCGCTGGTCACAATCACCTCGTCTGCATTGCAGAAGGGAGGAAGCGGGCCAGGAAGATAGTCGGAGGATGAAGTGTGGGGAAGCTGTTCGGCGCAGGGATGATCAAGGRGGGGGGGGGGGGGGTATAATCGGGAGCAGTTGTGGCAGGATGCGTCTGGGCAGGCCCTAAGCTGCATACGCTGCACATCTGCCCTTTTAATGTAGTTTGAGATTTTTTATTTCACACGCAAGGAACACTGGAGAGTGTATCTTGTTTCCCACAGTCGCGCCGGTTGTCGAACCCGGGGCTGGTGGCCCCCAACACCCACGGGCACAGCAGCCGCCCCTCCTCACCGGCTCCCAGCTTCTTCAAATCCCCCACGTGATGTGCTGAGCGCACCAAGTTGATCGTCTTGACGCCCTGCACGCAGGGGCGGCGCACGCAAGGCATGCAGGGCAGGCGTCAGGGCCGGGGCCGGGGCCGCTGGATGCCAGCATTCCCAGCTCTTTCACATGGTATGGCTAGCACCCAGGTGTGCTCCCCACCTCTTTGTTCTCCAGCCCCCTCCGGCACTTCCACAGTGCACAGCTCAGCTACTTCTGGGCCAGCCCATCCCCTGCGCTTCAGGCACTCCGGCGCCCTATAATAGCTTTACTAATTGCTATCCGCCTGAGCCGTACTGCTCGCAGCCAGCTCAGCTCACCCACTTCTTGGCCAGCTCACCCCTACCCTTCAGGTGAATAAAAAGGCACTCTCGTTTTCCGACTTTCTTTTTCCAAACTCAGCGCACCCGCTTCTTTGCCAGCTCGATGACCATGCGCCCCAGGGTGCTAGATGCAGCATTGCTCATCAGGTACTCCCCCTTGGGCACCTGCAGCACGTCGTAGAAGCCTGGAGGAGGCAAAGAAGAGGGAGGGAGGTGGAGGAGAGGTGGAGGAGGAGGTGCGGTGCGGTGCGGGCATAAGGCAGGGTGAGCACATGTGGGAGCCAACATAGGCCCCCGCTCCCAACAACGGAACCAATTTTCTGTCACCCCAATGTGCCACAAGTTTGCTGCAAGAGGCAGTGCGTCCGGCTGCCTGCTGGTTCCCAGGTGCTGTTGTAATGCTGCCCTGCCTCCTGTTCATCTCACCGTACACGGTGACCTGTGGCAGAGGGAAGGGAGACGGGGGGGCACGCGTCGCGGTGTCAGTGAAAAGTGTTTGAGGATCGAATGGGGGCCCGGGCGACGGTTGCAAGGGGTGGAAGCAACGAGCATGCTCATGCCAGCAGCAATGTAGCTCGCTATCAGGCGGTAGGCAACCTGCCTGATACCACTTGTTGTGGCTGTTCTCGGCACCACTTCAAGCCAAACATAGCCGATCGCCGCAGCATCCCCCAAACATGAGAGAGCGTCGCATCGCCTGCGCCCCAGGTATTTTCCAGGGCCCACGAATCTGCTCCCATGAATCTCCCTCATCCCACCCAAACCGTGACAGACAGCCGCTGACCAGGTTGTGCGTCCCGCCCTGCTCACCGGGTTGATGTAGAACTGCGCGGCCGCCTCATCTGTGACCTCATCTGGCACCGCCAGCAGGCGGGCCTCGTCCACGCACACATACTGCTGGTACGTGCCCTGCCCCTCCCCAACAGGGAAGGGGGCCGCGGTGACGCGCTGCCCTGTGGGTGGGGGAGATCATGGGAAGAATTGGGAGCAAATGGGGCAGGGGAGGTGAGAGCACGGCAGGAAGGAGGGCAGGGAGACAACCGGCCTGCACTTGCTGGGTTTCGCTGCCACCCCTGCTCCCAGCTGCCAGCCTCCCCAACCCATGCCTGCTGCTCTTCCTACCCTTCCGGGTCCTTGCTGCAGCGACCCAGCACCCCTGCCCCCCTGCCACCACACCCTGGCGTCCCTCAACTCCCAGCTGCCAGCCTCCCTACCTGTCTGGTACTTTTTGGCTCCGTGCCCGTTCTTCACCACCACGCCCATGCCCTCCAGGCCGGGGACAGCCGGGAGCTCCTTGGGAGTGAATCCGGGGTACACGCCTGCAGGGGGGGCAAGCGGGGGGGCAGGCAGGCAGGGAGGCAGGTGCCGGATGTGGGGGCGGGCAAGGCGGGCACAGGGAGCCTGGAGGGCACAGGCATCCGTAAGTGCTGGTATGTAGGTCAAGAGGATGCCTTCATGGGCACAGCTCGTGGCAGGCTGTACGAATGCCGTCCAAATACGCAGCAAATTCGGGATCCTCCTGCTGGCAATTGGTTTGTTGGTTACACGTGACAGGGGTGGCACGCTGCCAGAGATTGCTGTACTAATCGCCGCCAGCCCAGCCTCCTCCAGAAACTCCCACCCACACTGCAGCCGCCAGCACCAGGAAATCACCCAGGACCCTACTCCTTTCCACTCCCCCGGCACTGGCCATTTGCGCACCTTGCACCGCAAAGATGTCTGCTGGGTTGACGGGGCGCAGGGTGAGGCGCACCAGCACCTGCCCCTTGCCAGGCTCGGGGATGGGGCCCTCGGTCACCCGCACCGCCTGCTCTGGCTGGTCAACATTGTACTCGTGCACCTGGGCACAACAGGAGGGAGGAACGGGAAGAGGAGGTGCAGCAGGCAGTTAGCTCGGGGGGCGGATGGGTTTGTCAGACGGAGGGGTACAGGAGGGCACAAAAGGTACGAGGGCGCTTCGGGCGATGTCCCGGCTTAGCGGGACAGCGTCAAGCAGCGGTGCAGCGGATGTGCAGGCTGCAGCGGGCTGGAATGTGGAAAAACGATAAGGCGGCGATCATGGAGATGAAGCACCCAGGGTGGTGTGCGGGAAGGGGGGAGAGAGGAGGAGAGAGGAGGAAGGCAGCCGCTTGCCGTACCGCTCGCCGCACGGCGCCGCACCGCCCGCCCGCCGCGCGCCGCTGGCGCCGCCGTTGCGTGTTGCCCACGCCTCTTGCCTCGGACAGCGCGCCGCGGATAGACTTGTGCTGCCGGCCCACAAGCTGGCGCAGCCAACCCGCCAGTGTGCTGGGTGGCACCAGACTGCTCGCATTCCTGGCAGCGAGTTGCGCACCTGCACGATCGTCTGCTTGGCCGCCATAGTTGTTTGAGCCGCTGAAGCTTGAATGTGAATGCGTGAACGGTTCGGTTTAGCGGAGTCAACAACAAACAGAAGTAGAATAAGAAGATGCTGAGGGGGGCTTGTTCTTAACCCCCTACCATGCCCCCAGCTGGCGGGTGACTTAATCCTCTTGCAATGACGTTACCTGGTTGGCTAAGGACACCACGTAAGGTATGCACAGGGTCTGCACATTGTATAACCCCACCTGGCAATGAGAACGGTAGCGTGGAGCAGCATCCACCTCGCACCTTGGGACCCTGCCCTGCTTCTCGCCTGCAGCGTCCAGTGGCTACTTGCCTTCTCCTCAGCCCTGCCTTACAGGCACGGTCTCGACACAGGACGGCACGCAAGGCACTGCATGCAACCCTGCGCTGCGTGCCCGCGGAAGCGCTGCCGTTACCAGCCCCGGCCATCCCGCTGCCCCTGCTTCTGCCGATGCCGCAGCTGCTGCACCTCCTGCTTCCACTCCCGCTGCCGCTCCTGCTTCGCAGACCACCCCAGCAGCCCCTCCCGCTGCTGCTTCCGCCGCCGCTGCCGGTGTTGCTTCCACCGCTGCCGCCACTGCTCCTGCATCCCCGCCAGCTGCTGCTGCTCCCCCCGCAGCTGCCCGTCCATTCTCTGCACCTGCTGCTCCCCCCGCCACCGCCGCTGCTGCTCCCGCCGCCACTGGCGCTGCCGCTGCCGGCATGAGGGGGAGCGGCAGGCAGGGCAGCTGCACAATTTCGTCTGCCCGCGGGAATCGATCCATGAGCAAGATGCTGCCGTCCTGCAGGGGTGGCAGCGTGGGTCAACAGAAACGCCTCAACTCACAGCGCCCCTCGCTTGTGGTGAACAAGCAGGCAGGCGGGCAGGTACGGGGCGGCGTGTGAGGGACGTGCACCAGCAGGGTGCTGCCGCCCTGCAGGGGCGGCAGGGTGGGTCAACAGACAAGCCTCTAAATCACAGCGCCCCTCGCTTGTGGTGATCAAGCAGGCAGGCAGGCAGGCAGGCAGGCAGGCAAGCAGGCAGGCAGGTACGGGGCGGCGTGTGAGGGACGTGCACCAGCAGGGTGCTGCCGTCCTGCAGGGTGGCCCAGGGTGGGTCATCAGTCAGCCCCCAAATCACAGCCCCTCTCGCTCAAGCAGGCAGGCAGGCAGGCAGGCAGGCAGGCAGGCAGGCAGGCAGGCAGGCAGGCAGGCAGGCAGGGGTGGGCGGTGTGCAAGGGGCGATCCATGTGCGGGGCGCTGCCGTCCTGCCAGCTGGCTTGCGAGAGCACATGCCAAGTCGCCAGTCAGGCAGTCCACCGAGTTGGTGTGTGCTAGAATCCCATGACAGAAGGGCAGTGCTACACAGGCTCTCTGGCTGTCTTCTGTGAGCCCGCTGGCTTTGCGGGCAGGGTGGGGTTGGACCTGACGTTGAAGCAGACAGGCAGCCCAGCCCGATGCAGCACCAGATGCGGGTGCGGCAGCCGCCAGGCAGCAGGCAATGCACACTAGCACAAAGCGCACTGGCACAAAGTCTTTTGAGACCATCGCTTGGCTCGCCGTGGACATTGGGATGTAACTAGCTCACTAACAAAGGCTCGCCTTGTTTAGGTCTGCGATGTATCCGTGCCAGTAGATCACAAGCCCAGGCCCAAAGCGGTTGACGTACCGCTCGTACTGCTCCGCTGTCTGGTGCCTGCAGGGGCGGCGCCAAAGAACGACCAGGGAAAAATAAAAGTGAGGTAGAAGCGTGGGAGGAGGAGGGTATAGTGCCTGCACGGAAAGCCAGTGTTGCTGCAATTGCTCTTGTTTTTATTTCAATTCTAGGCACCGATACCGGGTCATCCTGAAGCACAGCAACATGCCCATGCCCCGTGTCTGCTGGTCTCCCTCCCCTGCTTCCTCTTCCCACCTGTGCAGCTTATCGTCCCCAAAAGTGGCCTTGCTGTCAATCCAATTCACAATGCGCCCCTGCACAGCTATGGGCACCTGCAAAGCAATGGGCGAGAAGGGCCGGCGGGCGGGCAGGCGGGCGGGCAGGTGAGTCGGGAAGGTGACCAGGAGGGTGCCGCGGGCAGGCCGGGTGGGCAAATCTGTGGCAGCTGCAGGGTTCCCTCTCAGCACGGCATAGCTCTGAAGCCAGCAGAATGGGCGGCCTCTGCCTGCAACCGCCTCTGCACCCCTGACGGCTGTGCTGCCTGCCACGCACTGCGCCTGAGCAAGCCGGCTACCAGCAAGCCTGGCCCACCAGCCACGTGCAACCAAAGCGCCGCCAAGCCATGTGCTTGCCACAAACCACAGTTCCGCTTGGGTGTGGCTCCTGCAGCACTGGTCAACCCGCCAGCCCCCCACAATGCTACAGCTGCCTCACGTCGCACTGTGCCACCCCCCAGCACCCCACAATGCTACAGCTGCCTCACGTCGCACCTGCAGCCGCGCATCGGGCGTCTTGTGATACCCCTTGAACCGCAGCTGGTCCTCTGTCCAAAATGCAACACCTGCCGCCGCCAGATCAGCATTCAGCCTCTCCTCATACTCATTCCCCGCATTGTGCCGCGCAACGTCTGCACCCAACATTGCAGGGGCGGCAACATGCACGGATGTGTGGGGCATGCAGTGCGTTGGAGGCGGGTGGAAGGCAGTGAGCTGGCTGCCCGTGCCCGCCTGTGTGCCGCACGCGCAGCGTCCCTGCTGTGCTGCCACCTAGCCGTCAATGTGCATCACTGCCGAGCAGGCACAGCATGCTCACCAGGCCCCACCTGCCAGCGCGCAAACCATACATAGCATAGCATGCATAGCATGCATAGCGTGCATGGCGGCCTGCCTCCCACCTGATTCTGGGGAATAGACGCGGTCACACAGCACACACTCCTCCACATCCCGCTGCAGCCGCTCCAACAGCAACTGCTGGGTGCTGGCACCGCCGCAGCCACCCGCCGCTGCCGCTGCTGCTGCCGCTGCCTCTGCTGCTTTGATGCTGCTGCCGCTGCCGCCTATTCGACCAACCGCTCCTCCTGCTGTTCCTCCTGCTGCCGCTCCTGCTGCTGTCCCTGACGCCGCTGCTGCTGCTGCTGCTGCTGTGCTGGCAGCTAACGCAGACAGCGCTTCAGGGCTGACAAGCGTCGACAGCTGGTCGGGCGAGCGTAGCACACGAGTGATGCGCTCCTTAGCCAGCCCCAGCTGAAGTGCCTCCAGCAGTCGGCGCAGCAGCACACAGGGCGGGAACTCTAGCTCAAAGGCAAGCTGCACCGCATCGGTGCCTGCAGGTGGGGAGGCGGGCAGAGTAATGGAGCGTGGCAGGCAACCAGGCGGCGGGAGAGCGGCGGCGGGCAGGAGAGCGGCGACAGTTGGGGCAGCGCGTGTTTGCGAGCTTTATCACGCGCCTGTGCATCCATTTCATGCCTTGCCTGCTAGGTAGCGTTGCGCGTGCTTCGAAATTGCCGCTTTCACCACGTGGTTGGTGCGCAGCACGCGAGTCTGCACCTCTAGTGAGTAAATGCTGAACACGGTGTCGACTGAGACCCCAAATATCCGGGCGATCGCCGCAAAGTGGGGCCAAGCGCTGAGCGGCAGCGTCACCCTCTCCAGCAGCGCCCGGTACGTGGCCCTGTCCATCTTGAAAAGGCGGCAGAGGATACACGGATAGGTTTTGACCGCCGAAAATCGCCCAGAAGAGCCCTGCGCGCCGAGCGACATTCAAGTGGCGGCGCAGCAGGCACGACGCACCGGCCCCACCCATTGTGCCTCTGTTCCCCGCAGCATCTGAGCACTAACCTACATGCTGTGCATACATGAGTGGGTAAATGTTGTCAATCCATCTAACAAGCTCGGGGTTGCATCTGTAACCCAGGGTTCCGGCTGTTGCCGCTCGCTACTGGCGCTAGGGAACAGGGCAGCGCCTGCAATGCCCGCATGGTGCTGGCAGTATGTGCATGGCCCTGAAGCACATTCGCTACTGGAAGGGGCCACTGCAAGCTGCCCCGGAATTTGAGCTACTGTACCACTGCTGAGCCACAGCCGTACTAAGGCATCCCGCCTTCTGCCCTTGCTGTTTAGCAGAATGCTCCTGGTGCCCGTCCCGCACGGGGCGGTCACAGGCATCCCACAGGGGCGTCGCAGGGTTGTCGCAGGCTGTCGCAGGCTGGCAAAGGGGTCGCACAGTGATCTGCCCAGGCCCTTATCGTCCTCCAAAGGCAGGTTTCTCCTTGTGCAATGCCCACGCTGGCCGCCCTCCTCTGGGCGTGGAGGTGCACCCCACCGTTGGTAGCTGCGCCTCTTCACTTGAGCTTGCGCTCAACTGTGATGAAAGGGTTCCTGCAATGCAAGCGGGTGGGGCGTGCCAGGTGGGGAGGCAGGGAGTAGGGCATGGTTGTGTCAAAACTTGCGCGGCAATGAGAGTGGCCCCCTTCATACGCTTACGTGCATGGCCGCAGCTCTTTACTGCCAAGATTCTGGGGCAGTCCCTACCCACCCTCACCCTCCTTGCAAACCATTCACTACGAGCCTTGAGCCACCGCTGTGTAAGCAACGGATGCACCTTGTTTTTACGCTGCTCGCCCTGCGCACCCATCCGACTGCCGAGCCTGGATCTGTTGTTGCGGCCACAACCCGCCCTCCTCTCCCTCACCTGTCCCCGGGGTTCAGGTCGGCCAGCACGGTGTTCAGGTGGTGGATGCACGCCTCGTCAGCACGCATGCGCACCAGAGCATCGCGCAGAAGGGCGCCCTCCTGCACAGTGTGAGGAGGTGGGGACGGGAGCGGCGGGGTGGGGCGGAGAGTGGCGCGGCAGACGCAGCGTGGCAGGTGCTACCAGGTGCCCTCCCACTCTCCACTCATCCAGCACATGCAACCCTGAAGTGCAGCCACCCCACAGCCTCGGCCACACCCAGCTCCCACTCCCACAGTCACCCCCAACGGCATGCTTTCAGAGGTTGAACCCTGCCTTCTATTCTGAACCCTGCGGGCAGCCATTCACGCCCGAAGCCACACCCGCAGCCACCAGAACCCACCCGCAGCCACCGCCACGCCCTAGGCCTCCCTCACCCTCA
>JTEE01000014.1:547561-563961 GCA_002896455.3 Chlorella sp. ArM0029B | reverse complement strand
GAACAAAACCAGGAGGGGCACACACATCAGGTCAGTGGTCAGCGCAGAACAAAACCAGGAGGGGCACACACATCAGGTCAGTGGTCAGCGCAGAACGAGCGGCACGCATGTCAACGTCAGCCCTGCGTGATGGTATGATGAGATGGTGCAGAGGAGGCGGATGGGAGGATGCAGGGGGCAACGGTCCAAGTGTTGCGCTGGGAGGGAAGGCTGGGCCGCATGGAAATGGCATCCATCGGCGGCGGCCAGTTATATGGGGAAAGATTGGACTTGTGCCACAGTGGCAGCAGGCCCCCTTGCACACAAGGGGATGGCAGCTGGTGATAAGCAGGCCATAACCAACCACAGCACACATAGCGCGCTCACCCAGCCGTTGTCGGCCCTGTTGGCAACCATGCTGCGCGCGTGGTTGACCACAGCGCCTGCAACGGGGAGGGGGGGGGGCAGTGGGTCGACAGTGCACAGCACAACCCGAGGGGGCAGCACGCGGAACTGCCTGTTCTTGCGTCAAATTTACTGCTCTCTAACCATGCCACCGCCCTGCACTGCCTCATGTGCCTGCACACCACACCAAACCACCGCCTGTGTGCCGTCTCAACGAGCAGTCCATCGCACAGATGCCAGCAGGCGGCAGCAGGGACGCAAGCTCACCAGCCAGCAGGCGGCAGGCGGAGGGCAAGCTCACCAGCCAACAAGCAGCAGCGGGAAGGCAAGCTCACCCGCAGGCAGCCGAAGCAAGGTTAGCTCACCACGCAGCAAGCAGCAGCGGGAACGCAAGCTGGCAAGCAGGCAGCAGCAGGGAGGCAAAACACCAGCCAGCAGGCGGCAGCAGAAAAGGTAACTTACCCGCCAGGCCCGACACGATGCCCACAGAGTCGAAGAAGAGCATGCGCTTGGCCAGGCTGAACTCGGTGAGGGAGTCGGCTGAGCCCCAGCTGCCTGCAAGGGTTATGCGGTTTCGGGAGGAGCAAAGCGAGGTGGGTGTTTGGTGGGGAGGGGGTAGAGTGAGGGGCAGGGGGGCGGACTTTTGCCAGGTGGAGGGTGTGCAATGGGTTGGGGCCCCGGGAACCACTGAACCCCAGCTGCCTGCAGGGGCGGCAGTTGGTCAAACAACTGTTGCTACGGTTCAAGTTCCTCTGCGAGCAGCCAGACCAAAGGACCATTCAAAGCAAGCAGGAGGGCTTTGAGCACCACCCCGGGCCGATGCCTCGCGAGCAGCATGGTGAGAATCCCTCCAGGAAATCTCGCGCATAATTTTACTCCGCGGGCCCTCCTTTCTATGCTGAGAATCCACACTCTGCCTGGTTGCCCCCCAACCCCCATCCCCGAATGCTAAAGGTTATGCCCCACCTCACCAGTGATGATGTTCACCCCCGTGCGGGCCACCACGTGCCAGTACCACCCCGCCATCTCATGCCACTGCAGGGGGGGGGGAAGCACAGCGTGTTGGGCTGGCAGCGGAGGGGGTGGGTGGACGCTGCTTGCAGGGGTCGCACCTTCCTGGGACCCCCCACCGTGCAATGCGGCCTACACTCCATGCGACCCCCACACGCACAGGAGTCATGCAGTCGCGACGTGTCTTGCTGTGTTCCAGCATGACTTGCGGAGCCTGGCTGCCGACAGCCAGCCAACCGCACTTGCTCCCCGACGCTGTCAGCCCCTGCCGAACTGCCCCCTGCCCAAATGCCTTCCCTTCGCCCTGCCTTCCTGGTCCAACCACATGTGCTGCCCCACCCCTCCCGTTTGATCGACCCTTGCCTTGGAGGGGGTGCGGTGGGCGGGCTGCACGCTCTCCAGGTACTCCCTCGTGTACACCTGGCAGGGAGAGGAAGAGGCACGAGGGGAGGAAGAAGAAGAAGATTACAGCCCGAGGGCGTGGTGCTGAGGAAACCAACATGAAATCAAGCCAAAGGCACCAGTCAGCTACCATACCCAGGCGTGGGGGAAGGGGCAGGAGGGTTGTGTGCAACAGTACGGACGAGGCCCGCACAACGGCTGCACCGGGTGTGCCGCTTGTTGGCCAGGGGCGGGGCGGAGGGGTATGCACGGGGCGTGGGTCACAGGATATGGGGTGAGAATCCTTGCCGCCAGGGCAAATTCGAGTGCAGGGTGGGCAGGCCGCCGCAATCTGGCATACCCCTGCATGGCCCAACAGGCAAGGAAGCTGGGCGCAGCATGCTCATAAATTATGTCATCAAATGACATGACATGCTGTGCAGCCATCAACGCTTGCCTGGTGGTCTTGCAGGAAGCTGTCCACATCCACTGCATCCTTCCTGTGCAAGTGTGATTATCACAAGTCAATTGTGAGTCAGGGTGCGTGGGGAAGGTATCTGCACGCAGGCGCACGGTGTGCGCGTGGCAAGTTGTGTGGCTGGGTGCGAGCCCGGCGGGCAGGCTCATCACACACCTCCCCGTGCCCACCTGATACTGGGGTGTGGGGCGATGTAGCCCGCCGAGAAGGTGCGGCCTGACATCGCGGCGCCGGCCTGCGGAGGGGGCAGCCAGTCAGAGAGGGAGAGGCGGCCTCTCGCCTGGCGACGGCTAGGGTGAGTGGGCGGCCAGGGTATGTGTCATGCCTGCAGGTTGCCTAAGAACGCGGGTTTGGAGAGTGCGGCAGCAAGTCGCCCGCCTACCGTGCGTCCCTCGGAGCTCAGTGTCTTAGTCTCCACCATCGCTGTTGATCACACGCCTTGGATGGGGGTAAGGGTTGCTGACAATGGCCGAAATTGGTGTAGATGGCCAGCGATGATGAGTAGGACGCCTCGCGCGAACGAAAAATTAAGTTGGGCGCTGACTTGAGTATGTGTGCCCGCAAAACGTCTTGGATCCTTACCTCGATGCAGCCCGCTGAGCAGGCTGAGGAGGCTCCCAGGCAAGCCGCAGCTGCTGCCCGGAAGCCCGGCGCGGATTTTGAGCCGGTGGCAAGCCAGGATGTAGACTACATCAGCCCGGCACAGGTGAGGCAGCTGTGTGGGGTCAGTAACCAGGCAAGCGCTGCCGCTCGCCTGCCGCCTGCCGGCCGCCTGGGTGCCTCCCTGCCTCCCACCCGACACAGCCGGCACAGCGCGCGGCGGCACCCGGTGCACCCTCACCCCCCACGCTTCTCTGCCCCATGCGTGCATCTCCTCCACCCAGTTCTACCACTCTCGTGAGGTAGCTGCCCGGCTGCAGCAAGGGCAGGCGACGCAGCGCTTCGGTGCCCACGAGCCACCCGGTCCTGACCTTCACGCACACGGCCGCGGAGGCGGGCGGCCAGTGGCCATGCCAGCGCCAGGAGAGGATGAGGAGGGGCAGCTGGGGCTGGGGGAGCTGGCTGCCATGGAGGAGGATGAGACAACGGCTCAGGTAGTTAAGGGGTGATTGAGGGGTGGGGGGTGGATGCCTGCAGTTGGTGGTAGGCAAGGAGGAGACGGAGCCTGCAAGTGCTGCTGCACAGGAAAGCTGCTGCACAGGTAAGCTGCTGCACAGGTAAGCTGCTGCACAGGTAAGCTGTTGCAATGTGGGTGGGGCGATGTGGGATGAGGTGTATGATGCCGCCATGCCCCGTGCAGCATGCATGTTGGGGTGCCGGCCGGGCAGCAGGCACTGCGTGCCAGCTGGCAGGCGAGGAGCGGCAGCGTGCGCCGCCCACCAGCCCCAGGCGCTGCCTGCATTGGGAGCCCAGAACAGCCTTGCCTTTCCTTGGCCTCGCTTGCCTCTCCTTGCCTTGTCTTGTCTTGCCTTGCCTTGCCTTGAAGTGATTCATCCCAGGCACGCATCCGAGGAGCTGCCGCATGCTGCCCTGACAAGCACGCACCCCTCCCTGCTGTGCACCCCTCCAGGTGGGGTTTAGAGTGACGGGTTGGGGGTAGGGCCGCCTCGAATACGTGAACACTCCACCTCTACCCACCTTCGTTCCCCCCCTCTGCAGGGAGGGCGCCGTGCGGGGATCACGGGCGGGTGGCCCAACAAGGTTGTCGCCAGCGCCCGCCTGCCGGAGGACACCTGGCAGCAGCATGAAGGTTAGGCGCCCAGAGCCCTGGGAAGCAAGCAGTGCCTCAGCCTCAGCAGCCTGTGGCTGCTGTGGCTAGACTAACAAAGGTGGTGGCTAGCGCCTGCCTTTGGCTTCCTTAAACCCCACCCTCGGGCTGTCATCTTCTTCTTGTTTTGTCCATTGGCGCCTGTCTGGGTGAGGAGGACTGCCAGCAGCAGGAGGGGAAGCAGACGGGGCGCGCTGGGCATGCTGTGCCTTGCCTGTAGTGCTATGCCTGCCCACGCACCGAGCTTGCCCTGTTTCAGTGCATGGCCTCACAACGCAGCTTCACGCACAAGTGCATACATATTGGTCAATCAATCAATCAATTACATTTCAAGTCAAGCGGGGAGCCAGCAACGGGCTCATGGGACAGGATGGGGTGTGAATGAATTAGAATGTAGTGTGTAGCAAAGAAAAAGGAAATGTGCGACGCGGGCACTGGTTGGCGCAGCGACCAGTGGGTGTGAAGATGGAGGGTGGGAACGAATCTGTGTACGGTGCGCGGCGAGTGGTGTAGAGGGGGCAGTGCAGAAGGAGGTGTGCAGCATGTTCTATGGGGGCAGGGCAGTGTGGGCAGTGCAGGGCGTGTGCACGGCGGGCGGAGGCTGCCTCTCGGGCAAGGGGGAGGCACCGATTGTGGGAAACACATGTGGGGCAAAACCAGTCACCGGGGTGGGGTCTGTGGGGGGCAAAGGGCGCATCTGGGTTTTCTGCACTGGGGCAGGCTGGGGCAGGCACCCGTCCTGCAGTGCGCCACGCCTCTGTGAGCGGCAGGCAGAGCTCTCAGGGCGGCCATTGCACTTGGTGGGGCTGCCCTGGATTGTGCAACGTGGCCGACTGCTGCTGTACAACCGACAGCTGGCGAGGCTGCCAAGGGTGCCACTGGTGGCAGTGAGTAATGACATGCTGGCGGTGATGAATCAGATGGGGATGCTGCTACCAGTGCTGCTGCTGCTGCTGCTGCTGCTGCTGCTGCTGCTGCTGCTGCTGGCATAAAGTGACAGCGGGAGACAGCTGCTGCTGCTGCTGCTGCTGGGCCGTGGCTGCCAGTGGTGCCTGCTGCGGCGAGGCTGTGCTGATGCTTGCTGCTTGCTGCTGCGTCATCCACGAAAGGTGGGGTGGGAGGAAGGGTGGGGTTGGGCAGGAGTGGTGATGGAAGCCAGAGGGCAGGGACGGCCAGGATGGGCGAGCTGCGGGCTGGCCTGAAGCCAGCTGGAAGCTGCCCGTGCATATGTGTCCAGTGCCCCAATTGCTGGCCGTGACATGCGGGAATGCAACACCTGCGCCTGGGCTGGCACAGTGGCTGGGGCTGGTGACGTCTGGGAATGCAACACCTGCGCCTGGGCTGGCACAGTGGCTGGGGCTGGTTGCCAAGAGCGGCTGCGCCGGGTGCGCCGGCACCAGCACCGCGTGCACGCCTGGCTGCTGCCCTGCCAACTTGTGTGCCAGCTGAGCCAGCGCATGCTGCCGGGCTGGCTGCGTCAGCTGCGCCACAGACTGCGGAAGCATCGGCTGGTGCACGGCAGGTTGTATCGGCCGCCCCACTGACTGCATTGGATGGAGGGCTGCCTGCTGCTGCTGCTGAGCCAGCGCTGGCAGCAGCCCTGCCGCTGCAAAGGGTGGCAGGCAGGGAGGCATCAGCTCCAGGCCCAGCTCTTGGCTAATCACTTGCAGCTCATCTGCTGTCAGGTCCTCATCTACCTGCAGGCAGCCGATGGGGGCGGTGGGGAGGCAGCACACAAATGGTACGTCACGTATGGCAGCTGGGGGATCAAGCAGTTGCACACTGCCACTAGTGTTCTGCACGGCAGTTGCTCAGAACATGGCATGAGCCCTAGCCACAAAACCCATCCTGGCGTTTGTGCCAAAGCGCCCGGGTCTCGGCAGCACGCGCTCTACAACGAGTGTTGCGACGAGCGTGAACACGAGTGACATCACAGCAGGCAATACACTTCTGGCGGCATGCACCAGCAGTGTCCCAGTCAGCCAATCAGTCGGTCAGTCAGTCGTGTCACTTCCCGGCCTGACGCACCAAGGGGAGGGGGCAGTCCAGAAGGTCCAAAACCTCCGCTGGCAACGGCAGGGGCTGCGGTGGCCGCGAGACCTGCACGCCGCCAGCGCCTGCCTGTGCGCGGGGTGATGCCACGGAGGAGGGAACAAGGGTTTGGTGGCCCGCCCACGGAGCTGCAACTGGCACCAGCTGGGGCCCTTGTTTTGCCGGAGGCCCAGCGGGGCACACGCTCCACCCCACCGGCGGCACTGCTGCCTGCATCATTGCCAGCTGAGCTGGCGCTGCCAGGGAGGCCAGGGCTGGCAGCTGTGGCGCAGCAGGCGTGTGTGCAGGCGGCAGCCCCACTGCCTGCATCGCCGGCTGAGCTGGCGATGACAGAGCGTCCGCTGGCAGCTGTAGCACAGACAAATATGATGCGTGCGCAGGCGGCAGCCCCTCTGCCGTCCCCTCCGGCGACCATGCTGGCAGGAATGGCACTGGGTGGCCTGGCTGCGGTGACTGCGCCTGCGGCTGCAATGCCAGCTGCAGGAGCGACGGCGGGTGCGCCTGCGGCTGTGGCTGTGGCGGCAAAACCGTGAGCTCGTGCTCCTGCCGCTGCTGCTGCTCCCGCTGCTGCTGCTGCTGCTGCTGCTGCTGCTTGCAATCCCGCTGCTGCTGCTGCTCCCACTGCTGCTGCTCCCGCTGCTGCTGCCGCTGCTGCCGCTGCTGCCGCTGCTGCTGCCCCTTGTTTTGCCCTGCGGAGGGTTGCGTCTGGGCAGGCCTCTGCTCTGTGTGCATCTGCTTGGGCCCACGCATCTTCTGCCTGCCACCGACTCCTCCAATCCTGGTGCCCTGCACCCGCACAGCGTCAGCAGCACCGGCCCCTGGCTTCTGGGCTGCCGCGCGGCGTCGCCGCTTGTGCTGCTCCAGGCTGCGCCGGCAGGACCGCCTCAGCCCTTCAAAAAGCCCAAGTTCGTGGAATCGGCCGCACTGCATAGACACAGGGCAGGAGCGCAGGCGCAGGTGCAGGTGAAGAGGCCAGGACAACACTGCTGGCGGCCGGACGTTCAAGGTTGAACTTCCAGGTCCCTAGACACAGGAAGGCAGGGCAAGCGCCAGCCTTGCAAGGTTGGGGGAGCCAATTGGGGGAGGCGAAAGGTGCCGCCTGCTGTGCCCTGCCAAGGTGCCACAACCACCCGTAAGCATGCAGCCCTGCTACAAGCAACGCGCCACGTGTGAGGCGCTCCATGGTTTGGGACAGCCAGCACTTCCCGCAAGTGTGCTTCCGCAGGATTGCAAGCGCGTGCTGCTGGGCCTGTGCAGGTGCAGCTCTGCACAGCTCTGCCACTGGCCCAGTCGCCGGCCCGTTCCACCCGCCCTGCCGCCCGCTTGCCTGCTGGCAGAACCGCGCCAGCGCTCCATCCAGCTCCACAGACGGGAGGGAGACGTGGCTGGAGCAGATCCTGTACTTGGTGTTGTACCCAGGCGCCAGCGGGATGAGGCACTGGGGCACGCGGCAGGTGCGCGGGCGCCGGGTGGTCCCGCCGCGAGGGCGGCCGCCGCTGCTGGTGCCGCTCTCGCTGCTGCTACCGCTCCCGGCAGTGCCTGGGCGCGGCATCGGGATCTTCAGTCCAGACCTGGAGAGAGAGAGAGAGAAAGAGAGACAGAGAGAGTCGCGGTACGCTTCGCGTTCGTCCTCAGGGCAACAGTTCGCCCAGAGGCCCCGTCCCACGTTGGCAGACTCCCCGGGTTATACAAGGGCAGGGGAAGCGGCAGGGGTCACCTCGGATATCGGCAAGGCTTGGCAGCTTTCGTTAGCTTTACTGGCAACGCCACAGGCCTCTCCTGGGCCCGATACTCCTATCGTCCCGGCTTAGAGTAATGAACAAACCAATGGAACACAAAGAGGGCTCGCAATCACGCAGGTGTGGTGCCCACCACTTGTTGACATCCGCTGGCAAGCGAGAGAGGACTCGTGCAGCTACTGTGTGCGGCTGAAGCCCCACTCCACTCTAACAAATAAAGCAGTCCTTCTCGCAGAAGTCATCGGCATATCTTCAGCGTACGGCCGTCCTGTCAGTGTGCACTTTTTACACTTTCAGGCGTGCGCGCGCGTGTCGATTAGCATACAACGGAATTGCGTTGTTTTTAACGGGTGTCTCAGGCTCGTGCAGGTGGGCTGCCCGATGCCGCCGCTGCTGCCGCTGCTGCCGCTGCCACTGCGGCTGGATGTGCTGCTGCACCGCCTGTGGCAAGCCCAAGGCTGGCCGCTGCGCCGCCAGGGGCCAGAGCAGTAGGAGGCAAGAACTCCAGGCTCGCTGCGCCGCCAGGGGCTAGAGCCAGGCCCAGCTCTTGGCTGATCACTCGCAGCTCGTCTGCTGTCAGCTCCCCCGATGACTGCAGGCACAATGGACGTCAATGGACGGGCAGTGCATGCATGCATGTCACATGTGTGACACATGTGTGTGTAGTTACGAGTACAAGAGCGCCCGACAGCGCGTGTTGCAGCCACCCCAACAGGCTGGCAAGGCTTGAAGTGCAGCAGGTGCTGCTCGAGTTGTGCCGCGAGCCTGGGCATGCCGTGCATGACGTGTATGATGTGCATGATGTGCAAGATGTGCATGCTGCGTGACGGAGCGCCGCCCTCACAACCGTGCAGCTGCAACATGCATGCACATAGTTACTCGTGTCTGTTTGTGGGGAGCAGTGGCATGGCTGTAAGGAAACTCACCGGGAGGGGCCCATCCAGCATGTCGAGCGTTTCCGCCGGCAGCGGCGGGGGCGGCGCCAGCTGCGCCAGCGACAACAGCGGCTGCGGCAGCCATTGCAACGGCGCGCTGCCGCCGCCTCCTCGTGCAGGCACCGAAGGAGTGTGCGATGGCATGCGTGAGGTTGGTGGTGTCGGCTGCACAGGCCAGAGCGGATGCAGAGGCAGTGGCTGTGCCGTCAGCTGCGGCGCGTGCTGCTGTGCATGCTGTGGTGCCTGCACAGGGGCGCCAAAACCCCACTCTTCGGGTGCTGCCGCTGCCTGTAGCGCAGCCTGGGCAGGCACTGGCAGGGGGCCGGCAGGCGGCTCCGGCCTAGCAGGCCTTGGCATAGCCAGCAGCCCTACTTGAGCTCCCTGCCCTGCGTAAGCTGTGTGCACCGCAGGTTGCTGCTGCTGTGATGGCTGCAGCTGTGGCTGCTGCGCCAACGGAAGGACCAACTGCATCTGTGACTGCAGCTGAAAGGGCAGCGGCTGCGTAATGTGCAGCTCCTCCTGCTGCAGCGGCGGCGGCTCCTGCTGTTGCTGCGGCAGCGGCGCCGGCGCCGGCGGCTGCTGTTGCTGCTGCTGCGGAGGCTGCCGTTGCTGCTGTTGCGGCTGCTGCTGCGGAGGCTGCTGTTGCTGCGGCTGCTGTTGCTGCTGCTGCTGTGGCGGCTGCTGTGGCTGCTGTTGCTGCTGCTGCTGTGGCTGCTGCTGCGGCTGCTGCTGCTGCTGCTGCTGCTGTGTGCGGGGCTGGCCTGCTGGCTGCCCCACGCGCCTCTGCCTCTTTCGCTTTCCACCTGCAAAACGCTTGCCCTCGTCTGCTGCTTTTGAAGGTGCCTTGTCCTGACGCTGCCGCTTGGTCCCCTGCCCTCCCTGCCCCCTCGCCTGCCCAGCCACTGCCGCCCGCCGCCGCTGCCTGTGCTGCTCAAGACTGCGCCGACAGCTGCGCCTGCCTTCATTGAACTCGTCTAAGCCATGAAAGCGGGCGCACTGCAGGAGCAGGCAAGAATGGGCAGGGTCGTTATGTGAGCGGATTGGTGCAGCAGGCAGATTGGTGTAGGAGGCAGCGGTGGTCCAAGTTGTGACAAGTATGAGGCAGCGCTGGGACAGGCCTCTACAGAGCCTACCTGAGGTAGGGGGCTGCTTCTACCGCCCCCAGCAGCATCAGCTGCTCCCCAAGCGCTGACAATGCGGCAGCCGCGGGGCAGTAAACGCACGGTCGAGCAGGTGGTAGCACTGATGCTGCCATGCTACAAGCGGCGGTGCTGTGCGACTTCCGGTGTTTGTACCGGCACCGGCTCTTAAAGGAGCGCACGGCGTGCGTACCCTCTCCATGCAAGCCGTGCTTGCACAATTTCATCCCACCATTCATCCCAAGCCATGCAAACAGGCTTGCAGGCGGCTGCAGGCCCTCCAGGCCGAGCGACCTCAGGATGACTTGGTCAGTGTTAGTGCCCCCCACCAGCCCGCCCGCTTGCCTGCTGGCAGAACCTCGCCAGCGCTCCATCCAGCTCCACAGACGGGAGGGAGACGTGGTGGGAGCAGATCCTGTACTTGGTGTTGTACCCAGGCGCCAGCGGGATGAGGCACTGGGGCACGCGGCAGGTGCGCAGGCGCTGGGCCGCCGGCGCCCGGTTGTCGGCGCTGACGCTGCCTTCGCTGGCGCTGCTGCCCAGACTGCCGGCCAGGCCGGAGCGTGTCATCGTAAGCCTGCTACGCCGTTCTCAGCCTGCTAAAACGGCCGGGTTGGCCTATGCAGGTGCTGGCGCTGCTGGGCTCAAGCGCGACAAGTGCGGATTGGGTTTGGGCAACTCCGTTCACCGCTGGAGCCGTCAAGAATTCGAGGATGCCGCTCGCTTGAAAAAGCTCGAGGGTCTGGCAGCTCGGCAAACCACCGAAGGTGCTGGTATTGGACAGTCCCCACTGGACCCTGACTGGACCGCCTGCTGGGTCTCACTGGACGGGCCTCAGACATTGTTTCTCGGAATGCCACCCGTTCCTGCGGCAAACTCCGGCCGTCGGCAGCAGTCTCCTTTCACCTGCCTCCAGCCACCCACCCGCCCGCCGCCCATCCACCTGCCGCTCCTCTTTGTGAGTGCACGTTTTGCAAAAGAAGAGCTTTGCAACTCACTGACCAGCAAGGAGCAGAGACGGATCACAGATGTGAGAAAGCAGCCAGTAAGGGGCAGGTCAGCTCTTGCCCCAATGCCATTGTCCCTGCCCCTGCTGCCCCTGCTGTGCACCGCTGCCCCCGGGAGCCTGTGCCGCCAGGCGGGCCGCAATCGCCCTCGCCTGCTCTATCGCCTGCTGCGCCGCCGCCGAATGCACGGCACCGGGCTGCGGCTGGGGCGGCAGGGGAGGAGCTGCTGTCGCCGGCGGGGGCTGGAACCCACCGCTGCCCACGCCGCCTGCCCCGTGAGCCGCAAGGCGTGCCGCAACCGCCCTTGCCTGCTGTATCGCCTGTTGTACTGCTGCAGACTGCTCCGGAGTGGCCTGCCCCGGCTGCATGTGCGGTGCAGCGTGGAAGCTTCCGCCCCCAATGCCGCCTCTGCTGCCGTAGCCGGCCTGCTGCCGCTGCTGCAGGTACATTGGCTGCTGGGTGACGGGCACGGGCGGGGGCGGGACGGACGCTTGAGGACGGAAGTTTTTGGGCAGCACAATCTCTGCCTTGGCACCCACGTCACCTGCACACACAGCATGCAAAGCATGATCGGATGAAATGGGGTCATGGCTCGAGGGCGTGGGGATAGGGACACCAACAGGAGCAAAAGGGGCAAGCGGAAAGCGTCCGACGGCAGCCAGGAGCAGGCAGAGGGTGTGAAGAAAGTGGGTGAGTGGCCGCACAGCCGGAGCGCCAATCAACCCACGCAGCCAGTGTGACAGGCTAAGTGAGCACGGTCACCGCCGGTGGCGCCGCAGCCACGTCGGCGCCGCAGCCACAGGTGATCATAGCGGGCCCGTTCCTTTCGTGGCAGCTGCCATGCTCTCGACGCCCAGCGACATGCCCGCTGGCTGCGCGGCTAGCACAAGGGGCAGCCACCAAAGCTCACTCTGCAACCAAGCAAAGAGTGCCGACATGCCTTGGGTTGCTCTGCCAAGCAACCCTGAGCAAGCCCCACTCAACCCACTTCCCATCCCCCCCCATCCCCTACAGCATTGGCTTGTGATTCCAAACCACCACCACCACCAAAACGCTGTGCCCCGCCGAAAAAACTACAGTCAGCCCTGAAACCCTGCTCACCCTGCCGAGTGCCCGAAGACACAAAGCCCGTCTGGAAAGACTGGGAGTAGGATTGGCGCTTGGCTGAGCTCCAGGCCGCCTGCTGCTCCGCCCGTGCAGCCGCCACAGAATTGGGAGGCGGCGCCCCCTCCTCCTGGGCAGCCGGCTCCTGAGGAAGCGGCGGCTGTGCTGCCTGCTGCTGCTGCTGCTGCTGCTGCTGCTGTGGCGCTCGCTGGTAGCCGGCAGACGGCTGGGCGGCGGCAGCCGCGAACTCGCGCGGCAGCGGAGGCAGCGCCGGGGCCGCCTGCTGCTGCTGGGCGGCGATTGCCTCGGCAATGAAGCCGGCACGTGCGGCAGCTGCCGCTGCTGCATCCTCCACCGCTCGCCCTCCGCTGGCAAAGTGGGAATCATCGCCGCCGTGGCTGCGAGCAAAACCAGACATGCCACCTGGCGCGGGCACCACAGGCGCAGCTTCCGCCGCCGCTGCCGCTGCTGCTGCTTTGGCCGCCACTGCCGCGGCAGCTGCGCCCGGCACCGAGTGTGGAGGCGGCGCGGCGGAGCCGCGCCCGCCGCCGCTGCCTCCAAAGCCCAGCCCTGCGCCGCCCGTCTGCACACCAGCATGGTGGGTTCATATGCGGTGGGTGATATGTGGCGCCAGCAGGGCAGCCAGCCCCAGCTCTGCTGTAGTGCCAGCAGGGCAGGCATGGGCCACATCTCATGCGCACTGGCAGCCCAGACATGGCCGTGCCATGCCAGGCAGGCAGGCAGCAACCACAGCGTTCAGCCCAGCGTGCCAGCCGCTGTGCCTGCTCTCCTCCTAACATGGCCACCGAAGAAAGCAAGTGAGGTATACTATACACCAACCAGCAAGGGGCTCGGGAGGGCCGGCAGCCGCAGCACGGGGTGGCGCCGTGTGCAGGCTCACGCCTGCCTTGCACGCTTTGCCAAGCCTGTGCGCGCGCCCACCCCTGCCGCTCTGTGCCAGCACTATAGCCATTGCCCCACAATATTCCCGCTCACCTGGCCGCGGCCCCGCCCGCCCTGCNCTGCCCGCCGCGGCCGCCGCGCCCGCCCTTGCCACGCGCCGTGCCCTTTCGGAAGCGAGGGTCTCGGGCCGCCAGCTCATGAAGTGTAGCGGGCACCTCCTGCCCGGCAGCTGCCAGGTTCTGGACAAGGTCGCCTGGGGAGGGGTATGGCGGGGAACATGGGAGGGTACAGATGAGGTTAGGAGACGAGGCGAGGGATGCAAAGGGCGTGCTGCCAAGAAGGTGTGGCAGGGCGAGAGAAGGTGATGGATGCACAGGGCGTGCTACCGAGGAGGTGTGGCAGGGGACGCAGGTCTCCAGGGGCCCAGAGCTGCGCCACCGTGCATGCCACGTGTTAGGTTTTCATGGTTTTCAGGGTTTACAGGGTTGTAGGGTGTACCTGAACCCAAAACCCCAAAACCCTAACTTTCAAGGCGTAAGCCCTAAACCTCTAAACCCAAACGCACACCGGCTGCACGCGTGCAATGCAGCCCATGCGGCCTCTGCCGGCCCAGAGGCACCCACTTGCGATGCGCGACTCGTGCTGCAGCAGCAGCGTGTAGGCCACTCCATCTTTGTCGCCCGCCCGCCCCGTGCGCCCGATGCGGTGCACGTGCGTGTCAATGTCTTTGGCGGCATCATAGTTGACCACCTGAAACATGTCAAACAAATAGACAAACACGGTTCTCTTGATTTGCTTTAATAGAAGAAGGGAAGTTTTATGTCTTTGGCGACATCATAGTTGACCACCTGCAGCAGCACAGCCGGGTTGGAACGACAGTGAGGGCATGCATGAGGGCGCAGCAGTAGGAGGGGTTTGTGAAAGAGTTTCAAGGAACACGAGGCTGCGCCCAGTCTGCGGCTGCTGCCCTTGCCGTGACCCACTCTGTCCAAACCCCTCCCTCATGCATCCCTCCCCCACGTCCGCCTCACCGTTTTGATGCTCTTGATGTCCAGGCCGCGTGCCGCCACATCGGTTGCCACCAGTGCGTGGTACTGGCCCGCCTTGAAGTCGTGCAGGGTGGTCATGCGCGTGTGTTGGTCCATGTCACCGTGGATGGAGGCAACACTGCAAGGGATGAAGAGGAAAGGTGTGTCGAGGCACGTTTTGTAGGCGCAGGGTTTGGGGAAGGCGGGGCGGGGAAGTGAGGGGGGGCAAGGAGGCAGGGTTAAAACAGAGGTAGGGGGCGGGGAGGTAAGGGGCGGCACAGCTGGTCCATGCCACTGTGGATGGAGGCAACACTGCAGATGCAGCAGAAGGGTGGATCGAGGAGGTAGGGGCGGGGAGGCGAGGGGCGGCACAGCTGGTCCATGTCACCGTGGATGGAAGCAATGCTGCAATTCATGAAGACGCAAGTGGAAGGGGGAGTGGGGGCGGGGAGGTGAGGGGTGGCATGGGGAGAAAGGGTGGGCTTGTCCTTGTCGCGACACTGCAAGTGAAGAAGCCAGCTTTGATGAGGCAAGGCGTGGGAAAGGAGGGAGGGGGTCTCGCTGGAAGTGAGGGGAGGCAAGGAGGCAAGGGGTTGGATGGGGCGTAGGGGCGGGGAGGTGAGGGACGGCATGGGATGCAGGGGTGTGCTCGGTTCACGGCGCCGTGGACAGCGGCAACACCCGCGGTCAAAATGAGGCATGCCAATGGCGAAGGCGAGGAGATGGTTGAAAGGCGGCAAAGCAGCTGGCGTCTGGAACCTGCAAGCATGCAGGCAGCACAGCAGCACAGCACCACGGCACAGCTCATGCCAATGTTTGCCCATGCCAGCACACCTCCCTCACCCCCTAGCATCCATCCCACATCCCCGCACCCCTTCTATCAATAGCCTCGCCCCCCTAGCATGACCCTTCTATCAATGGCCTCGCCCTCCTAGCATCCATCCCACATTCCCAGACCCCTGCATTAAAACAGATTGCCTCACCGTGCGCCTGCCGCTTGAAGCACGGCACACAGCTCGTCCACCCGTGCCTTCTGGTTGGCGAAAATCAGCACATCTCCCTCGTCAACGAACCGCTGCAGCCGGTCCAGGAGCCACTTCTGCTTCTGCCCCATGTCCAGCAGCACCTCCACCACCTGCAGCAGCAGGAAGGCCGGTGGGCAAAGACGGGTGAGGTGGCACGTCATGATGGTGTCAGCAAAGAAAGAAAGAAAGAAAGAAGGAAACAAACACACACACACAAAACGGCTGCCCCATGTCCGGCACATGCACCAGAAACGCCAAGCCCAGCATGTCACGGGGGTGGGCAAAAACTACTGCCACATCAGATTGATGTCAAACACACACACTGAAGCAGCCGCTGCCCCAGGCCCAGCAGTACCCCCTCATTTGCCCCAACCCCCCCCCGCGCCTGCTGGATGTCTTTGTTGGCCCCCTCCCACCTCGCCCACCTTGATACACTGTTGACATCACTGTGTGTGTGCACACTGCCTCGGGCCCGCCCTGACGGCGCCTGCCCATCCAGCGCACAGCTTTTTGGGATGCCCACGGTTGCCCCTCCCACCACCACACCTGCTTCAATGTCCCCGTGTAACTCCCCACCCGGTGCAGGGCTGCTCAATTGTCCTCCTTTGCCCCTCCCCCCCCCGCACCTGCTTGATGTCTTCGTTGGCACCTCCCACCTCGCCCACCGTGATGCGCACGGGGGAGGTGAGGGCGTCGGCAGACAGGCCCTCCACCTTGCGCGGCATCGTGGCGCTGAACAGCAGCGTCTGCCTGCAGGGCGGGAGAAGACAGGGAGAAGAGTAGGGCAGGAAAGACGACGATTGTGAGAATTACAGCCCGGAAGGAGAAACATGCAGCCCAAGAGCGTGGGGTTGAGGAAGCCAACAGGAGAGCCTACAGGGCGGAAGACACAGAACTTTAGAGCAGGAAAGAAGAAGAAGATGAAGAGTACAGCCCATGGAGGTGCGCTTGAGGAAGTCAACGGGGAAGCCTGGAGAGCGGGGGAGGCAGCGAGCACAGCAGCAGTGCAATCAGGCATGGGGGCAGCACAGGGGCGGATTGGCGCCACGCCTGATGCCGCGGAAAGCAACTTCCTGGAAGCGCTGTTGATGCCCTGACCTGTCCTGACCTGCCCCTGCCCTGAACTGAATCTGCCGTGCCGCGACGTGCCCTCAGCAGCCTCCTCGCCAGCCCGGGGCTCCCACTAACCGTCACATTCCAGCCGCAGGACAGCTATATCCCACATCAGGCCAAACCTCATCGTCCCTCTCGTATGCCTGGCCATGCCTGCCCCATGCCAGTGCGCACGCTACATCACCACTCTCCCCCACTCCCCCCAGTACCAATCCACCCCCACCTACCTGCCTGGCCGTGCCTGCCCAGCGGAGCTCTGCACTCCACGTCACACCACCTCCACCGCTCACAACACACGCTGGACCCGCGTGCATGCCCGCCCACCGCCCCGCC
>JTEE01000014.1:482098-531443 GCA_002896455.3 Chlorella sp. ArM0029B | reverse complement strand
CCTCCTTGTGCAGCTCTCAGCGGTGGACGGCGGCCTGAGAGATGCACACTCGTATGCGCGGGAGGCAGCTCCCACCCAGCCCCCCAGCCCTCCGCCCGCCCCCCTGCCTTCCCGTGCAGCTCGCAGCGGTGGACGGCGGCCTGAGAGATGCACACTCGTATGCGCGGGAGGCAGCTCCCATACAGCCCCTCAGCCCTCCGCCCCCCTTTCTGCCTTCCCTTGCAGTTCAGTGCGGTGGACGGCGGCCTGCGGGATGCACACTCGTATGTGAGGGAGGCAGCGGTGATGGGCGTGCTCAAGTGCTACCACCAGGACCAGCAGGGTGGGTGCAGGGCAGGGCGGCTGGGCTCGCGTGGGGTGATTTGCCACGGAGGGTGCTTCAGAAGGCCGCTGTGTGCTGGGCTGGAGGCTGCTGCCTGCCGCATCCGCTGCATGCAGCGTTTGATGCCCCTGGCGTGCGGTGTGCTGGTGCTTACAAACCACCAGCCCGCCCCTGGCCTGCCTGCCTGCCCCCTGCGGGCCTGCAGGCACATGACAAGACCCCATGCCCTGAAGCTGGCCTCGTTGCTTCCAATGCAGGCGTGCGTGCGTGTGCAGCGCACACCCATGTGCCGCTGCAGCGCTGTGCACAGAAAAGAAAAAAGAAAAAACGTGCCTGGCCCGCCTCTTAGCTGGCCGCTCTCCCGCTGGTGCATGTCTCAGCGATGCATGACGCTCACCCTGCTCCCTTCTTCGTGCGCTCTCCTCCCGTCGCAGGCGTGCGTGTGCGGGGCCTGCTGGAGCGTGTGGACACCCTGCTGTCTAGTGATGCTTATGTAACTTAAACACGTTTTCTTTCTTTCTTTATGCGCTCTCCTCCCCACGCAGGCGTGCGCGTGCGGGGCCTGCTGGAGCGTGTGGACACCCTGCTGTCTAGTGATGCTTATGTAACTTAAACACGTTTTCTTTCTTTCTTTATGCGCTCTCCTCCCCACGCAGGCGTGCGCGTGCGGGGCCTGCTGGAGCGTGTGGACACCCTGCTGTCCAGCGACGGCGACCCGCAGGTCGTGGCCAACTGCCTCTATGTGCTGCAGCAGGTGAGCGGGCGGCGGGGGCAGCTGCAGAGACGTGTGGGGTGCTTTCCATAAGTTGGGGAGGTAGGGGGCGCTGGTGTGTGTGTCGAGGAGCGAGCGAGAGGGCGACAGTTGCTGTTTGTGAGTGATGCGTAGAGGGGAGGGGGGGGGAATGCATTCCTGCCCCACTTAGCTTGCCCCCTCGTGCCGCACCAGTGCGCGCCACTGGGCAAGGGCAAGCAAGCCGTTGGTTGCCAGAATCGTCACGGAATTGGGGAGCAGTTGACCGCGAACATGCAGCACCTCTGAACCGACACATTCGTTTTGTCCGCCCATCTGCCTGCAGGTGGGCATGCTGGAGGGGCGGGTCACCCGCCAGCTCATCGTCTCGCTGCTGAACCACATCAAGTCATTCAGGTGGGCAGCCGGCAGGTTGTGGCGGCAAGCTGTGCTGTGCGCCGCTCTGGTCGGGTCTGCTCTGCTTCAGCTCTGTGTGCTGTGCTGTGCTGTGCTGTGCTGTGCTGCTCTCCTGCTACGCTTCATTCAGCTCTGCTTGCAAAGGGTTCGTGAGTCGGGGCAGTTGGGCTGCTCGCAGCAGTCGGGCTGCTCGCCTGTCAGCAGCAGGCTTGCAATCTGCCCCCCGGCACACAACTGCGCTGCCCCACCTCTGCTGTGTGCTCGTTGCTTCCTGGCAACTGGAAGGCGCAAGCTGTTTTGGGTGGGGGCGTGTGACGCAGCACCTGCCTGCTGGCTCAATTTTCCTCCAACTGTGCTCTGTGTGCGCCGTGCCGTGACTGGGCCCAGTGTTTTGTTCTTGAGCTGGTGGCGCAGCACCATTGTACCATTCACATGCCTGCCCACCTCCCTGGCCCCCAGCTCCTCCACCTGTTATCTTGCTGCCGTGCAGTGAATGGGCCCAGTGCTTTGTTCTGGAGCTGGTGGCGCAGTGTTTACGGCCCGCTGTCCCCCGCACCCGGCTCACACATTCTCCACTTGTCACTCTTCTGCACCGTGCAGCGACTGGGCCCAGTGCTTTGTTCTGGAGCTGGTTGCGCAGTACCAGCCTGCCAGCGAGGAGGAGCGGTTTGACATTTTGGAGGTGAGGGGGGCACAAGGGTGATGTTTCAGGCTTCGTTACATGGAGAGGACAAGCAGACGGTTGGTGTGTGCAGCGGGGCAGAGGGGATACGGGACACGGGGAAGGCCCTGCCTGGGTGGGGGTTGGGAACGTTGGTCCCAGGAGGCGGCACAGCTACCTGTAGGAGGCGGATGCAGGCGGGGTGCTCAGGCGGACATCTCGTGGAATGAGCGGCAGTAAGCTGGCCATTGGCTCCCGGCTTCTCCCTTCAAAATTGACAAGGTCTCGGAACCGTTCTGGGTAGCTGCTCGGTGCTTAACTTTTCTGCAGCTTACTTTACCCCGACTTTGGGCTGACGCCTTCCTCTTCCTCAACTCCCCACCGCTGCCTTCTCCGCGCCCCCTTCTATTATCACAATCGCAGGTGCTGGACTTTGGTTTGAACCACGCCAACAGCGCCGTGGTGATGGCCACAGCCAAGCTCTTCCTGCACTACACACTGGGATTTGAGCAGCAGCATGCACAGGTGAACACGCTTGCACATGGCACAGTAGTTGGGTATCACCACAGCCCATGCCTTGCTGCACGTTACACTGCGCTTTGGGCAGCAGCACGCACAGATGGGTGGAGTGTAGGCTCTTGGTTCCCCATCCAGCAGGCGCGTGGTGGTGAATGGGCAGCATTGCCAGGTGGGGTGGGTAGATTGGGAAGCAATGGCGCTGGCAGACGAGAAGCAATGGCCTGTCTGCTCGCTGCAGCATAGCATGCACAGGTGACCCTCACTTGCACGTGGCACAGCAGTTGTGGATGCCAGGCTGGCGGTTTGCAGGCATTGTGCTCGCGGCTTTAAAATGAGCAGATCAAGCATGGGTGTGAGTGAGGTGTAAACGGGCGCTGAGCTTCCCTCTCCCGCTCTTCCCCACTTGCCCTTGCCCCACTCTAAGCACGCACCCCGCTGGACACGATGAATGAATCACCTGTTGCAGACTGCAAGGCGCCGACTGCAAGAGGCTGATCCGCCTCACTACATTTTTTTTGTTTGTTTTTTTTGCGCCCGCAGGTGCTCGAAACGCTGAGGCCCCCTGCAGACCCTGATTCCCCTTGCTGACACCTCCGGCCATTCTTCTCTCCATTTGCAAGTGTTTGAGACGCTGAAGCCCCCCTTGCAGACGTCGATTCGCTTTAGTAACACTTCTGCCCATTCTCCTCTCCATCCGCAGGTGCTGGAGACTTTGAAGGACCCGCTGCAGACGCTGATTCAGGGGCGTGAGACCGAGGTGGTGTATGCCGTGCTGTCCAACTTCCTGGTTCTGGCGCAGAGGTACCCGCTCGCCTTCTCGCAGGTGTGTTTCGAGGGACGGGTAGGGGCAGGGCAGGTCTGTTTGAGAGTGGAGCGGGGCGGGGCAGGCATGTCTTGACGATTAGGGCGGGACCGGGGAGGAGCAGAAGGTGCACAGGGCAGCGCTACCCGGTGCCCACCTTCCGCCGCGGATGCTGTGTTCACCCCACCTGCTCTGTCATTTCCGTTTGCCTGTCTCGACAGATGGTCCCACACGCACGCACACACATGCACACACACACACACACACACACACACGTACACACTCTCTTTCCCATCCTGCTCTGCCCTTCCCCCTGCCCCGCCAGCTCTTCCCCGAGTTCTTCTGCCGCTACGAGGACCCCTCCTACCTCAAGGCCCTCAAAATCGAGGTGCTCATCGCCATCGCCGACCAAACCAACGCATACGACATCGCTGAGGAGATGACGCAGGTGGGTGTCGGAGTTTGAGTTTTCTTCTCTTGCTTTAGTTGCATTGGTGGTGGTGTTCTGGGGCTGCCACGGACCACACTAACGCCTGCAACATTACAGAGGAGATGGCACAGGTGGGTATGAGAGGTTGTGAGTTGTCCACACACTGGATGTGAAGTGCTTGTGGCATCAAATGGCGAAGCAGTAGGCGTGGGGGCGCCGCAGGCCGCTCCCTCTGGTGTGCGCCCTGGCGCTGCCTCTAGAGATCGGCAAGGACCCTGCGCGCACTACAGCACCCCTTCCCAATAATCAGAATTTACAAGCCGTCTGCCTTGCCCGCACGCCAAGCATCCACTTAGATTTGCACATCTCACATCATCCTTACCCCTGTCCTGCGATTGAAAGAGGCAGTGGCGAAGATCTGGGGCACACAACAGCACTCTCCCATGCTCGCGTTTTCACGTAACACTCCCCCATGCACACACAAGTGTCCACGTGCATACATCGTCCCTCTCCTCTATCTGCAGTATGCAAAGGCAGCGGCGAGGACCGTGGCGCAACAAAACCCTTTCTGCCATGCACATCTGCGCCGCACGCTAAGCGTCCCTTCCCTTCACTGCTGCACGCGTACATCGTCCCTCTCCTCTATCTGCAGTACGTCAAGGACAGCGACGAGGATCTGGCGCGCGCCGCCATCCGGGCGGTGGGACAGATTGCGCTCAAGGTGGGCCCAGCCAGCTGCCGGAGGGTTGGGATGGTGGTGCAGGGCAGTGCAGGAAGCAGGTGTGGAAGGGAGGCAGCAACGGCAGCAGGATGGGGCAGCGGTGGGGAGTGGGCCGCTGGACGAGGCGTGCTCAACCTGGCACCTCTAGGCCCCGCCTCATCCCATCGAGGCGGGGGAGAGTCACAGCTCCTTGTCATCCGGCTCTTGGCGTGCCTCCTGGCCCTCCTCCCGCCTGCCCCCTGGTTGTACCCTCTACCCGGCCCATTCCCACTCCCACCCCCACTCAAACCCCAACTCCCGCCCTTACACTCAAACCCAACCCCAAGATCAAACCCAATCCCAGTTATACTCCCACTCCTTCTGGCACTCCCACCCCCGTCTGTGCAGGTTCCCGACGTGAACGGCATCCTGGACCGCCTCCTGCTCTTCCTGGGGTACGAAAAGGATTTCGTGACGGCAGAGACGCTGGTGCAGGTGGGCATTCAGCAATGTGAAGGGCTGTGCCAGGCTGCCGCTCCTCTGGACTGCAGAGGTGTTTGAATCGTTGTACTCTAGAGATGCTGGTGCAGTCGGTCGATTTGCACAAAGTGGTCTTTCAGGCTTGCTCACTGCAAAAGATGAGGCAATGCTGCTCTTCATCAGACACAAGCGAGCATGCCGACTAACACGGTGCCATGCATCTCCGCTCTACCCCCCTTCCTCTTGTGCAGATGACAGACGTGCTGCGGCGGTACCCGGACGCTGCAGAGGCTTGCGTGGAGAGCATCGCCTCCATCCCTCAGGAGGTGCGCGCTGGTACTTGGGCAGGTTGGGGCACGGTTGTGTGCAGTTTGCTCAGAAGGTGTGTGGGGGTGTTTGCGCAGGCTGGGGCATGGTTGTGTGCACGGGGGGTGCTTGCTGTGTGGCTTGGGCGTGGGCAGAGCATCGCCTTCATTCCTCAGAAGGTGTGTGGGGTTATTGGGCAGGCCGGGGGTAAGGTAGTGAGCACGAGACTTGCTTGCTGTGCGTTTCCGGGCGTGCGCAGCATTGCCTCCAACCCTCGTGACCGGTCACACACTCTTAGTGGTCTTACACGCCATACCCTGCAGCCGTGGTGGGAGCGCACTCACTCAGCCGGCTTGCCCCACTGCCTGTCGGCCCTGCCCCCCAGCTCCCCCCCTTACTCTGCTAACTCGAACCCCTCCAACACCTCGGTGCCACCCACCTGCCCGCAGAGCATTGCTGAGCCCGAGGCGCGCGCCGCCTACCTGTGGGTTCTGGGAGAGTACGGCGCACAGATCCAGGTGGGTGCAGCTGCTGTGGGGACTGGGCTCTACGTTTGGGGTTGTTGGAGACTGTGGCTCACAAGCCCAGCTGTGTAGCTGCCTGCTCATTTGTTTGATTAAGTGCTTGATTGATTGCATGGAAAGTAGGGCCGTGCGGGGCACACTTCCAGGCGTACACAGAAGGCGCTGGCCAGCGGTTGTGTGGGTCCTGGTCAAAGAACCCCATGACGGTCAAGGCACCCCAGCTTGCACACAGGTGTCAAACATTAGGGCTGGGAGAGGTCAACTTCCCATCCGTCCCGCCCTGCTGCACTACTGCCCCTCATTGCAGGATGCCCCATACGTGCTGGAGGGCTTCACCGACGATTTCGCTTCGGAGGAACCCGCCGTGAAGCTGGTGCGCCTCGCTTGCTTCCATCATGCGCCCAGCCCTCGCTGCCTCTTGCGCCCGGACCCCGCCTGCGCAGCCTCAGCACTGCCCGCCTGCTTGGCCCCTGCCTGCCCTGCACCAGCACTGCCGGCCGCTCGGGCCCTGCCTGCCCCGCTCCAGCACTGCCCGCCAGCTCAGTCCCTGCCTTGTGGTCCACACACGGCCTCGTGGTCTACGCACGTTGAAGCTCGCGACACGACCTCCTGCCCCGCCCCACCCGCAGGCCCTGCTCACCTCGTGCATCAAGCTCTTCTTCAAGCGCCCGCCAGAGTGCAGGCACGCCCTGCCCTGCCCTGCCCAGCCGCTGGGACAGCAGCTGCACTCGCATGTGCCTCTGCTGGGTGCTGCTCCAAAAGAGTCGCTTTCACGCAGAGCCGGCCAGGCAGAAGCAGCACCCTGGGTACAGAACGTTCCCAGTCGGACCCATGTCATGTGCTGGCAGGCTGCGTGCCGGGTCAGCTCATTGCTCTCCCGTGCTGCTGTGCATGCTGTGCACGCTCTGCCTGCTGTGCTGTGCAGGAAGGCGCTGGGGAATGCCTTGGCGGCGGGGGTGGCTGATGGGGCCCAGGAGGTGCATGACAAGGCGCTGATGTACTACAGGTGACGGGATGGTGAACCGTGCGTGTTGTACTGCCTTGTGACATGTGCGGCAGCAGTGCTGTGATGCACTGTGTTGTGGAGGCAATGGTGGGTTGGGTTACAGCTTTGATTGGGCCAGGATCATTTTGTGTGCGTGAGGGGCTGTTTGGTTACCTCCCCTTCTCAGCACCTGAGCAGTGTTCCAGCCATGAATCGAGCACCCTGGTACGCCCCTCCCTCGCGCACCCTCCCTGCAGGCTGCTGCAACACAGCGTGGGCGCCGCCCAGTCTGTGGTTGATGTGCAGCGCCCGATGGTCACCTCTTTTACGGACGCGCAGTCGGCAGAGACGCAGGTGCGGAGGGCAGGGGGGTGCATTGGGCCGCGGGGCGCCTGTGGGGGTGATTCGTTTCTATCGGGTGATCAAATTCCAAGAACGTATGCCACAACGTGCATGGGTGGCTCAATGGCGTCCGGACAGACCCCCTGCGCTGCATGCTTTCACCCTGCCACCGCTGTCTCCGCCTGTCGCGTCCGGTCCCTTTCTGGCACACCCCTCCACCCGCCTCACTTTCTAAATCCCCGGCCTCACCCCCTCACCTCCCGCTTCCCCCGCCCCGCCCGCAGGACCGCATTTTCGACGAGCTCAACACCCTGTCTGTGGTCTACCGCGCCCCCGCCAGCACCTTCATCGAGGCAGACCACTCTGCAGGTGCCTGGTGCCCTGCTAGCCTTCCCGCATGCTTGGCCTGCATGCCCTGCCCGCCTGCCTGCCTGCCTGCCTGCCTGCCTGCCTGCCTGCCCGCCTGCCTGCCTGCCCGCCTGCCTGCCTGCCTGCCTGCCTGCCTGCTCTACTCCTCCTGCACGAGTCCTGCCGCATCGCCTCTGCCCCTACTCTAGCGTGCTCGTCACTCGCGACTGCCTCACGTAACGTGTTGACTGTCCTCTAGAGGGATAACCCTTGATGCGTTGCGTGTGAGTGCTGCCCCTCGCCTCTCATACCTACACCGCCTGTGCTTTGTTAACTCGCACCTCACCTCGTGCCGCGGTCCTGCAGAGGGTACGACCATGCTGAGCTGCACCGTGTGGTTGCTGCCCCTTGCTTGTCCACATATTCCATCTTTGCTGCCCCGCAGAGGGGTATGACCACGATGGGCTGGACCGTGTGGTTGCTACTGAGACCCCTCCTCGCCTCTCCCCCCTACTGCCTCTTTCTTTTTCAACGTCCACAGTCTAACTCGTCTTACCGTCCTGCAGAGGGGTATGACCACGATGGGCTGGACATGGGGGAGGGGGCCACCGACAACAAGGTGGAGCAAGAGTCCTCTTTTTCCCTGGCCCAGGCCAGCCTGCTGGACATGGGCGACAGCGGTGCCGCCGACGGCGGCGCCACGCCAGCGTCCGCCACAGCAGCTGCCGCCGGCGGGGGGTTCGACGACTTGCTGTCGCTAGGTGGCGGCGGGGGCGGCGGGGCGGCTCCCCTGGCGGCAGCAGCAGCAGCGCCTGGCTACCCGCAGACAGGGCCAGATCTTCTGGGGGACCTCATGGGAGGGATGGGAGCCCCGGCAGCGGTACCGGCAGCAGTACCGTTTGCGGCGCCAGCAGCCGCCGGTGGTGGGCTGAGCGGGCTGGACGACTTGCTGGGCGGGCTGGGCATGGGGGGCGGCGGCGGCGGTGGGATGGCACCGCCTTTAACAGCCAGCAGCGTCAGCCTGCTGCCGCAGCCGCAGCTGACGCCGCAGCAGTTCCAGCAGGGGTGGGGCGCCTGGAACGCCAGCGCACGCACCTTCAGCCAGCCGCTGAGCGCGGCGGCGGTGGCAAGCGTGGAGGCAAACGCGTTCCGGGTGCGAGTCGGGAGGATTGAGCTGGGGCAGTGTAGAGAAGCCTGGAGTGGGGTCGAGCAGAGCTAAGGTGGATGTTGGGCCACCGAAGCGAGGGGAACGCCTATCTGCTGGGGTGGACAGCTCCTGAGGAGCAGGCAGCTGGCAGCGCTACGCCCCTCCTCCCTGCGCTCCCTCGCCTTTGCTCTGCTCCCTGCCCAACAGCCTGCACTGCCATCAAAGTATGTGCGGCCGTGCCCCACGCCAATATGACCCCACGCTCCCTGCGCCCGACATTTGCCTCAACTGTGTTACCTTGCATGCCCCACCTCCCACACTTGTCCCCACCCGTGTGCAGGATTTCACCGCCCACATCGGGCAGGCCCACGTGGCCAACTTTGCGACACCACGCGAGGGCAGCGCTCCGCCGCTGCGCTTCCTCTTCCATGCCCAGGCAGCGGGCAGCGGGGCGCACGTGCTGGTTCAGGTGCGGGGGCAGCAGGGGCAGTGTGGCATTGCAACCGAGCATGTGCGGGGCGCGCGCATGCTGGTGCAGGCATTCAGCAGGGAGCGTTAAGCGGCAGCAGCTACACTTCAAGTGGGATGGCGTGCGTTCGTGCTGCAGTGTAGCTCAGGGACAGCGAGGGCACCTTGTGTGGTCGTTCACTGGGCGGAAAGGGGCGCATGTGCACGTGCTGGTACCAATAGTGTGGGGCAGGTTGGGCGAGGGGTTGTAAGACGCATGGCGCCAGCAAGTGAGGACTTGCCTCTACTGTTTTCCTGCGCTCATTCCACTCGTGCAATACACAGCGCTGAGCAACACAAAACAGTGCCGCAGATGCGTTGCCCGCGCTCAGCCCTTGGTTGGCTACCACTGTGCGCTGAGTGACCGCCTCTTCCCCCTTAACCCTTGCACGCACACACACACACCACCCTGTCCCATGAGACCTTGCTGGCTCCCCTGGACTCGAAATTTAATTGATTGATTGATTGACACCACCCCACCCCACCCCACCCCACCTGCCCCCGCAGATCACCGTCAGCAAGGCGCCGCCCGGAGCCTCCGTGGTGGTGAAATCTGACAACCAGGAGGCGGCCGAGCATGTCACAGAGCTGCTGCAGACGCTGCTTGCCGTTTTCTAAACACAAGGACACCCGCTCCTCCGGGCGTGGCCTGCCCTGCAACCTGGCGGGTGGGCCGGGGTTGCTGGCACACGGCCAGCGCCAGGCGGCGCCTTCAGCCCACGGCAGGATTGCGCTCATGGCTGGCCTGCCTAATGACTAGTGCAATGCTGAGTTCTGCACCTCCCCCACCTGTAACTTTCACCCTTGAAGTCAATACCCTGTTGAGTGAAGGGCAGGAAACGGGCGAATTGTGGATGAAGTCATGTTCAGCAGGCACACTGTGCAGCCAGCTGTGCTTGCCTGTCACAAAGCCGCTGCATGCTGGCGCACCGGATTGGTGTGTGTTCTCTGACCTACTGCTGCGGCGGGGCCCCGTGTGTGCATACTACACAGTGGCCCGTACCCAGCCGGCCTGTGGCGCATCGCGCAGCCTCAAGGCGCAGCGGCCCGCGCGTCCTCACACCAAATTCAGCACAGGCGCATCATGGCGCTCAGCCTGGCCACCAAGCGCTGCCTGTTTGCGACACTGCTCGCCATGCTGTTCTCTGTGCTCGCCGTGCTCTCTGTCATGGCGCAGCCATGCAGCGTGCTCGCTGTTGCACCGTGGTTATGGCCTCCACGCTGCGGACCAAGGCCAGGGGCGGCGCGACTGGGGCCGCCTCCTCCGGCGGTGCTGCTGCCGCCGCCGATGTCCCCCCGCCCCGCCAACGCTGCCGCCGTTGTCAGGGCTCAGAGCCTCTCGACTGTGGCTGCATCCCCAACACCAAGGTGCGGGTTGATCAACTATATATCCGTTCTGTGCATGTTGCTGCCTCCTGCTCAAAGCAGGTGCTCACGCACCCATGCCGCCGCCGATACCGTTGCGGCCCACACTTGCCGCTCTTCCCCCTCTGCAGCCCAGCTGCCGTTGAGTCCCTGCCACCTCCGCCGCCACCACCGGCCTTCCCATGTCCACTAGCCGTGTTGGGAGACCGTGCCGAGTGGGACTGGAGCAGAGCCGGGTACCGAGGTGGGGCTCTTTGGTGCCTGCATGTGCTCGCAGCAGCTGTGCCGTGCCTGCCGCGCCAGGCAGCGGTGCGCCGCCCATGCCTTGAGCCCCTGCGCATCACCTGCCACCCCAGCTCAAGCCTGTGTGCGTTGTTCTTGCCCAGAACGTGTGCAACCCTTACATCTCGCAGTTCAGCTGCGGACAACAAGCGCCTTACTTGTCACCAAACCAGCCCTCCGCCTGCTGCCTCCTGCTCTCCCGGGCCCTGTGCCACAGCCAAGCGGCCAAACAACAAGGCGCCTGCTCATCTTTACCAAGCCAGCCCTCCCACTGCTGCCTCCTGCTCCTCCTTTGTGCAGACGGTGCCGGCAGCATCGTGCCGCCCACCCGGCTGTTCAGTGTAGAGAGCTTTGGCGCCTTGGGAGATGGCATAACAGACGACTCCCAGGCACTGCTAGATGCGCTGGCCGCGGCAGAGGCCAGCGCTGACGGCGGGGTGGTGCTGCTGCCAGCTGGCACCTTTGTGCTCAACCGCACTCTCACCATTACCAAGCCAAACATCCTGATTCGGGGGGCCGGGGTGAGTCTCTCCTTTGCTTCTCAGCAGGTTCTTGCACGCCTGCATGCCGCCGCCGCCCTGCTGTCTGCACCACGCCGGCTGCCGTTGCGCGCACGCTGGGGGGCGGCTCGTGTGTGGATGTGTCGCAGTTGCTGCTGCTTTCACAGATGGGCGCACCTTTTACAGGGCGCTCCGGGATGGCGTGGCAGGCAGCTGGCTGTTAAATAGGGAGCCTACCTGTGTTGATGGCCGTTTGTAGCATAGAAAGGAGGGCCCGAGGAGTAAATTGTGTTTGTAACATGCTCCGCTCAAAGACTGCCCGCCTGCCCTGCCCTGCCCCTCTGTCTGTGCCTCAGGAAAATTCGACCGTCATCAGCATCCCCTCGTCCCTCACTGAGGTGCAAGGAGGGAAGTGGCAGGCCTCGCCTGATGGAAGTGAGTGCAGGCCCGGGCGGTGGAGAGGGGGAGGCAGCGGAACTTGGTAAAGTGGGTGGGCGCGAAAGCGGAAGGGGGTAAAGAGGAGAGGGCGAGGGGCCTGAGACCTGACAGAGGAGGGGGCGAGAGAGCGGAGGGGTTGCAGAGGAGAGAGGGAGGTAGCAGAACGAGCAGGGCAGGGAGCGTTTGGCTGGGGATGGCGGCATGATGACCAGTGGGCACCAGACCAGGCAGGCGGACAGGCAGCAGGCCTGCCCACGCCGCAAGGTGTGCCACATCCTTCGCGTGCCAAAATTTCGAAAACAATGTCATGTGTTTCTGCTCGGCGTGATTGCAGAAGTCAGGAAGTCTGCCTACGCTTTCACCGGGGGATTCATCACAATCACGTGAGGGGGAGTTGGGCGCCCAGAGCGCCCTGCTTGCAACCAAAAGGAGGCACGGCTGTGCATGCCGCTGTAGATTAACTAGCCGTGCTTGCAACCAAGAAGGACGCACCTATGCATGCCGCTGAGGGGATGCTGAGGCACACACCATAAGCAACCCTGCGCTGCACCTAGTCTAGTCTAGTCGTTACAGCTCTTCTCATCCTCGGTGCGCTGCACCAAGCAGAACTCGCACAAGGGCCGCTTCGTCGACAGTGCACCTGCTGTGTGCGCTGCGCCATGCTGTGCCCCGCGTTTTGCCTGCTGTTGTGGGCTGCTTGCGGCAGGCGGTCCCACGGTTTGGCTAGCTGGTGGCCCACAGAAGCGTGCTGCCCATGGCACAGCTCCTGAATGCCACACTGCGGCTCTCCACTGCCGCGGCTATGGTAGCTGACTGGTGCCTTTGGCTTGAATTCCTGTTGGTTTCCTCAACCCCACGCCCTCGGGCTGGAATCTTCCTCTTCTTCTTCACTGCCGCCGCTGCAGGGCGCCCGAGCAGCGCAGCAACATGACTGGCAACCTGCTTTCTACGGTGACGGGAGCCGTGTCCCAAGGCGACCGACGCATCCCCGTGAGCAGCCCAGCATGCCTACTCTGCGTCTTACACGTGTAGTCTATCCTTGCGCATGCACCAGCCTGTGCTTCACATGCGGCTAGCCTCACGAGCCCTGCTGGCTCAATTGGACTGCTAGCCTAGTGATAAATCTGCACTCTGCCATCCAAGGCTGGGTCCTGCCACCCCTTCTAGCCGTGCGCATGGCCTTCCTCACACGCCCTGTGCCTCCAACCCCCTCCCTTCCTCCCCGCAGCTGCACAGCACTGCCCTGTTTGAGGTGGGGCAGTGGGTGCGCATTTTTGTGAACGACCGGTCGACAGTCGGTGAGTGATTGGTCGCACTGCTTGCTGTGCTCGTGCTGCAGCTCTCAAGGGCAGGAAGGAGGATGTGCCAGACCAGGGCATGCCTGATGGTGGCAACGTTGCTGCCAGCAGGGTAGAGGCGAGTCGCATGCGACCAGGACATGCCTTATCATGGCAGGGGTGCTGCCAGCAGCGGCGTGCCCCCTCTCCGACCGCGCAGCTAAAGCATTGCCCAGCTGCCGGCCCGTATCGCTGCCCATCCCGGGTCAAAACACGCCGTTTTGCTCCGCACGCACCCTGCAGAGGATTGCGACCACCTGGGGTTCTGCCGCCGGCGCCGGCGCCTGCAGCGTGCCAGGGTGGCGCCAGCGCCGCGCACGCATGGCTCCATCGCCTGGTGGATCTTTGGGGAGGGCAAGGGCTCTGGCAGCGACGCCTTGACGGCTGTGGACCAAGACAGCGTCACATTCACCGCCAGGTGTGCGCGAGGTTGGCTGGTTGGGTGGGTGGGCACAAGTGGGGGCTGGGCTGCTGGGGTGTGCATATCCAGTGAAGTGGGTGGCTGGGTGGCTTTGGCTTTGGCTTTGAAAGGGTGGACATGCCGATGGGCGGCACAGGTGCAGGGGCCGAGGAGGGGGAGGGCAGGAGGCGCCGGGGAGTACCAGTCAGGTTGAGCGGCAGGGCAGGGCAAAAACCCTGAGCAGATGGGGCTGTGGCAGCGCAGCCTGCCCAGCCTGCCCAGCCTGCTCCCGCCTTGCCCCGTCTCGCTCTGCCCCTGATGTGGCCCTTGCTCTCTGCCCTGCCCTGCCCTGCAGGGTGCTGGGCAAGGATGAGGCGTCAATCACTCTGGACGCCCCTCTGCCCTTCCCAGGTGGGAGAGGAGAGGGCACCCGGGGGCTGGGAAGGCCGCTCCCAGCTTGTGTGCCGAATGCTGCGGGTGTGGACCGTGCGTGCTTCCAAGCCTAGCGCACCCGTGCATCCAGCCCGCACGTGGTGCCCCATGCAGCACCCCACAGGCGCTGCTTCTCACCTCTTCTCCTGCCTGCCTGCCTGCCCACCGTGTTTCCTTCCCCGCCTGCAGTGCGTGGCAGCTGGGCTGGGGAGGTGCACCGCCTGGTGGCGCCTGTGCACAACTCTGGGGTGGAAAGCCTCACCGTGCGGTTCAAGTGAGTGCTCTTCAAGTCTGGCTTACTCCATCTCTGGGACGGCACTGTGGGTCGGTACTGCTTTGAGTTGGTACTGAGCATGCTATCACAGCTGCCCTCACAAATCTGAGGCGGCCCACCCTGCGCGCTACGCGTGTGGCCTGTGGATGCTGCCCACGCACCAGATGCTGAATCTTCCAAGCAATGTGCTACGTTTCAAAGTTAAAGCGGAGCCAGCAACGGTCTCACGGGACATGCTGCAATGGGTGCACCGGGGAGGCGCAGCAGTTGGCAGCCTGGAGGCCAGCTTCCTCTCTGCCACCTCGGCCACCTATCCCCGCCTGCCTTTGTCTGCTTGCCTTTGTCTGCTTGCAGGTGGACCAAAGCGAAGTCACATTTGAACGACACCGGCTACAACGCCTTCTCCCTGAATGGCATTCGCAACTGCTGGATTCGAAACGTAGGTGGCGGGCGGGCAGGGCTGGTGGCGGGCGGGCAGGTGGCGGGCGGGCAGGGCTGGTGGCGGGCGGGCAGGTGGCGGGCGGGCAGGGCTGGGTGGGGCAGACGTCCGTGGCTTGGGGGCGCGGTGGGGAAAGATAAAAACCAACTAAATGGTGACGCCACCCGCCCTCTTGCAACACAGTGCCGCCCCGCCCTTGCTTGCTTTTGGGGCCTTTACATTTGATTTCCGCAAAAAGTGCGACACAGGCGCCTGGACAGTGGGGGACCGCCAGGATTGCAAGCAGGGAGGAGGAGCGGGAACACCACAGCAGGCTGGACCGATGCAGCGGGCTGATATGAAGCAGTTTTCCTTTCCTTCTACATGTATGTGCAGGTGTCCATCTTGAATGCCGACAACGGCATTTGGCTGCACGCTGTGGACCACACGCTGCTGGAGGGCATCACCGTCAACGTCACCCGCAGGCGCGGCTACAACCTGCACGCGCCCAACGGCCACCACCCCATGAGCATCCTGCACGGCCACTCCAACCGGGTCACACGGTGGGTGCCCTGCCTGTGATCATGCATTCAATTGCAGCGCAGAAGCTACACGAAAGTGTGTCGAGATGCGTCACACGTTGGCTGCCCTGCCTTGACTCTCCGCACTCTGTGCGGCACCACACGCACGGGGGGCAGCGCAGATGCGCAACTTTTGCCCTGCCTGCGCCGCTCCCTGCTCCTGATGCGTAGGCAGGTGCAGTTGCTTTTCCTGCACCTGTACACGTGCCGGGGGTTCACCTCTCTGTGTGTGGTTTGCCTTGCCCTGCGGGGTCTGCACACGCTGGGAGGTACACACGTACCGGGGATGCATCCCACTCACTGTGTGCTGTGGCTAGTGCTCCGGTCACCTGCTGCCTGCTGCCAGCTGCCTGCTGCCAGCTGCCTGCCCTAGTCTAACCTAGTCTAGTCTTTACAGCCTTACGCAAGCACCCTTGCTAGAGGGGCCTTCAACATCAGTGGACAAAGCTGCCTGCCCTGCACCTGCACATTGCTGGCCTCCGGAAAGTGCACTTGCCACACCACCCACCTGCTCTGCCGCCCCACTCCAACCGGGCGGCACGGTGGGTGCCCTGCCTTGACTCTCTGAGCTCTGTGCGTCTGGCTTAGCAAGGGAAGCGTGGGCACTCAAGTGCTGCTCTGGCTGCGTGCCCTCCGGCTCGAGCTCCTGATGCCTCCCGCCAGCCAGCCCTGCAGCCCCACGGACTGAGTGTTCGGGGGACGCAGATGTGTTGGTATGCCAGTGACCGATGCCCTGAGTGTTCGGGGGATGCCAATGTGTTGGCGCCCCAGTGACCTACGCCGTTGGCCCCTCTCACAAACCTCGCCCGCCGCCCCCTCTGCTGCAGCTTCAACGTTGCGGTGCCGTATGACCACGACATCACCGTGGGGCGTGCCACGTTGCTGAACGTCATCCACCAAGTGAAGGGGTACAACCTGTGCTTGGACCACCACCGGGGAGGCCCCTTTGGGTGAGGGCATCTGTGAGGGCACCTGTGAGGGCACCTGTGCACCGCCACTAGTACTGGCATCAGACATTGTCATGTCTTGCCTACCGGGTTGAATAGGGCCAGCGGGCCAGCGGCGCGTGTGTGTAAGCCTCGCTTGCGTCCAGCAAGGGTACAGGCAGCAGTGTAGAGGGGTGCAGCGGTGTGCAGGGATGCAGGTGGGAGTTGTTGTGTGTGCTTGACGAGGAGTGCAGTGCAATATTGCGTGCCGCTCAGGTTGGCTGGCCAGTGTCAGCACTTGCAATCAGCTGCTGAGGCAGGTGGGGGCGGCTGGGCCAGCAAGCTTGCCGGAGGGAGGTGGCACCAACCGGGCAGCCCTGTGCTTCACTCTTCCCCACGTCCCCCTGTGCAGCAACCTGTTTTCGGACATAGACCTGGGCTGCGGCTTTCGTCCCTTTGACTCGAGCGGCCTGCTCGACAACGGCGCCCACGCTGGTGCGTGCCCTGCCTTCTGGCCCGCCCGCCTGCCCAACCATTTGGCTGTCCCTACTGCCCGCCCGCCTGCCTGCCCCTGCTGCCCACGCGCTGCCTGTCCCCTGTTCCATAAAATGGCAAGCCAATTGGGCAGGCTGGCAGGGGCTGTCCACCTGCTTTGGTCACCAGCCGCTGCCGCCCTGCCCACCACTTCCCAGCTATTCCGTTTCAGCATCCAATCTCTTCGGCTAGCTCATGCGCCTCCCTCCCGTTGTCGTGCCGGCCCTGCGCCCGACCCACAAAACCTGCACCTCCCCCTCACGCCGCATGCTGCACCTGTGCATGCTGCGCCTGCGCCTGACGCAGACTGCGTGCACAAAACCTGCACCTCCCCCTCACGCCGCATGCTGCGCCTGTGCATGCTGCGCCTGCGCCTGACGCAGACTGCGTGCACAAAACCTGCGCACCCCCAACCTGCCTGCTCTGCACGGCGCACGAGCTCTCACCGTGTTTCTGTGCCTGCCGCTCTCTGGGCCCCGTGCAGGCCGCGGCAACACATATTACAACCTGCGCACCACCAACCCGGCCTGCCCCCCCATGCGCAAGCACACAGCGACAGCCGGGGCCGGCGCCAGCTGGCTGCCCTCCTGCGCCTTTGGCCCGCTCCTCAACTTTGTGGGAAGCTTTGTGGTGCCGGAGGGGAGGGAGGATGGCGGAAAGGTGTGGCGGGGGGGAGGGGCCCCGGGCAGGGCAGGCAGGGGAGAAGTGTGTGCCGTGGACATGTGTGCTGTGTGTGCTGTGCCATGCGTGCTTGGCATGCAGGCTTGGCAGAGCTGGCTGCAGCTTCTGAAGGAACGGCAGGTGGAGTTGTTGACTTCTGACTCAACTGGCCTATCGTGCTGCGTTCCTCCCATGCAATGCTGCAGTGCCCACAGTTTGGGTGGCTGGTGGCCCCTCTAAGCCCAGGCAGCCCAGCGGATGTGTTCCCCGCCATCCAAGCAGCGGTAGCGCCAGCAGCAGCGGCAACAGGCGTGCTGCCGGCTGCAGATACGGCAGCAGCCGCGCCGGTTGCAACAGAACAAGCTGGAGCAACAGCAGGCGATGCACCGCTATTGGCACCTTTGTCTTTTTGATCCATGTTAAAGCGAGGCATCCGAATCTTTCACACCAGGAGACATGAAGGGTATTTGATTGAAATTCAACAGCGCAGTGGGAGGGGTGCATCTTTGGTGCAGTTGACTTGGGAACAGGTCTGTGAATTGTGTGCGGAGGGTGGTGTAGAGGGTTCGAGACCGTCCCCAGCCGCCGCCGCCCCTCGGGATGCAGCGCTGCAATCTTTGGCCGTGCTGCCAGCAGCTGTGAACGGCAGGCAGTTGCATTACATCTCGCACAGCGCTGCAGGCAACTTTGATGATGCGAGGGAGGAGGCTTGGCAGGAAAATGGGCGGAGGGGTTTGTACAGCAGAGCGGTGGATTGGTCGAGCAAGCAGCAAGCTTGTGCAGCTCTGCGGGGCTTTGGGATGCGGGTGGTTGACAAGCAAAGGAAAGTGACCCCAGGCCGGATGCGAGGGCAGCCAGCACGGTGCACTGCAAGGCGCAAGTTGGTGCGTCGTAACAAGGCCGGGAGGGGCACGCGGCTGCCGTGGCGCTGCAGGCCAGGATGCGGGGAAGGCATGCGCAGCGTGTGGGCTTGCCAAGCGGCCTTGCTGCCGCTGAGCAGAGATTTGATGTCGGGCCGGGTTGCAACAGGCCGCCAAAGCTGCACAGCTTCGGGTTGCTGTGGAGGCGGCAGGCGGTGGTGCCTGGTGGGCTCTGGTGGGCTCTGGACGACAGCTACCGCGCTCCGCAATGGTTTACCTGCAGGCAGAGAGCAAGCAAGGCAGCAGTGAGGAAGCTAGGCAAATGGCCTCAACTCGCATGGATGGAGGGTCGAGGGCTTGCACAGTGATGCGCCCGTGCTCACGGGTTTCCACCACTACGCAAATCCCCGCCTGGCGTGCCATGCCCCAGCAGCCACCAAGCGCCCATGCAAACTTCGAAAAGAGCCTTACCCCCTCCCAAGGCTTTGCAGCCAGCCAGCGCAAATCAGAAGCAGGAACGCCTTCCCGGGGTCGCCCGTAAAGGCGAGGATGACAGCACAGACTAGGAAGAAGGCGATGACGCCACGCTTGTTTGCATTTGCGACCTGGAGTCGCTGCCTGTCCTCGTCTGACAGCGGTGCGTCACGTCTGGCCGCGGCCCCCTCCGGAGCCGCACGAGCGCCGCCGCCAGCGGGCGCCGCAGGCCGCCTTGGCGCGGTGCCAGCAGCCGCAGGCCTGCAATTGAAGCATAATGGGCGTAAGGAGAAGCATGATGGGCGGACAAAGCAGAGAGAGAGAGCTTTGCCAAGCAGCCCTTGGCGCGCCCACCCTCCCTGGACTATGTTACATGGCCTACAAGCAAGAGAACGCCAGAGATTACAAGTAAGAGAACGCCGGACGGGCCGCACCTGTGTCGCGGAGGCCCGCCGAGCGGGTCGGCCCTGAGCGGAGGCTCAGGAGCGCCGCCATTGCGCCTTGTATGTCGGGAGTGGGGCAGAACGCGTTGCAGATCGCTGCCCAGCCGTTATAAAGGCAAAGTTTCAAGGTCGAGGGGCAGCGAGGGGCAGGGCCGGCAGGGCAGGGGAGGCCTGACTGTGATGTGTGTGTGCGCTGTGTGATGTGATGTGCTGTGTGATGTGATGTGTGTGTGCGCTGTGTGACATGTGTGCTGCGTGTGCTCTGAGTGACATGTGTGCTGCATGTGCTCTGTGTGACATGTGTGCTGCGTGTGCTCTGTGCTGTCAGGGGGCTTGGCATTTCTGGCTGCATTCTGATCGAACAGGTCGCTTTTTACTTCAGCTCGCTTTTGCCTATCAAGCTGCGGTCCTCCCATGCGATGCTGCAGTGCCCGCAGTTTGGGTGGCTGGTGGCCCCTCTCAGCCCAGGCAGCCCAGCGGATGTGTTCCCCGCCCTTCAAGCAGCGGCAGCGGCAGCGGCTGCAGCAACAGGCGTGCTACCGGCGGCGGATGCTGCAGGAGCCATGCTGGTTGCAACAGAACGAGGCGGAGGACGACAGCGGGCAATGCACCACCCTAACGGCACCTTTGTCGGCACGAGAACATGTAATGTTTTTTTCCTGAGCATTGTCACAGCACGCGGCATGGAGTGTTGAAGAACAAGTGCGCAGTGGGAGGGGGTGCCAGCGGGGTTGAACACGGGTGTTGACATCACGGTTTTGCGGGTGTGCAGCCTGACGTGCAGCCTGCAGGGTACTCAGGTCAAATATGCGGCAAAGCTCTGTGACGCAGCAGCCAACCGCTGGAATGCAGCATACGCCCGCCCCATTCAGGGCCCCACCTGTTCCCCAGGGCACTGCTCGCCCCGATCGCCAGCTGTGGCACAGCCAGAGTCGGAGCCCGCCCACCCGACGCATTTGAACCCCACAACATCACTATCATCAGATTTCGCATTGCACGAACCCCAACACACGACACGGGGCTTGGACATCGGTGCAGTGCACCAGTTTGCTGGTGTGTAACTAATTTGGCAGTGCCCACCAACTGTGTCGCCGGCAGTCGGCGCCAGCTGGGTGTGACCCACCTGCTGCTACATGCAGCTGCTGTTCGAGCTGCGCTTGACACTCTACTCAGCATCAGTATCACAACCTGCACCATATGCGTCAGTTGCATCATGCTAGCGCTGAGACCGCTGCAAGCCTTCCGCCGGATCGCACACACCGCTTCCGCTCTTCTGGCAGCGCTCTCCGGGCAGGACAGCGCGCTCCGGTGGTATGACCAGGGCGGAGCTAGCGCACGCTGCGTGAGCAGCGCGCCGCGGCAGCCCAGTGTTGGCGGTGCCCAGTGCGCCGCCGCCGGTGGCGACGATGGCAGAGGTAGCAGCAGTCTGCTTGACCAACGACTACATCTGCGCAACAACCGGCAGCTTTTGCACTGTCGCACGTTAGCTGCCTTTGCAGAGGCCAATGGGCGCCTGCCCAAGGCTCGGGAGATGTGGGAGCGTGAGGGCCAGCAGGTGCGCCAACGAACGTGCTTTGTATGCCCAGCACACGACAGGCAAGCCAGACCTGACTTTACACTTGCAAGCCCCCCATACTGCAGATCGCTATAGGCACCTGGTGGCATCGCCGTCGGTATGAGCACAGGCATGGAAATCTGGGCGAGCAGCAGCAGCGGGACATTGAGGCGGCAGTTGGGCCGACGCTAGCGGCAGGGCTGTGGGAGCCGATGCTTCAGAGGCTGCCTCCCAGCATCATGTGTGGTGTACTGGCATCCCTTGTGTTGGCCAATGGGCGGCTGCCTGCAACACGGGAGGTGTGGGTGCACGAGGGCCTGGAGGTGACTTCCATCCACCTTGGTTACAGCTAGTGCACCAGCCAGCTGGCTTCCTGCAGTACTCGTCTGCTGCCGTCCCTGGCACGAGTGTGTGGTCGGAGGGTGCACCCCCCGGGAGGGGGCCCCCTCACGTGTCTGCTTAACAACCCCTCGCGGCAACCCTTCAACTTCTCGCTGTTTGTGCAGAGAAACTTGGGCATGTGGCTGCACAACCGCCGCAGGGAGCAGAAGCGGGGGCAGCTGGCTCCGCAGCTGCAGCGGGACATCGAGGCAGCAGTTGGGCCGGCGCTAGCGGCAGGGCTGTGGGAGCCCATGCTTCGGAGGCTGCCTCCCACCGTCATGTGCGCTGCTTTGGCATCCTATGTGGCGGCACATGGGCACCTGCCTGTGCGGCGGGAGGTGTGGGAGCACGAGGGCCAGCAGGTGCGCTCCATGCACCTTGCTTGCAGCCAATGCGGCACCAGCTGGCTTCCCGCAGTGCTCGTCTGCTGCCGTCCCTGGCACGTGAGTGCGGTCGGAGGGTGCACCCCCCGGGAGGGGGCCCCCTCACGTGTCTGCTTAACAACCCCTCGCGGCAACCCTTCAACTTCTCGCTGGCTGTGCAGGTCAACCTTGGCACGTGGCTGACCGACCGCCGCATGGAGCAGAAGCGGGGGCAGCTGGCCGATCAGCGGCAGCGGAACATAGAGGCGGCAGTGGGTCCCACGCTAGCGGCAGGGCTGTGGGAGCCCATGCTTCTGAGGCTGCCCCCCAGCTTCATGTGTGGTGCCCTGGCATGCTTTGTGGCGGCCAATGAGCGCTTACCGGGTCTGCTTAGACATTGTCAACGGCAATCCTCTTGAGTTGAAACTTCTTGCTGCCTCTGTAGGTCAACCTGGGCAGCTGGCTGGTCAGCCGCCGCATGGAGCAGAAGCGGGGGCAGCTGGATGCGCAGCTGCAGCGGGACATCGAGGCGGCAGTGGGGCCACAGTTCGCAGCACGCCTGTGGGCATCGTGGGCCCAAACTGGGCAGACCACCATCAGCAGTGGGTGCAGGTGCTGCGGGCATTTGTCGATGAAAATAATTGCATCCCCACAAGATGGGATGTGTGGGAACACGACGGCGAACAGGTGAGGTGCTTTTCCATGGGGGAGTCATAGCATGCTTGATGCTGGCACGGATCGCTATGACGTGCAATCCCAGTGCAATTGTGTTACCAGTGCCTTGGCCATGTTGAAGCATGTGCTACGCTTTGCCTTGGCTTTTTATGTTGCAGGTCCCCCTGGCGTGTGGGTGGGCAGCCGCCGCACAGATCAGAGGCAGGGCAGGCTGGATGCGCAGCTGCAGCGGGCCATGGAGGAAGCAGTGGGGCCCAACCTTGTGGCAGAGCTGTGGGAGCCGTGGCTGTGAGACACGGCATCCTCGATGTCCCTCGTAAAGTGCTGGAGGGCTCGGGTGGGCAGGCGAGAATACGGGCCTTGGCAGACGGGCGCATGCAGCTGCCATCTGCCGACGGGCGCATGCAGCTGCCATCTGCCGGTACGAGACCCTTGCGACTTGTCAATCTTTGCCAATCGGTTGTAGTTGCACGTTGACACTGTTTAATTTTACAAAGAAGGTCGCCATGTTCAAATCGAGGATTCGCCTGGGCGAGCGTCAAGCGCCTGTTGTGCGTCAGCGCTCACGGTACATCTTGAGCAGCTACTAGGCAGATCCCAAGCAGCAGCAGCTAACCCACCCGCGAGAACGCCTGCAGCACGGCCGCCTGCCCTGGGCGCTCTGGGCTCAGCCTGTGCAGGGAGATGTCGTGTGGGGTGGAGCCGGTGGGGTTCAGTGCCAGGTCGGCCAGTATGCTGCCGATGACGGGGGCAAACTTGAAGCCGTGGCCGCTGCACGCGCTGCTCAGCACCACCTGCAGTGCAGAGAGGTGAGGTGAAATTGAGGCAGGACGCAAGGGGTCAGGTAGGGTGCAGGCGCTAGGGTCGTGGTCTGTCGACCAGGCGAGAAGTGTGTGCCCAGCGAGTAACTGCAGCTCCTTGAAAGCAGCAGCACACTGTTGAGGGTCGCAGCAACCACCCACCCCATTCGGGCTGCCCTGCCGCCCTGCCCCCGCCATGCACCCTGAGCCAGCCCCGCGCTCTTAGGCCCCCGGCTCTCAAGCCCACCTGTGGGCAGCGGGGGTGCCGGTCCAAAAGGAATTTCAAGTCGGGGGTGTTGGTGAAGGTGCACGCAGCGGCGCGGGTGAGGCGCCCGTTGGCGCCCGGGAAGTAGCGGCGCACGCACTGGCGCAGTGCCTCTTCGTCTTCCGGGCTCACCCCCCGATCAACGCCATCGGCAGTGGTCACCTCACGCCTGCACGAGGGGCGGGGCGTGTGGCAGGGCAGAACGGCGCATCAGCGGCGGCAGTGCCTCGAGCAGGGCGTCACGTGCTGCGAAAGGCAGAGTGTGGTTCACAGCCTGCGAGAGGCTAGTGCGGGTGCATCTGTGCTAGGCAGCAGCGCAGGTGAAAGACAGCCTGAAGGGAGCAGCAGGGCAGGCAAGGGCAGGACAACTAGCAGGCAGGCCGGCAGGGTAGCGAGCCAGGGCAGCGCACATCAGCGTCGTGGCAGCATCAGCGTCGTGGCAGCAGCGGCATTACAGCACGGGTACGGCATCGGCAGCGCAGCAGCAGCAGCAGCAGCAGCATGACGGTGCTTGCCTGTGGTGGTACTTGCCAATCTTGAAGCCGTGCTCGTCGGCCGGGAAGCCTGCAGGAGCAGAGTATGCAGGCACGGCAGGGCGTGTGACCGTTGAGGAGGCAGCGCGGTGCTGATGTTTTGCACCTCCCTGCCCCTCCCTGCACCCCTGTCCTCTCCCGCCAGTGCACTCCTGCCAGCCCTGGCGATGTGCCGTTGTGCCCTGATGGAATTGAAGTTGAGGCAGCACAGCAATTCCAGCGGTACCACAGCTGCGGGGCCCCTGCATCCCCACCCCCGGCGCACCATAGTAGTACCCTGTCTCGTCTTGTAGCAGGAAGACGGGGAAGGCGTCGGGCGAGAAGTGCGGGCGCTGAGCTGGGCCCACCTCAAACCAGCCCACCACCTGGCGCTCCACGCTCAGCAGGGGCTACGGGGCATTGTGTGTGGAGGGCAGAGGGTGTGGGAGGGAGGGAGGGAGGGAGGAAGCAGTGTCAGTGCATAAGGTGGGATGGGCTGCAAGCAGTGGGGCTGTGCGGGACACTGTATGTGCCCCCCTCCAGACATCCCGTCCCTCCCACCCCCACCCACTGCGGGCCGGCAACATGCACAGTCAGGCTCCCCCGTAACAGAAAAGCTTCCATCCCTCCCACCCACTCCAACCCACTGGGAGCTCCGGCAGATGCCTTCATCCCCCCAACCCTATATCCTATATCACCCACCTGCTTTGGCACCAGCTGTAGACGCCCACAGCGGGCCGCCAGCACTCACTCACACATCCACCTCAGCCCCCAAAGCACATGCTAGCAACCCACTCCTCCCTTTACCACCCACCTTCAACTCCGGCACCAGCTCCGGCATCCACCCTCCGCCAGCCAGCACCAGGTGCCGCGCCTGGAAGCTGCCTTGGCTTGTGTGCACCTCCACAACTGCCTCTGCTGAGAAACCTCCTCCCGCTGCGCTGCCCGCCACCCGCTCGCTTGTGCCAGCGGCTGGGGGCGGGGCCACTTCCCAGCCCAGCACTTTGGTGCCACACAGCAGCTGGGCGCCGTGGCGCTCCTGTGCCAGCCGCAGGTGCGCTGCTATGCACTTTTCTGGGGCAAGGAAGCCGCCCTCGGGCTCGTACATGGTTTGGAAGCAGCCGGGAAGGTGGTATCCTGGAAAGCGGGCCGCCACCTGGCCGGCGCTCATCACCTCGTGGGCCAAGCCGTGCTGCTCCGCTGCACTGGGCATGCGGAAGGGTACGGTGGCGGGGAAGGGGGAGGGGGCACGTCACACCGCAGCTGACCTTTGTGCGAGGCTGCAGGTCTGGCTGTTATACTATACCAGGTCTGGCTGTTACACTAATACATAGTAGGTCAAGGCCACACCAGCTGGGGATCTCACCGGAAAGCAGCGCCCCCTGGAAGCAGTTCAGCTGGGTGTCAAGCGCTGCCGGTGGTGCCGTGTTGACGCAGCCGGTGATTGTGAGCAGCTCCTGCTGTTCATGGGGGAGAGTTCATGGGGCAGAGAAAGAGCAAGAGCAAGAGGAAGGAGCAGGTCGGCCTCGAAACAGGCCCTTTTCATGAAAGCTGCGTAAGTTGTGCGACTATCCAGACATGCAGCACAAGATGCCAAAGCGAGCCTCTAATTCCCCAGTACTGCGCCCCCTTTATGTCATCAGATGACTTGTCCCACCTCACCTCTCCACTGTCCGCCTCCAGCTCCCGCCACAGGCGGTAGCTCTCGCTCAGCAGCGGCACATACGAGGGGTGCTCAAAATACGCGAGCCTGATAACGCGGGACAGGCCGTGGCTCGACCCCTGGTCATGGGGGGCGGAGGGCTGCGCCTCCAGGCCGAGCACCTGCCGGAGAGAGTGAGGGGCCAGAGAGGAAGCTGAGGCTCAGGTGCAGACGGGCGGGAAGCGGCGGCGGGGCGCGGCGCCTCCTGCCTCCCCGCTGGGCCAGTTGTCTGGGGCGCGCGCCGGTAGAATTCGAATACGTGGCTCACCTTGGCGCCCCTCTTGGCCAGGTGATAGAGTGCCGCGCTGCCATGCGCGCCTCCACTGCCAACCACAATCGCATCAAATAGCTGCCTCACTGCCGACATCTGGCGCAGCTGTAACTTTCGCCTAGCAGAGTTTGTTGTTCAAAATGATACGTGAACCGGAACTCGAGAGGCAGCCGGTTTATAAATATACATATTTGTTGTTATAAATTGCCAGCTGGCCGCCTCGTGCCCCTGCCCCTGCCCCTGCCCTGCTATCCTGTTGCCTCTTTCTGCAAAAATGCATACATGAAGGGTGTTTGCCAAACCTGCAGGTTACATGCAATCATGTGCTGTGATTTGATGTGTCGGCGGCCGCGTCATTTGCTAGAAGGGGCGGTCAGCCCCACACTGCCACCGTCGCCGACTGCTCAGGCATTGGCCACGCCCGGGGTATGGAAATGCCACACAACACAGCAGGGCACGATGACCATGCACTGCTTCGCCTGTCACTACTTGTCCATGGACTACAGGCACCTACCGCGCAGTTGCTGACTGGCCAAGGCGCTAATTCCGCCAACGGGTGGACAGGCTGCCCTCCTGGCTTGGCCACCGCTTTGCCCCTGGTCCGATCCTCGCCTGCGCAGCGCCACGGGTGCCACAACCAGAGCAGCAAGGTTCAATGTCGTCTCCCGGCGGCGCGGAGTTCTTCGAGCGGCGCCTGCGGCGCGCTTGTGCAGTACCTGCAGCAGAACGCAGCCCCGAGGTGACCTGCGCTGCTGCCCCCTTGCGCCTGCCCCTGGTCTTCCCCAGCGGCCCGCCCTTCCCGCTGGCCAGGCCGGCCGCCCGGCCAACCGCCCGCTTGCCCAGTTAACAAAGTTCATCGGGGTTGTCTCAAACGCAGGTGGCTGCATTTTTGGAGTCCACCCAGTTGCTGCGGGCAGCCTGCCAGCTGATGCCACTCAATGAGGACGGCAAGGCCAGCTTGGGCACTGGCGCAGCGGAGGGGCGGCAACTGCAGCTGGCCTGGCTCCAAGTCGCCAGGGCTTACTACATCTGCCCTGTCGACAGGCCGGTGGCAGGCAGCTGTGATGTGGCACGCCACCTCTCTGCATACAACGCCAGCATGACTAGCATGGTCGCTTGTTGCGGAATGCCTCCCCTCTCCGACATGCTGTCGGCTCTCATGACATGCCTGCCGGTCTACAGCGGCAGCGGCAGCGCCACCCAAAAGAGGCCTGAGCTTGTCAGGCTTCTGGCCCTGATGCCCTTGCAGCACACCATAGAACGCCTGTCCGATCCCGCGCAAGAGGCGACGCTGAGCAGCCAACTTTCAGAGCTCTCAGCAGGCCTGCAGCCGCAGCCGCAGCTCACCGTGACACAGCTGTTGAGCCTGTGCCTGAGAGTCTCCATCAGCATCAGCCAGCACCTCCTGATGCTGCGAACAATGGCATCGGCACTAGAACAACCAACAGTGCGAGCGCGCCTGCCCGACCACGTCACTGGCCTGGAATTCGCTGCGCACAGCCAGCGGCATGCAGGTGCGGTGTCTGTGACTGGCAGGTGCCCTGTCATCGATTCAATCAATTACATGCTCTCATCAGGTGCATGAGCTCAAACCCTGCATCTGCTTTGCCGTGTTGCCTGGCTCTGCCGCAGATGCCGTGTGCGAAGCAATGTCCAGCAGCGTCAGGCAGCTGCTGGAGGTGGAGCCAAACAACGCCGCCAGCCACGAAGCTGCAGCCAATGTGAACTGCTCGAGCTCTTGCAGCGGGAATTCGTTGGGGCTGGCACTTGAAGCTGCAGAGGAATGGTATCGTGTGGATCAGCTGGGCCGCCAGCAGGGAAGCTCTTACTGGGCTGTTGCCGGCACAGTAGGGGTGATGACAGCTGTTCTGGCATGCAAAGAGGCTATGAATGCCGAGAAATGGGAGCAGCACTTGAAGATAGTGCTGCCCCAGGCCCTGCAGCAGGTGGAAGTCATGATGGGCCCCCTTAGGCGGATTCTGCCAGAGGCGTGGGTGGCGCACTTGGAGATAGGCATGCACACACTGAAGGCCAATGCAGCCAGAGAGACTGCAGCTCTGGGCAACAGCGGGGGCGGCACTGGCGGCGGCGGCGGCACCAGCACTGCTGCCGGGCGCACTGGCGATACAGCCCAGGATCTCGGAAGGCTCCTGCTACGCTCGAATGTCGCCTGCGATGGCTGCCACAAAGCAGCAGTGGGACTTCGCAAGTGTGCTGGGTGCAGGCAGATGCACTACTGCAGGTGAGCAATGCGCGCGTGTCTGTCCCTTTGCGCTGCCGCGACGCCTTTGCACTGCTGTCTAACCGGGCCTGCTTGGTGAGGAAACAATGTACTGCTGCCGGTCCCGCATGTACAACCGCGTCCTTGCATTCGAGTTGTGATGGCTGAGCAGCAAGAGGCAGCTGCGCTGGCCTTGACGCTGGATTTTCGATTTCCTCACAGAATGATGTGCCCCGTGTCTCCCCTCAATTTGTGCTCTTGTTGCAGTCGTGAGTGCCAGGTGAAGCACTGGAAGCAGGGCGGGCACAAGCAGCAGTGTGCCCTGCTGAAGGCAGCAGCTGCCAGCGGCACTGGCGACATGGCATGAAGACTTGCCGAGAGCACGCGTATGCCCCAACTGTCGTGGCCAGGTGTTGTGGGCCAGCTGCCACAAGTATGGACATCCAAAAGAAGTTCCCCTCCCCCAATGCAAGCGACCCACGTGCTTGCTTTTGGAACACACGCGCTCAGCCGCACCGCTCCAGCTTACCCTCCTGAGTTACTGATGCTCCCAAATTTGCCACCGCTTGCACAACCTAGAAGGAACAGTGTCGCAGCCTGCTACAGCAGCCTGTGTTGCTGCCTGAGGCCTGCCGTCCTTTTCACCACAGCATGCCATCAAATGCCACCCAGCTTGCACCCGCCTGCAGCTGCTTGCTGCGGCCTCCTTCCTCATCCTGGCAGCCTCCCCTTCCTGTTTGCCCTGCTGCACATGTTCAATCATTCAAAACGTCTTACATATGTACGTGCGAAAAAGAGTACAGCTCAGGAAAGGTTACGGTAGTGTCATCAGTCAAGTCGCCTGAAAAGGGTTGGTCAGCTTCATGCCGCTGCCACCACCGACGTTAGGGGGCGGGTGTTGGGGCGCGCCTCGGTGGAAGCATCTGGTGGGAACGCAACAAACTCCCCCTCGTTCACCAGGATTACCCGCTCCTGTGCCTGGCACCACTCCTCCACGCCCTCAGCACCCAGCGCATCGCCTGCCAGGCTGGCATGCACGCCGCCACCCGCCGCTGATCTGCTGCCCAGCCGCCGGGCTGTGGAGCTGCCGCCGCCGCCGCGCCGCCGCGATGTTGCCGCCGCCTCTGCCAGTGCCTCCTCACTAAAGCACAGCGTCTGAGAGAAGTCCTGGCCGGGCGCCAGCTCAGCAGGGGCGCGCTGCAGCAGGCCCTGCACATTTGCACAGGCCGGGACAGGCGGGTGGGTGAGCGGCTTTCGCTGGGATTACATGCACCACCGCTCCTCGCCTCCCCTGCCCCCCCCAGCTGCTGCAACGCTCGATGCACCAGCAGCTGCGGCTCACCGCATGTACCTCTCACGTTTCATTGCCGCACCAGCACCCGGCCAACCCAACATCATCCTGCCCCGGTCCCCTTCCCACCGCACCTTCCTTGCCAGGTGTTCACTCAAGTGCACCCCCCAAGCTGCTCAGCCCGCTGCCCTGTTCAGCAGCTCTCCAACAGCCCCACCCTCCCCGCCCCCTCTATCCATCACGCACCTTCCACACCAGGTGCTCATCTAGGTACACTTCCAGCTGCTGCACCCCCCTGTCGGGGGTCTTGGCGTAGTTCCACACGCGCAGCGCGCTCAGCAGCAGCGGCGTGTCCAGCGTCACGTGCAGCGAGTTGCTCTGCTGCGGGTCCAACGGCGCCAGCCAGCTGTGCGGAGCGGCACCGCTGAGATTGTGAAACAGGGGAGGCAGAGGTTAGCGAAGCGCACTGGTAAGAATTGGGGTGGAGAGGGGGGGAGCCGGTCAAAACAAAGAGAGGCAGGGAGAGGAAGGGGCACAACTGTGCTGCCGTTCCACCTCCCGTTTGCAGGCGAGCCCCACGCCACACTGCAGCCTTCCTTTTCTGGCAACAACACGTCAACCACCCTCTCGACTGCCGCCACCTCGCACCTGTTGTCGCCATCCACAATCTTGTCTGGGGTGCGCGCGTCACCTCCCATGCCTGGCAGCTGCGAAACGCTCGCAGGCTCTGCAGCACGGGGCAATCGCAGGAGTGAAAGGTAGGTGGGACGCCATGTCCACACGTGGCTGCCAGGCAGTTGCTTTATGGTCATCACATGCCAGCCAGCGCTCTGTGCACTCATGCAGCAGCAAGGCTGTAGCCCAACAGCATTAGCCTCGCATGCCCCCTGCCACGCCGGGGCCACCTTACCCCCCCGCCCACACACACACCTGCGTACACCTGGTCTCCCCGGATGCGCAGAGGTCCCCGCACCGCATCCTGTATCTCCAGCCCGCTCAGCCCCATATAGTGCGGGCACCCCCAGGAGCTGAGCATCACGAGGCGCAGGGCAAAGCCGCAGGGCAGCACCGTCGCAAAGTTCTCGCCCGGCTGGGCCAGCAGGCCGCCGCCAGGGGCCGCTGCCTTGGCCAGCTGCGCAGCACGGTGCAGGTAGTCCAGCGCTATTGCGGGGTCCGGGTGGTTGCACACCCAGGCCACACTCTCGTTCTGCAAGCTCAGCCCCGGCTGCTGCTGCTGCTGCTGCTGCTGGGCGCCAGCCACCCTGCTGCCGGCCTGCAGTGTGGTGCGCCGCGGCGGGCGGCCTGCGCTGCTAGAAGTGCGGCCAGACGCTGCGGCCACCACCCAGCAGGTGCTGAGCGGGATGGTTTGTCCGAAGGGGAAGGCCGCGGTGCCTGGCGCCCGGCGAACCAGCACGCCGCCAGGAGGCGACACCTCCACACCATCTGCAAGCAAGAACGCAGGCAGTCATGGGCAGGTAAGGAGCTGCCCAGAAGCTGTACCAGGCCCGTGCAGTATCCTTCAAGCCAGTCAGCACACCCACGCTAAGCACTGCACTACACCGCTGCAACCCAGCCTCACACCCACCCACCCGCAAGCTCACCTGCCAGCACCAGCATGCGCTTCACGCCGCGCGACGTGTCCTGCGGACTCTTGTTGTAGTTCCACACCCGCAGACCCGACAGAGTGGCACCCCCAGGCGGCAGCCGTACAGCCAGCACGTTGTACGGCTGCACCGCCTCTGGCACCACCGCCCAGCTGGCGCTTGCACCGCCCCTGTGCTGGGAGGCAGCGGCCGCCGCGCTGGTGCTGAGCTGGCGCTTGACAGGTGCCAGCCACATGTGGCCGTCATCCGTCGTGTTGTTTGTGCCGTCTGCCAGCTTCTCAACGGTGCGCACGTCGCCTGCAGGCAGGCAGGAAGGCGGGCAGGCAGCCGGGATGAAAGGCAGGAGCGGTCATAAGGGCACCGCGCAGCAAAAGCGGGAGTAAGTGCCAGCAACTTCATCGCCCAGGGCGTGGCGAGGCACTCAGATCAGCGCTCCCAATCAGCACAGTGAGCTCCTGCATGCATGCCCTTGCAGCGCACACAGCATGTATCGCCCACGCACCTGAGTGTCCAGGGAAGCAGTTCAGGTCAGGCGGATCGGCCGCCAGCTGGTCAGCAGCCAGCGGCAGCGGCTGCCCGTCCGCACCCATCAGCTGCAAGCCAGCCAGCCCCACAAAGTGTGAGTCCCCCCAGGTGTCAAGCACCACCAGCGTGAGGTCCTGGCAGTGCAGCAGGGCGGCAGTGCATGCGCTGCGCCCACTGACGGCACTGCCTGCGGTGCTGCCGCGGCCGGAGGCTGGCAGGGAGCTTGTGGCCCGGCGGTCCAACAGCCCTGCTGCTGCGGCCTCTGGTGATGTGCGGTACACAGCTGCCTTGTGCGCCTGCTGCCGCATGCTGGGCCCTCCGTGCAGCACTGGCAGCGTCGAGGTGCGCGGGAGCTGGGTGCGCGCTGACAGAGGCCCGCCAGCCGACAGGTCCCCCTGGGAAGGCTGCTGCCCGGGGAACTCCAGGCTGTCACCAAGGCCACCCGCGCTGGTGCAGGACGGCGAGGCGTCGATGCTGAGGTACGAGGGTAGCGAGCCATCCGCCTGTGCCTGCTGGGCCCGGTGCTCTACAGCAAAGGCCGCCAACGCATCACCGTCGTTTCCCGCATCCATGTTGTTGGCAATGGAGGCAGCTGGCGACAGGTGTGAGGCGTGGTGCACCGAAATGCGTGGGCCGCGCGCCCCATCAGCAGACAGCCGGCTGCGCTCACGGTGTCTGTGCTGCACCATGGCCTGCAGCTTGTTGTGGGAGGCCGGTGGTTGAGGACGCTGGTTCTGCTGGTTGGGCAGTGGGGACAGCTGCCTGGCTGCGGGCGGCTGAGACGGTGGAGAGCTGGTCGCATCGCTGCCACTCTCACCAGCCTTTGCAGCAAAGCTACTGCCACGAGCCAGCCGTATTGCAGCCAGTTTTGAGGCAAGGACCGTGGTGTGTGCCTGCTCGCCTTCCGCATCCGCCTGCTGCTGGCTTTGCTGCTGCTCATGCTGCGGATGCCGGTGTGCCTGCTGCGCACGTGGGTCTGTCCGCGCGCCGGCGGGAACGGCCAGGTCGACTGCTGAGGCCCCAGCCTCGCCTAGAGTCTGCCTGCGGCTGGAGCTCAGAGACTCTGCAATCAGCTGACTGGCTGCCACCCCAGCTGCTCCCTCGTCCTCTGATGTTGCCGTCCATGTGCCGCCGCCCAGGCTGCCACCCTCCAGCCCTTCAATCTTGGCCAGCACGGCCAGCAGCACCCGACGCTTTTGGCTGTCAAGCCGGCCCAGCTTGCTGCTGAGCGCTTGCAACACGATGGCATCAGGCACCTCATCTGCTGCAGCTCCGCCGCCAAGGGCGGCGTCGCCGGCCGCAGCGCTGGGGACAAGCTGCAGCTCCACCAAGCTCTGCCGCAGCACTGCCAGCTCCCCGGTGCTCAGGCGTCGTGCAGGCTGGCCTGCCTGCTGGGGCTGCTGTGCCCGGTCAAACCGGTGGGCAGCCGGCTCTGAGTCCGGGGCAGCGTTGCGTGCGCTGCCCGCCACCGAGGGCTGCTCCAGCAGCTCAGCATGCCCGCTGCTACCGCCGCTGAGTGCCAGGCTGTCTGCAGCAGTGCTGCTGTGGCGAGCGCCGATGTGGCTGGCTTGCGCTAGCATAGTCAGCGACATGTCGTCAGCACCCAGCTGCAGCTGCGGCGACGCCTGACTGCCACGCCGCGAGTGCTGCGGCGATGCATGGCTGCTACGCCGCGAGTGCTGTGTCGCCACTGCTGCTGCTGCTGCTGGTTGCTGTGTGGATTGCCCGGACGCAGAGGGGATTGGCTGCCGCGCAGGGTGTAGCTGCTGTAGCTGCTGCTGGTGCTGCATGAGAGCAGCTGCTGTGAAGGAAGGCGCTGTGCTGCCGATGAGCACCGTGTCATCATCTTCTCCCATCAACTGCGCCCCAGGCAGCGCCTCTGGAGAGGCTGAAGGCAGCAGCGGTGGGGACAGCGCCCCTGCTGCCGCCATCTCTGCCTTCCATGCCGCGCCGTGCTGCGCCGGGATGGTCTCCGCTGCGTGCACCACCGCAGCGGACTGGACGGCCAACAACTGCTGCTTCAGGCGGTGCGTGCCCTCCACTTGCTGCTGCATCAAGCTCAAGCGCTGATGCTGGGCCGCAAAGCCAACCTCCAGCTGGGCCTGCCCTAAGCGCTGAGAGCCGCCTGCCGCGGCCAGGCGGGGAAGCGTGTATTTGCTTGCGGGCGCCCGCTGGGTGGGGTGGGGTGCTGCAGCTGCTGGTGCTGGTGGCTGCAAAACCACTGTTACGGGTGCCTACAATGCAGCATCCCGAAAACAGGGATTGTGTGAACAAGTACACAGACTTTTGCGCCAGGACTGGCCAACCACAGGGCGCTGCCATCGCCGCCACCGCTGTGCACTCACCGTCGTCTCCAGGTCCCGCCGCTGCTCCGCCGCCGGTCTGGGCTTCGCTGGGGCGCCCCAGGCGCGCCTACTGCTTCCATGCTGCGCCGCGCCGGCCATAGCTGCCCTCCGGGCCCCGAAGCGCGGGCCGTTTCAGACGGCCCAACTGCAGAGCGCGCCGTGGCAAGTCATCTGGCGTTTGTGTCGGATGGACACAGCTGACCAAGCGCCCAATTGCCGCCGGAGACGGCGGCCCACCAGCGGCGACATGCATGCTGTGCTGGACCGCCGCCAGGACCGCCGCAACACCCTGTGCCTCTGCCGCACATCCTGCACCCTGGTTCAATTTCCCATGGGGATGTATTGCTATGGCCAATGTGTCAAGGGAGGTGGGGCGGTGTAAAACGGGTCGCCAACCCACCTGGGTGCTGCCTGCCGCTCCTGGCGCCTGCACCTCTTCCATCACTGCGCACCGTATTCAAATTTTGGTTTATCAAAATGTTGACATCGATGGAATCCCAGCACAACTATGAATAACACACTGCCACAGCTGGATAGAGCTTCCGCTTGGCACCTGGCACCGCACTTCCCACTTCTCGCCTCGGTATCCCTCGCCTCGGTCTGTGCGGTCAGCAGAGCACCAACACTTGCAGTGTTGCAGGAATACCTAGTAGTGTTACCAGCATCACGCTGGATCGAATACCCGACCTGACGTCGGTCACATACAGAACTGTCGCCGTGGCGCGGCGGCGCCGGTGGTGACATGGCGGTTGAGGTGGGTGGGCCCACCTGTGTCGCGCCCTGTCACGGCTATCTCACTTGTTGTGGCCAACTGATTAGGAACAGAAGGAGTCGACTTGGGCAGAGGAGCGCGCGCGGAACACTCATAGCGATCTTAGCTCTCCTGGTCGCACAGAACCTGGGCGCAGGCCCGATATCCGGATCACCGACACTTACAAGGTGAGTCTCGCAGGCTTTGAGCCGAGGCCCCGCGCGGCCAACGCGCTCCCTTCGTTCGTGGGCTGGGACGTGTTCCAGGGGGCTATGTGGCCGGCAAACAGCTTGAGGAACGCCCATCTCGCACTTCGGGGCCTGCAAGGCCAAGGCCGCCGGTCACCGCCACTGCCGCCGCCGCCGCCGCCGCCGCTCCTCAAGCTGCAGCCTCTTCCTGCCGCAGACCCTGCCACCATGAAGCGCATCTTCGGGGCCAAGAAGGAGACCAAGCCGGCGCCCACCATGGACGAGGCCGTGGACAAGCTGAATACGCGCGGCGACAGGTACGAGCCGTGCTGCGCTGCCAAGTGCTGTTCTGGTTGCCGGGGCAGCTGCTCCCGCCTCCTGCAGGCAACCCACCAGCACCCACATGCGTGTTTTGCTGTTACCGCAGCACTGATGAAAAGATCCGCAAGCTGGATGAGCAGCTGGCCAAGCACAAGGACATCATCAAGAAGACGCGGCCGGGGCCGGCGCAGGAGGCCGCCAAGCGGCGCGCGCTCACGGTGCGCTTTGCTGGGCTACTGGCTTGGCTCCCTGCCCTGGCTAGGCAGCTACAGAAGTCTCTGTACACTGCGGGGCTGTCAGCTGTATCCCCACAGTGCACGCTACCGAGCTGCTGCCCGGTGATTCCCGCCCGCCCACCAGCTTCGCACCGCTGCCACCCCCCGCGCCCGCGTGCCGCCTGTGCAGGTGCTGAAGCAGAAGCGGCTGTACGAGAGCCAGCGGGACCAGCTGTACAACCAGCAGTTCAATGTGGAGCAGACCTCGTTTGCCATGACCAGCATGCAGGTCAGCGGGTATGATGCAGGCGCATGAGAGTTGTGGCGGGGCTGCTACTGTGGCGGCTGCAACTGCTTCTCAGGCAGCGATCCGTCAACCAGCTGGGGCAGTGCAGGCGGTGTTGCACCCAGCTGAAGCGCAACCGGGTGCTGGGGCTGCTGCGGGGTGACATGTTGGTGCATTTTTCTGCAGGCACAGGCGGCACGCCCAGAACGTCTGTTGTTTGCACCCTGCAGGACACGGTGCACACAGTGCAGGCGATGAAGGCGGCGGGCAAGGAGATGAAGGGGTTCATGAAGGTGGGGGGCTCACTGGATGGGCGGGGGTGCAGGCAGGGAGAGGCAGGTTGCACCCAGAACATGGGCAGGCAGGAGGCAGGGGAACAGCAGCGCACTTCTAAATATGTCGGATAGCCTGGGTTGAGGCGGGGGTTGATGGAAGGAAGCTCGCTTGCCCAGCCATCCACCTGCCCACCTCTCCAGCGGACCGCCCGCTGCTTGCCCAGCTGCCCCTGCCTCCCACTGTACACAATGTCGCCCCTGCACACTGCGCCCGCACTGCCTGCACTGCCTGCTGCAGAGCAACGATCTGAAGATTGAGAACATTGAGGCGCTGCACGACGACATGTCGGACATGCTGGTGGGTGATGTGTGGGGGGCAGGGGTTGTGGTGCAGGGTGGGGACAAGAGGTTGTGGGGCAGGCTGGCACGGGGAGGGATGGGTGCGGGGCAGGCGGGCACCAGGTGGCGGATATGCCCGTGGGTTTGGGGAGAGAGGCAGGGGGAGCCGGGGCAGGGGGAGCCGGGGCAGGCTGGCGCGGGGAGGGATGGGCTGGCACGAAGCGCACGACATGCTGCTGGGTGTGGGGCGGGGCAAGGGCAGGGGAGGGCAGGGGAGGGTGGGGCAGGCTGGCACGTAGACGGATGGGTTCGGGGCCAGGCGTGGCACGAGGCGGAGGGCATGTTGGTGGGCGTGAAGGGAGGGGCAGGGGGCGGCAGGGCAGGCGTCGTGTGGGAAGGGCTATGGTCAGGCCTGGCGCGAAGACTTGGCGAGGCGCTCGTGCTCTCTCACCGCCTGCCCTCATCTTGACCACAGAACCGCTTGCCGCTGCCGCGCCAAAACACGTGGAGGATGCCAGGACGTGTTGGGCCTCGCATCAGTTGTGCCTGCCTCCTCTCGTTCTCACACCTCCCTCCCGTCCCCTCTTCACCTCACCCCCCCACCTCCCGCTGCAGGACTACCACCAGGAGATCCAGGACGTGATGGGCACCGCGTTTGGCGTGCCCGAGGACATTGACGAGGAGGAGCTCATGGGGGAGCTGGATGCGCTGGAGGACGACATGATGGCAGAGACGGCTGGCGGCGGCGGGGTGCCCGCATACATGCAGGTAAGCTGCTTTCTTCCTTCTTCCTTTTCCTTGTATTGGTTTATGGGGGGTGCCCCGTTAGGTGGCGGGAAGGAGATAGCGGGCGGCGGCGGGGTACCCGCATACATGGGCTGGCTTCTTCGTACTTCTAGTATCAGTTCATGGGGGGGGGGGCCACTAGGTGGTGGGGAGGAGACGGCAGGCGGCGGCGGGGTGCCTGCATACATGCAGGTGGGCTTGCTTCTTCTTCCTTCTAGTATTCGTTTATGGGGGGTGGCCCGTTGAGTGGTGGCAAGGGGACAGCGGGCGGCGACGGGGTGCCCGCATACATGCAGGTGAGCTGGCTTCTTCCTTCTTCTAGTATTAGTTCATGGGGGTGCCCACTAGGTGGTGGAGGCGGCAGGCGGCAGGCGGCAGGGGTGGTGACATGACACATGTGTGGGGGCTGGAGTGAGCGGTTGTAACGGGGCTGAATGTGAGGAGGACGGTGTCTTGATGCAGGCGGCTGCATCATGGTGCTCGCCCTCCCGCAAGGCTTGGGGTGGGCAGTGATGGGAAGAGGGTTGGGTTGAAGGTTGGATTGGCCTGGGTTGTGTTGGCTTCCTGTCGTCTTGCATTCAAGGCAGGCGGTGGGCGTATGGCGCTAGAGGATACATGCCAGCTCCCCCTCACCCCCTGCTTGCAACCCACCCCGCCCTCATTGTGACCCGTCCTTCTTCTCCTCACCCGTGCTTTGCCCTGTTCAGGACGTGGACCTGCCAGAGGTGCCGCAGGGGCAGGCGCAGCAGCAGCAGGCGCAGACAGCCGACGAGTTTGGCCTGCCCGCCATCCCGCAGCGCACGTAGCGCAGCAGCCGGCGCGTGTGCATGCCGCGCTGCGCCTCTCCAGTGGCGGCAGCTACATGTATGCCGCACGCGTGTGCGGCGCTGCTGCCTCCTGCCCTGGCAATCAATGTGTATTTAGTGCCTGACCTTTGTTGTCAGCTCCTGCTTGCGGTGCATCTTCTGCGGCGTGGCGCCTCATGCAATGTGTGAGGCATGCCAGCCGCGCAACACGTGCTCCCTGCACGCTTCCCTCTCCTTGTTTCCTCTCCCTCGATCTCCTTCCTTTGCTCCCCTTTCACACTGTTTTCACTCTTCTGACATCTGATGTGCAATACAACCAACCCCTTGAACACGGTGATCACAAGTTGAGGCCAGGCGGGAGTGGGCAGTGACGGCTCATAGCGTGTTGGCGAGGCTGGCACCGCTGAGTTCTTCAAGCAGGCATTGCTGCCTTGCTACACTGCCACCCCTGCTACTCGCAGTGGCCAGACATGTCACAGGATGGCAGGCGGCCTTCCAGCAGCATGGAGGCGTCTTGCTCGCCACCCGCGCCGCTGACGCCGCCACCGCCGCCACGCACAGCAGCGGGTGTGCTGGGGCTACCCGGCTGGCCAGAGTGCTGCCGCATGAAGTTGGCAACATCCACCTTGAAAGACAACCTCATGGGGTTGTTGTGGGTCTGGACGACGCCCTGCAAAGCCAGGCAGGCAGGGGGGAGGGCGCAGCGGCAGCAGCAGGTTGAGGGGAGGTGAGCAGGCACTGCTGGTGCACTTCCTGAGCCCTTTGTGCAGAAGGGCTTTGCCGGATTGCCCCCAGCCCTCCCCCCGCCTTGCCAGCCCCTTTTCTTCCTAAGCCTGATGCACAATGCCATGCACATCCCGACCCTCCAGAAGGCGTGCCTGGGTGTCAATGAAGAAAGCGTGGGGCACCTCTTTGGTCCCCACCGCCTGCATCAGTGCCGACGCCTCCCCCTTGGTGTCCATAGCCACCGCAAACTGCATGTCTGCGTCCTGCGGAAAGGGCACATGTGCACACATTACATCCATGGCTCTTTTGTCAGCCATGCGACCATTAGCTGCTGTCTCGGCTGGTCCCAATTGTTTGCATGTGAGGGACAAGGGAGAGGCAGGGCGCGCAGGGCGTCCACACGTGACTGCCTGCCAGGCAAGAGTGGGCACGCTGTGCTGGCTGCACAGCGCAGGCACGCAGCGCAGGCACGCCGGCAGGGCTGCCCGCCTCAGCCGGCACCTTCACACATCTCCACTCCCTCCACCCATATGCTACTCCGTGAGTCCTTCTGGCTCCGTAGGCCCTACCTACAACTGACTGATTCATGATGCATAGCCCATAACCCAATGATTCACTCACATGCTGCTCCATGAAGCGGCGTGCCAGCTGCTCGTCAGGTTCGATGCACACCGCCACCACGCGCAGGCCCTGCGGCCCAAACCGCTGCTGCAGCTGGGAGGTGGCTGGGAAGCCCTTGGGGCAGATGCGGCACCAGGTGGCCCACGTCTGACCAGGGGGGGGGGGCAGTGGGGGGTGGGTTGTAAGTGTGAGCGGGAGCAGCTTGGGGCAGCCGTCTGGGGCAAGAAATGACCCTTGCCTGCCCTGTAATGTGGGCACGATGTGGAAGGAAGTGAGCCCAGCTGCTGGGCCAGTGTCATAACAGAGCATCGGGGTGGACAGATTGAGGTGCTTGCGGGGGAAAGAGAGGCACGGCAGCAGTGTCAAGCCGCTGCACGGCTTGAAGCCGTGCGGGGTGTGGGCGTGCGTGAGAGCCTTGGAACCGTAAGAAGAGGAGTGGGCGCTGGGGCCCCGGCAGAGCAGGGCAGGGGTGAGTGCCCTGGTGCAGCAGCTTTGCTGGCGCTAAGCCCTGCTACACTGCACCGGCATATGGCAAGACCAGTTGCCAGTACAGCACAGCACCGCGCCGCACCGCGCCGCACCGCACAGTACCGCACAGCACAGCACAGCACAGCACAGCGCAGCGCAGCGCACCTCCAGCAGCACCGGGCCCGAGGAGTTGGGCACGTCACATGGGTCACCCTTGATGAACACCAGGCCCTCTGCACACCAGGGATGGGGGCGGATAAGGTAGGGCGGCTGGGTGCTTGCCAGACAAGCCAAAGAGCGCAGCAGCAGCAGCAGCAGCAGCAGGCAGACCGCTGCCGGCGGGCGAGACTGCTGCGGCGACTGCGGCTGCTGGTTCGGTGCCGGTGCGTCTCGCTGTATGTTGCGCCTCACCCATGGGAGGGCACTGAATCACCGCTGCGGAGCCAGGGTCCGCCATGGCGGGCAGGTAATATCTGCAGCAGCAGGGGCCAGGGGGTGACCGGAGCTCCTCCAGCTGGGCGGTTTGTTTTTTAGACCCTGTTTTCATGTTTTCATGTTCTCAGGGCCTTGTGGTGCATGCCTCGTCAACCTCTCAGGATTTGGTTCGTCCTGAAGTTTAATCCCCTTTCAGGGGATGTGAAAAGCTGTAACGACTAGACTAGACTAGCTGGGCGGTGGTGTGCGGCGACGGGCGTGCGGCGGCGGCTGCCTTGTCATTGCCTTGGCACACTTCACTCGCTGTCTGGGGGGCGTCAAGCCTTGCTTCCGGAGCAATCATGGCTGCCCCGAAACGCGAGCGTTTCCTCCTCGGACTCGCCTCTTCAGACGGCCGGCCTTACCTCGGCAAGGTTTTCCTGCGCGCTCTGCTCGCACATCCACAGATTCTTCCTCTCTATTTGATGGCTGACAGCAAAGTGGGCCATGGGCTCTCACTTGCCTCCTTGTCACACACGGCGACTCGATGCAACACTTCTAAAGAATAAAAAAAACAAGACGGGGAGGGCGGGGGGCATACAGTCGAGCAGATGCAGGAGCAGGCGTAGCAGAATAGCGTCAGATCTGGGAGTGGGAGCCTGTGATGGCGGCAGTGCAAGTGACGGTGCGGGCGCAAGGCGGGAGGTGACGGTGTGGGCGACAGGGCGTGAAGGGGCTTGCTGTTGGGAAGTGCGGTCAGCCATGTAGCAGCTTGGGTTGCGTTGTATTGTAATGCTGACGAAGCAATTGCAGCATCGAGCAGGCAAGATGTGTCCAAAGGGCGTCAGTCAAGCGGGTGCATGAAGGGCAGCGGTGGAGCAGGAAGCAGCAGACATGAAATGGAGGACAAGAGCCAGACGCTTGCCGTGGCTCTATTATTCAATACTAGTTGTAATCCAGGACTGCCGCTGGGGCAAGGTGAGCGCTGGCAGGGCAGCGTCGGGTCATCCGGACTTTGACTTGGCTGTCGTCAACGGCAAACGGAAGGCAGAGGGCCAGCAGAGTTTCTGTGGAGGCGAGGGCGGCAGGGGAGCGCAAGACACACAGGCGTGAGGCAGAGAATGACAAGGACACCCCCAGATGATGCCAGGCGATGCTACTGGCATTGGAGTTGCAGCAGCTGCATGCAGCAACGAAGTGATCAACAAGGTTGCCAGCTGCAGGAAGATGAGGGGGCACACGCAGTGCCTGCTCACCTGCCCCAACAGCCGCCCCGTCCACTGCCCTGGGTTGCAGTTGACGCACTTCTGTGACCCAGGGGAGGCTGAGAAGGTCTGCAGGGGCAGCAAAGGAGAGACACATTGTTGGGTTGTCGGAGTGCTGTGTGGGGCCCTCTAGGTTGCAAGCAGACCATTATGAGCCTCTCTGCCAGGTTGCAAGTCAGAGGCACAGAAGCGGGCCAGAAGCGGCGCCGCCGCTACAAGTGCGGACTCACGTTGATAGGGCAGCGCCGGCATTCGCTGGCAGAGACTGATGAAAACTTGTTGCCAAACGTGCCAGCCGGGCAGGGCACCGCAGCTGGCAGGCCGGTGCTCGGGCAGTAGCTGCCAGCAGGGCAGGGCCGGCAGGCACGCTGACGTGGCGTGGGCGAGAAGGTGCCGGCGGCGCACGGCTTGCAAAAGGGCTCGCGCCCAGCAGAGTAGAAGCCGGCAGAGCAAGGCTTGGGGACAGTAGCGCCAGCAGGGCAGCCGTGCCCAGGCAAGCAATCCTGCAGGTGGGTAGCGGCAGGGGATGGGGAGTTGCTGACCTAGTAGGGCGGGGCAGCCGGTGCGGGCCCTGGTTTCATCTTTTCATGTTTTCAGGGCCTGGTGGTGCATGCCTCGTGAACTCTCAGGATTTGGTTCGTGCTGAAGTTGAATCCGCTTTCAGGGGATGTGGAAAGCTGTAACGACTAGACTCGACTAGCGGGCCCGCACGACAGCAACACAAACAGCAACACAGCAAACAGCAAACAGCAAACAGCAACACACAGCAAACAGCAACACAAACACACTCTCCCATATTCTCCGCCGCACCACACCCCTGCTGGCACCCCTCCACCCACCTTGCAGAAGCCCTGGCCTGTCTTGTCCTGGTACGTCCCTCTGTCACACGTCAGGCAGGCATCGTTGCCAGGCCCAGCAGCGTAGGCACCCTTGGGGCAGGCCTGGCAGGCGCTGACCAGCGCGCTGCCCACGGCGGCAGTGAACGTGCCCTCGGGGCACGGCGTGCAGGCGGCTTGGCCGGGCAGGGCCTGGTAGGTGCCTGGTTCGCACAAGTCACAAATGCTGCAGAGGAGACGCACATACACAGTGAGGCATGCGATGTCAAATGCAATGTTTTGGGTTTGCGGGTTTGCGGGTTCAGGTTTTAACCCTATACAAAGGTCACCCTATACAACCCACAATATGTAACCCACAATAGTGTGCCGAGACCCAGCATGCCCGCGGGCTTGCAGGCATGCAGGGGTGCCCACTGGGCGGGGCGGCGGGCCGCGCCACATCACCCTGACCCGCTCTCTCCTTGCCCACCTGTTGCCGGAGTCTGGCGAATAGCTTCCCCCTGGGCATGGCTTGCACGCGCCCATTGCCCCAGGCGTGGGCGAGTGCGTGCCGGAGGGGCATGCTGTGCATGTCACAGCCGTCGCATTTGCCAGGGTATTGCCGGGGGAGCAAGCGATGCAGGAAGTGGCAGCAAAGGGCACCCTGGTTTCCCGGCCTATGGGGCCTGCATTATGGAGCAGGCAGGTGGGCGTGGAGAGGTGACACTTGTGGTGAAGGAGGGCTATGTATAGGCTGGCAATGAAGGCTGGGGTGAAGCAACGCCGGCATGCCTGGGCATTGCGTCTTGCACCTGTTGCCCGCGGCTCTCCCTGCCCCATACAGCCCTCTCCTGTAGCCCCAGCCAGCACAAGCATGTGCCCACCGCTCACATGTGGTGCACTGGTTGCTGGCTACCATGCTGGGGCGGAAGGTGCGTGGGGGGCAGGGGTCGCAGCGGCTGCCCCCGGTTGCCGTCCGCCCCGTCTGCCCCGTCTCTGTGGGTGCAAGTCCAGTGGCAAAGCCGCCGCTGCACAGCTGGCACCTCCGCGCCCCTGCAGCAGCGATGCAGGCACACAACTGCTTTCAAAAGTAGTGTCCCCCACACCAGGCCCCGCTTCCTTCCCAGCGGCGGCAGCGATGCAGGCACCCACAAGTGATTTGGCAGAAAGCGGGTCTGTCCTCCCTAGGCCCCGCGTTCTGTCCGGCGGTAGCAGCGTGGCACGCACCCGCTGCTGCAGGCAAGTGGCAAGCAACACGGCCTCCAATGCATGCTGAGGTTCGTGTCCCAAGCACGTCCCTCCAATCATGCAGGCAGTGTGCAGAGCAGACATCTCCTTCGACACATGTGCTTCCTCTGCTGCACTTCTTCTCACCGGTTTGGGGTGCAAAGCTTGCTGGGGCGCAGGGCGTGCAGAGCGGGGAGTTGGGAAGCGAGCTGGCAAAGCCGGGGCGGCAGGGGGTGCAGGCGGCGGCCCCTGTGCCGTTCACCCCTGTCTCATATCCCGACGGGCAGCTGCAGGCAAAGCGCCGGAACATGAAAAAGGCTGCGTGTTGAGCAAGCTGGCTTGAGGTAGGCTGGCTGTGCTGTGCTGTGCTGTGCTGTGCTGTGCTGTGCTGTGCTGTGCTGTGCTGTGCTGTGCTGTGCTGTGCTGTGCTGTGCTGTGNGCTGTGCTGTGCTGTGCTGTGCTGTGCTGTGCTGTGCTGTGCTGTGCTGTGCTGTGCTGTGCTGTGCTGTGCTGTGCTGTGCTGTGCTGTGCTGTTACGCGGGGCACAGAGTGTGATGATGCATGAGGGCGCAAAAGCAAAGAACTCGTTTCTGCGGAAGCTTGCGGCGTCGCGTGGCACATCGGCAGGCTTGCAGCAACATGCAGCTGCTGCAGGTGTTATTGTGGAACAGTACAGGTTGCCCAAGCGTCGCTCGCCCTGCCGTGGTTCCCCGGCAGGCTTGCATCAACGCACAGCAGCCAGAATTGCACAGCAAAACGACACACCATTCCACCTGCAGCCCCCACCAGCTTGCCCCACCATCCAGCCCACCTGTGGCACCGGTTCTCCTCTCCCTGCGTGTATGTGCCCCTGGGGCAGGGGGTGCACTGGGTGGCGCCAGCTGTGCCGCCATCTGTCGAAGTGATCTGCCCGGGAGGGCAGGGGCTGCAGGCGGCTGCACCCGGCGAGCTGGAAAAGGTGCCAGCGGGGCAGTCGTGGCAGTCATGGGAGCCTTCGCCGTCGGAAAACTGGCCAGGGGGGCTGCAAGGCAGGAGTGGAAGTCGAGCAGGCACCCCAGGGGTGAGTTGGAACGACCGCCAGGAGTGGCAAGGCAAAGAGGGCAAGGCGCAGGGGCAGAAGCAGGGGCAGGAGCAAAGCTCAGCTTGCTGCACGCATGTGGTGGTTGAACTTGCCAAATGTTCCCAGTGCCGCCCCGGCAGCCTGCACAATGTGTCAAGCTTGCGTACAGCGTCACTCCACGTCACGTCGTGCCACATCACGCCACTCACCAGGCGGGGCAGCTGCTTGTTCCGGGGTCCGTGGGCGTGCCAATGCTTGCGGCCGAAGTGCCAGGCTGGCACAATGAGCAGGCTGCCGCGCCTTCAGCCGAGTGCGCACCCGGGGGGCACTCATAACACTCCATCCCAAAGGGGGCGCGGTAGGTGCCCGCGGGGCAGGGGCGGCACTGGGTGCTGCCCTCGCCAGCTGTCACCTGCCCCTCTGGGCACAGCTGGCACACGTCCCCGCTGGCAGACGGCGCTGTGCCTGCTGAGCACCGCTCACAGGCGGCCCCACCCGCGCTGCTGACCGTGTGGACGGGGCAGGCAATACAGGAAGAAGCCCCCACCAGTGCGCTGTAAGTGCCGGGGCTGCATGCCAGAGGGGTGGAGCCATCGCAGCGATTGCCGACGGAGCAGGGGGCACACCCGCTGGCTCGAAAGACCGGCACGCTCCCCTGGGGGTTGGACTCTCGGCTGGTGCCAGCGGGGCTGCAGGTGGGAGTGGCCGGGAGGGGCAGGCAACATGGCGGGTGTCGGCGGCGTGGCGCAGTGCCCAACAGCTTGGGGCTGGCCGATGCATGCACCGCCTGCTGTCCTGTCGCCTGCACCTGTTGATCGGCAGGAGTGGTTGTGCACAAAGGCAGCGAAGTCGCACTCACCATCGGTCGTCAGCGAGGGCCAGCGTGGCGCTGCAAGTGCGCAGGCTGCCAGCTGGCCGGTCAAACTTTGTGGTAAACTCAAAGAATGAAGCTTCCAATGCACTGGCGCCGGTGATAGCAAGCCGGAGGCTGACCGAGGTTCCGGGGCTAGAAGGCAGGGCCGCCTGTATAGTACTGGCGTCGGTGAAGACCCTGCAAGTGGCGACATTGGCGAAAAGGGAAGGAGGGAAGGTGAGGTGGTAGGGCTTAAGTGGATGGTGCCAACAGGCCATCGTACCAGCGCATGGAAATATTGCTCCAGCTCTCTGAATCGCCCGCAAACTTCTATGCCAGCAGCAGCAACAACAGTCAGAGCAGCAGCTGCAGTTGGCACTGGCGGCGGCAGCAGAAAGCGGCGCTGGCGGCAGCAAAAAAAATGGCACTGGCTTCAGACCAGCAGCGTCAGCATCAGCAGCCGCAGGCGTGCGCCTGCATCCTCACCCTCGCATTCTGGGCAGGTTGCTTTCTTGCGAGCAGCCCAAGTCCCCCAGCACGTAGACAGTCACCCAACAGCTGGCATCCACTGCTAGCGCCAGGGTGCGGCCACCCAGGGATGAGCAGACCGAGGTAAAGGGGTTGAAGCCACAGGCGGCGGTGTCGTAGAGCGGGGATGAGGGTGGGAGGGCGGCCATGAGAAAGCCTGCAGTGTAAGAAGGGGAACCCGTGCGCATAGAGCAGTTGAGAAGGGAGAGATGAAAGGAGGGGGGTGCAGCAGGGCTGGAGCAAGCAGTGTGCAGCCTGGTGCCAGCAGGCCTCAAGCTGCGCTCTCAAAACGCCGACCCCTGCAGGCACCAGGCGTGACTGGTCATACTTGCCTTCACTCGGCTGGCACCCCAGGGCACGGCAACTCACCGCTGGACGGCTGCTCAGCAGGCACGTTGTTTGGGTGGAGGCCTCCAGCCCCGGCATACACCACCGGCTTGCCAAAGTAGCAGGCCAGGCAGGCGGAGGCCCCCGGGAGGAGGGAGTCTGAGGGGGCAGGGCACGGGAGGTATCCGGACTGCCCTGCCAGGTGTTGGTAGCTGCCAGGGGGGACGAGTGTGCACTGGCTTTGGCCGGCCGAGGCAGCAAATGATCCAGGGGAGCTGCAGGGGAAGGCAGTGGCTGATGTCGACAGGTGTTGGTGGTTGGAGGGGGCAACGAGGACCGCGCTACAACTGCAATGCGTGGATGTCACGGCACCTAAAGAAGCGAGGCGCTCCGAGTGGCTTTCTCACCAGGGCGTGCACGTCGCTGCCCCAAAGCCAGCTGATGTGCCCGAGGTGCAGGGCTTTGGTGCGGCGTCGCCGCCGGCGCAGGCGGCTCCCGGTCGGCACATGATGCAGAGGCGGCTGCCGCCAGCAGCCACCACATGGCGCCCGGCGCCGCAGCCGCTGCTGCTGCTGTACGCACAGGGCGCACCCGCAGCAGTGCAGGCAGCTGGGGTGCCGGGTGTGACCACAGCGCCCAAGAAACCCTGCTCGATTGGGAAAGGGGAAAGGAAGGCAGGGAATGCAGCCGTGAGTCTCTGCTTGCACGCTGCGCTGTGCTGTGCTGTGCTGCGCTGTGCTGGCCTGTGCTGGGCTGGGCTGCCCTAGGCTGTGCTGCTGTGCCGTGCTACGCTGCTTCACCTGCTAGCAGCAGCACAGAGAGGCGTATGCCTGGAGGCCTCCTAGGCCTCACCTCCACGACTGCATACTCAAGGGTGGTGTTTCTAGAAGCTTGTATAGTGAGTGACAGGCCGCTTGTCGTCGTGGCCACGCCGCTCACGGCGCCAGGGAAGAGCGCTGCGCTAAGTGCCACGCGGATGGCTGCTGCCACGCCGGCTGCGGTGTGAGCCGGCAGCAGGCCGCCAGGAAGAGCCGCGGTGGGGCATGCCTGCGTGAGGTGGCAGAACGGGTGCAGGTCTGTATGTGTGCGGCCGCTACGTTGTGTGCACTGCTTGAAAGCATCTCAGGCATTGTGCATGCTACCTGAGCTGGGCTGTGCTTGATAGGGTGCACTGCTGGCCACACTTGCTGGCACCCCCACCCCAGGTGGGACCTTGCATCATTCACACCCTTCCCCACCCTCCCCCTGCGCCCCGGAAGGAGAAGAGGTTTGCAGCCCGAGGGCGTGGGGTTAATGAGGCTGCTAATAGGTAAATCAATGCCAGAGGCACCTGTCAGGTACCCATGCCCCGGCAGCTCACACCTGCTGGTTTGTCTCCTGGAGGGGCACAGGGCTCCACACCGCCGAGTACGACCAGCCAGCAGCAGCCGCCGTGGGCACCACCCAGAGGCGGCAGGCGGCATCCACTTTCAGGTGGAAGCGTGCAAAGCAGGTGGCGTGTGCGTCGGCGGCATCCGTGGCGCTGGTCAGGGCAAGAGCGGCGCTACCCTCTGAGGGGCAGGCACTGCATTGGAGGGTGGGCGGGCAGGCATACGTGTGTCAGCCATCAGCTTGTGGGGTGGAGGGTGGAGCAACCACCACTACATGAGCCCGCCTCGGGCAGGTTGAGCAACAACTGTGGGCGGCTGCAGTCTGAGCGGCTGGCGGGAGGGCGGCGCCGCGACCACCTGGTCACTCTGCCTGGGCGTGGGTGTGACGCCCTGCTTGCACTACCCGCCACGCACCACCTCCACCAGAGGGCGGCACACAGCGGCGTAAAAAAGGGCCGCGGGCCCGCGAAATGCCGGTTGCCCGCAGTGAGGGCGGCATGACTCACCTGCTCTGTGCGGCGGCTAGCGTAGGGCACAGCAATGTAATTTGAACCGCCAGAGCGAGCAGCAACCGCAGCCGCTTGGGAGGTGTCGGCGTCCCGCCAGGCCTTTCGCCAAAGGCCATTGCGGGCCTTTGGGCTAGGGTACCATGCTGCAGGCGTTGATAGTGTGTGCACACGAGGCAACTGCACGCCGTCCGCTCCCCGTCCGGCAGAAAATCCGGGACAGCCAGGACCACCCTCAGTACCCGCTGCGCTGCGGCGCCGCCAACTTTAGGTTTTTGGCCCTTGCAAGGCTTGGCGCAGTAAAACAAGACTGTAGCTACAGCGCACAAGCGTCGGGAAAAGGCTGGAAGGCCAAAGAAACCTGCCTAATGAGATTTGCAGTGCGTCCTCTATACCCCCTCTGCCGCAAAAGCTCCCCCCTGCCCAGCAGCTGGCCTCTTACCAACCCTGCAACCGTCCCGGTGTCACCTGCGGTCCTGCAAGCATTTGTGGGCAAGGCCAGCCTACCGGCTGCTCCCACAGTGACAGCTGGCAGTCTGCCGAGGCACCTGCATCCTCGCTCGACTTAAGACGCCGCCCGGAGACCTGCACAGCACACAGTCCCACAAGACCCAACCCACAGGCCTAGTCTCGCCTGCACCGGTTACTGCTGGCGCCCCCTGCTCCTGTGTGCGTGTTCATAATCTGCGGGGGGCAGCATATGTTACAGCAGCGGCGGCAGAGCGGCGACCGGCCCGCGAATGAAATTCCAGAGAAAATGTGGGCAGAGTACGAGGGGTAGGGGCAGCGACGCACATCTGCCTGCGCCCCTGCCTGCGCGCCCCACGCGCTAGGGTCGGCAGCGCACAGCAAGAGCGGCACAGCGACCAGCTTGGTCGCTCAAAGGCAGTCGCGACGCAGCAAGAAGCATTGGTTTAGGTTGCAGGGGTGGGTTGTTGGGGCAGGCAAACGATGGGTTCAATTCGCTGTGGCGCCCCGGTTTTGAAGCATGTCGCGCGCATCCTGACAGCACTCTTCGTTCTCCGTGCACCCTTGCTGCCATCACTCGTTGAAGCGGATGGCTCCGGTGCTGAGGACGAAGAAGAATGTTGAGATCATGAGTGTGATGATTGTTGTGAAGGAGGCGACGATGACCATCTGGGTGACGGTGACCTTGGTCCACCAGGGGGTGGTGTCCTGCAGGCAGGCAGGCAGCAAGGGAGGGAGGGTGGGAGGGTGGGTGAGAGGTTGCGGGGGGGGCATGAAGCAGAAGCAAGCTTGGCCCACCAGGTGGTGGTTTCCTGCAGGCAGGAGCACCAGCAGCAAGGGAGGGAGAGAGGGTGAGTGAGAGGGTGCGCACGAACACGAAGCAGAAGCAAGCTTGGTCCACCAGGGGGTGGTGTCCTGCAGGCAGGCAGCTAGGGAGGGAGGGATGTATGGGATGGGACGAGGGCGCCGGGAATAAGTCAGGCGGGGAGCTGAGCTGGCGCGGCCTTGGTCCAGTGGTGGCCCTGCAGGCTGGCAGCAAGGGAGGGTAGGGTGGGATCAAGGCGACATAAGGGTGGG
>JTEE01000014.1:428961-481808 GCA_002896455.3 Chlorella sp. ArM0029B | reverse complement strand
GTTGGTGGATGTTGGACAAAGGGGCGCATGGGTGGGTGGGTGAGGCACCCAAGTGGTGTGAGGAATTGGGCTTTAGCGGGCAACCATGGCAAACCCTACGCAAGATAGTGGTTTCTTGTGGCAAAGGGGAACTGGTGGCTCGTGCCCCAGCTGGTGTGGGCACAACAACACAGGAGGGAGGGACGGGTGCACGCAATGAGCGGGAGGGCAGCAGCTACAGAGACAGGCAGGCTGGCAAAGAAGCGGCAGGCGGGCGCCGGTGACTTAGCACATCATGCACAACAGGCCCAAGCACGTGCACGGCAGCACCCCACGCTGCGGCTTCTGGCCCACCCCCCAGTCTCTTGTTGCTTGAGAGCTCGCTTGCCTTCAATGGGGTGGGCATGTTGGGGGACAGCCCCGCTGGCTCGGAGAAGGGCCGCTTGCTGGCAGTCATGCCCATGCTTGCGCCAAAGCTGGCGCTGGCACGGGGTCTAGAGGGGGCAGGCGGCGTGTTGTCTGCGGGCCCCAAGGGGCTCACAGGCGTCTTGTCTGCGGGCGCGCGGGCGGGCAGAGGAGAAAGGCACGGCGGGGTGAGGCGTGTGCGGCAGTAGCCGAAGCTGGGTGGTGGGCCCGGCCCACTTTGTCCAAGCAGCTTGGCCACACAAGACGCAGCTGCCTGTATCGCTGCCTGGCTGCAACAGCCGTTTCGCAACAATGATTGGGGTCAATCTGTGCACACGCACAAGCACAAGCAAGGAGCGTGGCAAACGCAGCAGCGACAGCATGGCATGTCTGCCCGTGAAGCGAGTTGAGCTGCCCGCGTGTCTGCCCGTCTGCCGGTCGTGCCGCTGAGCAGCGCATGCATCACAACGCATCCGCCTTGCCCTCTCACCTCCCGCTGAGGAGTTGACCTGGAAATTGCTGACAGGCACTGCTCCGGCTGCTGTTACTGCTGGTGTCGCGGCTGCAACAGGGCTGCCGTCGGCCTCTGCCGCGCTGCTGGGTGCCGTCGGTGCCGACGCACTGGGCACCGCCTCCTCTGCAAACGTCAGCTCCAGCTCGTCCAGGCTCAGCTCCTTCCTGTCGCGGTCGACCAGGCGCCGCACCTGCGCGGCGCCCTCGTTGAAGTTGGAGGCCCGCGCTGGTAGCAGGCCACCGCGCTGCAGCCGCTGCTGGCGGGCGCTGTGGGCGCTGGTGTGGCGTGGGGGTCCTGCCGAAGCACCGCTGCATTGTGTGGCCAGCGCTAGGCGCTGCATGGCTGCGGATTGGTTGTAGAGCTCGCAAGGCGGAGCAGGCTTGTTGCTCGAGCGAGTTGCAAGGTAGATGAATGTAACTCGGGTTCGCTTGATTAGGTTACTGGCGTATGCAGTGGCCCTTTGGATGGCAGCAATCCTGCTGAATTACGCGTGCTGTCGTCTGCTGCGCACACAGCGGGCTGCACGAGGACTGGTTTCGCATTTCGAGGGCGGATCTATGGCTTTAAAGGTTGAAAGAAGGTGTGCACAACACCCGCAAGCGCCCCTTGCTTGTGACTCCAGTGAGCAACTTGGAACTCGCTGGTGCGGGTCCACCCAGCGCCGCAACAGCTTGTCCAATTATTTGTTTCCCCCTCTTTTTCGACCACTTGCATGTCGGTACTGCTTGCAGTGCCCCGTGTGTGCAACGGGCAGCCAGCGACGGCGGCAGCGGCAGCGGCGGTGGGGTCGTGGCAGCGGTGCCTGCTGGCACTGAAACAAACAAGCAGTGCTGCGCATTGCATGCCCAAGGCTATGCGCCTGTGAGACGTGGGAAGTGGTAGAGTGAGCACTTCACCACAGGCAGCACACGCTGGCAGCCTGGCCTGGACGCTACGCGGGCTAGGCCAGCCACAAGGCTGGAAGTGAGCTGCGAGGGCAGACGGTGATATGTTATTACAGGTAATGTCATGCAACACAACGGATTGAGCAGACTAGAGGGCTTGGACTGACTTCTGGATGAATGTGACACCCACAGGCAAGATCGGGTTGACTCTGGTGCCAGCTGGTCTAAAAAGATAGGGCAGCAGAGCGGCCGCGCAATGCATTCAAACAAGAGCAGGGCAATGCCCATGGTTTGCTGCTGAGGGAATGGTTGGCGGCTGTGACAACGTGGCTGGTGCAAAAGATGTGGGTGGGGCGGTATATGTGGAGTTTGCGTTGAACATGCTGGGACTTGTGGGGAAGGTGATACGTGGTAGAACATGTGTTTGCGGTCAAGTGGAACCGGTGGGCAGGAGCAAAAAGTCAGCAAGGAAGACAGGGCGGCGAGGGCATTGGCTGTCTGGTAAGAAGAGCTGGGACGATCTGTTCGCAAGCAAGGCCGCGGGCCAGAGGCTACAGTGTGAGGGTCACTGCCACGGCCTGGCGGCACAGGGGGCACAGGGGGTGGCTGCAAGCAAGCAGGGCGCCGGTGCAAGGGCCGCACATTGGCACGTGCCCGCAGGGCGCCAGCAGCACAGAGCAGGGCTGCTCCCAGCACACCACACACAGGCTGCCCATGTCGTCTTCCGCAGGGCTGGCAGGGGAGGCGGGCGGCAGGCTGGGCGCGGGGGCGGCTGCTGGCGGCGCTTGGTCGCTGGTTGCGCTGGTTGAGGCTGTGGGCGAGGCACCGCCAACTGTTTTGCCGGCTGGGGTTGCGGGCGACAGCATCGGCCGTGATGCTGCATGCAGGCTGAGCGCAGAGGAGGGGTCTGAGGCAGCAGCTGGGCCAGCCGGCTGAGCTCCCGAGCCAGCAGCTGCAGAAGCAACAGCCACTGCTTCCTCTCCTGCCTGCCGCCGGGCAGCTCCCCTGCTGCCAGCGCTGCTGCTGCTCTGGCGGCGGCCGGCAGCGGGAAGTGCAGCGGGCACAGAGTCTGCGCCGTGCTTCTGCTTGCCTGGCTGGCTGCCGACTGAGGCGAGGGATGAGTGAGGTCCGGCCAGCTGTCCTTTGGCTGCCTGCTTGGGCAGGATGGGCGTTGTAGGTGCCAGTGTCTCGTGGGGCGCTTGCTTCGGCACCTGTGAAGTGACCTGCGACTGTGGCGGCTGCGGCTGCGACTTCGGCGGCTTTGGTGGCTTGCCCTCCGGCTGAGCCTGCTTGTGCGACTGGGCACGAATTGGCTGCTGTCGTGCACGCTTGGTGGTTGCACTGCTGCCTGTGCTGTCGCCGCCAGCTTGCCTGCCCTTGCCCTGGCTGTGCTGCGCCTGCTCTGCGACTGGGTCAGTGCTGGTGCCAGCAGGCTTTCTGTGCCCTCCAGATCCACGCGCACCACGTTGCACCATCTGCAGCTGTTGCTGTGCCTGCGGTGCCTGCTGCACCTGCTGCACCTGCTTCCCGTGCCGCTGCTTCTGGCCCTGGTGCTGCTGCGGAGGCATGTCTTGGCTCGACTGCTGCCCCTTACGCTGCCCCTTGTGCTGCACAGCTCGTGCCGCAGGCGCAGGCTGGGTGGCGGTTGACGGTTGCACTTGCATGTCGGTTGCCCGCTGCGCATGGATCCGCTTCAAGAGGCGCGCACGAGCCCTCCGCCGTGCAGCCCATCGGGGCGCTGCAGGAGGCGAGGAGGCACAGAGAGGGGCAGAGAGAATCCCCGGTGGAGCGGTGAAGAGCGTAGAGATCGGGAGGAACACCAAAGGCGAAAACACTCTGCTGGGCCACAACTGGGGAGGATGATGCGCTGGCGGGCTTCGCAGCAAAGGGCAGGCCGCACACATGCCAGGGCAGTGCAGTACAGTACAGTGCAGAAGTAGTAATTATAACCTCCCGAGGGTGATCACCCAAGGCGTTTGTGGACTTGAGAGGAGGGACCGCCATGAGAGGAAACCCAAGGCGTGGGGGAGATGTGTATGAGTGCCCCACCTGCATAATGCACCAGATTGCGTATGAGTGCCCCACCTGCATCCATAATGCACCAGATTGCGAGGCCCATGGTCACCACCACTATGGCTGCTGTCTGCTTGACGACCCGCAGGCGATCAAAGGGCGTCCGAGACAGCTGCTGAGCTGGCACTGGCGGGTCCAGAATCCCCGACAAGCTGAGCTCAGCCCCGAGCTTTCTAAACTCCTCTATGACAGGGCCGTCGGCTGCCACACGCTCTGCTGCCACGCGCAGCCGGCGGACCTCGGCAGCCGCATAGCTGCTGCTGGGCAGGCGGGTGGAGTGAAAGCCACGCACGCCACCATCTGGGTCTGCTACAGGGTCTGGGTCAACCCAGATCCACCACTGCCGTCCCCACGGCAGCGCAGGGCCAGATAACAGGCGCGCCTCACGGCCTAATGGCCCGGTGGCCTTCGCTGAGCTGGCGCCAGCGTTGCTGCTGCTGCTGTCTGGGCCGCCAGGCAGGGCTGTTACTGTCACCCGGAGGAGCAGCTCCCCCTTGTCCACATACTCTGGCATGCGCAGCATGCTCCACAGAGGCAGCGGGTCAGGCAGGGAGCACCAGGCGTGGGCCGGGTCGGAGCTTACGGTGCATGTGCAGCCTGCAGCAGGGGGGCTTGACAGCGAGGTAGTTATTTCTGGCCCTCGATTTGGGTGCAGGACCACAGGCCAGGGTTCTTGCCGGTGCCGCCAGACGCAAGAGCTGCCTGCCACAACCAGCACTGGGGCACCCGGCAGCAGCAGGCAGACCACCGCTGCCCACCAACTTACTCATCAACCAGTGTTCCCCATGCTTGGCGCTCAACACTGCAGCCGTCACGTTGATCCTGTGCGCCACTCCAGGCTGTGGCACATAGCGTTGCCACATGAGGAGGCCCAGGGTAACTTCTTGATCGCTGAAAAGGGCGTCATCTTGAGCGCCGTGCATCTCAAGCCCCAAATTCCTGCATGGACCAAGCATCAAAGTTGTTCGTGATGTGATTGGTTGAGCAAACAGCTTGCAGGCAGCGAGGCAAGCAGGTGCACCTCACGAGGCCAGTGGTGAGGCACCCTCAACTGGAACAGGGCCAGCAGCACTTGTTGCAGGCAGGGCAGCTTCGTGGGCAGCAGGGCTGGCTCCCCTCAAGGCCACCCCTCCCCTCACCAAGCGTAGCCTGCAGCCACGATGCCGGGGCCCCTAAAGAGGCCCCTCTTCTCCATGCAGTGCCACCCCTGCTCGACCAGGTAAGACAGTCTTGCGGGGACGGACCACTGCAAGGGGGCAGACATGCCATGGAACCGTGGCATGTCAAAGAAAGGCCTGGGGGAGGGTGGTAGTGGGAGGCCAGCAGGTGGTAGGCAACGCTGAGCAGGGCAAGCATGTTGAAGCCGCCAGGGACCAGGCCACGCTGTGTGCGTTGTCAGGGCGGGGTGCGTGCGCCAGGTGGGCAACAAGTGCTGCACACGTGCCTTCCCGCTATAGAAGATGGGCAGCAAGTTTGGCTCCGGGCAGCGCACCAGAACGGTTGTGCTGAACAGGTCAGAACCAGATGTGGCACCAGCTGCAGCGCCTGCACCCGTGGTTGGCACAAGCTCCAGGCTGCCGATGACACCCAAGGGTGTGGCGTGTTCGGTTGACCAATGGAAGAAGTCTCCAAGGTGGCTGTGCCAGGAGGCATGCAGGGTGCCAAGGTTCAGCAGGTGAGCCGTCGAGGGCGGGGCTGCGGGACAGATAGAACACAACAGGGAGGCAGGTGCGAGGCGGGTGGGCAGCAAATGGCGCAGGCAGCAGGGCAGGAAGTCGTCAAACGGCAGGCACGGCAGGCAGGGAGACGTGCAGGCATGTTGCCAGGCGCTGCCAGGCGCTGCCGCAAGTGAGCTGCTCGCTTGCTTGCCCGTCCCACAGTCGGCTGCTCTCCCCTGCTTGCAAACCCACCCTGCTCACCTTGCCCGGCCTCCAGCCTGTGTGGCGGGTGCATCATGGCGTTCAGCACGACCACCTCATCCCAGCAGGGTTCCACCCCACCACCTAGCGCCGACAGGTGGTCGTCTGCAGGCGCCCAGGAAAAGCCCAGCCGGCCTGCCATTGCGGTGCTCTCAACCAAGGCCTTGGTCGGCTGATTGCTGAGCAAGTGAGCAATGACTGAGCGGAACATGCGTTCCAGGGAGGCAGCAACCTCTGGGGCAGGGCTGCTTGCCCTCGATGCTGCTTGAGCAGGGGACGTTTGCCGCAGCGGCAGCTGCTGGCCGGCTGCCAGTCTGCTGATGAAGTTGGCCAGCAGGGCAAGCAGCTTGAGCTGGCACTGCATGGGGGTGACGCGAGAAAGGGGCGTGCGGAGCCGCTGAGTGGCAAGGGAGACAAAAGGGAGTGTGCAGGCTGCCCGCTTGCATGCGTGCTACCGGCGGCAACCGGCGCCTCGTGTAGCAGGTCGTCACTTCGCTGTCTGCCCACCTTGAGCTCCTGTCTGACCCAAGGAGGCGCGCTTGCCTCCTTAAACTGTCTCTCGAAAGCATCGTGGCCCGTTGCCGCCAGCAGTGGCGCCGCCGTCACCTCCAGCTGCTGGCGCCACTGGGGCTCGGGCAAGTCGAGACAGTCGAAGAGGGAGGTGTTGGTGTTGGCAGCGAACACGGGGCTGGGCCTAACGGCGTTCGCCGGGCCGCAGGCGGCCCACAAGGCGGCGCAGATTACGGAGATCGCCGCGAGACGCATGGCGATGTCAGGGAACACGTGCAGATCGGGCCGCTGAAGATAAAGCACGCATCCTATGCACCCCACATGGGGGCGTCAGCGGCGGCGGCGCTTTCCTCCGCTGGGCGGCGGCCGCGGCGGCTGGTGCTGTCTTCACCCAGAGGACATCGCGCGCCTTCTCCTCCTGTCAACTTCTCAAGGCTGCAGTCGTTACACTGCTAAAAAAAAAAAATGGCAAGCATGGGCAGCCTAAAGCGTGTCTACAGCGCATGGGTCACTGCCACTGCCTGGCGGCAGAGGGGGCACAGGGGGGCAGGACAGGCAACCAGTGCTGCGATGCAGGCCCGGCACGGGGGCATGTGTTCGCAGGAAATCAGATGCATAGACCGCTGACGCTCCCAGCACACCACACACAGGCTGCCCGTGTCGTCATTGGCATGGTCGGGAGTGTGTGCGGGCTGCACGCTGGGCTGGGGGCCAGCTGTGGCTGGTTTGGCCAGCTCGGGTTGCGGGTGGCAGCACCGACAGTGCCGCTCGCAGGGGGACAGCTGCCTGAGAGGCGGCTGCCACGGACCCGTGCCTTGCCCCTGGGCCAGCAACTGGCCGTGGGACGCAAGATGAGGCAGCAGCAAGCGCAGGGGCTGCAGCATCACCGTTCTGCTTCTCTTGCTGCCGTCCTTGGCGGATTCCCTGTAGGGCCCAACCCTGCTTCTGCAAGACCGGCTGCTGGACCCGCTCTGTTGGCTTCTCAGCTGGGGACAGCTGCTGACGTGGCTGCTGCCGCCTGGGCGTGCTTGGCACAGCTGGCTGAGGCAGCTGTGCCTGCCGTGCCTGGCGTGGAGGCTGGTGCGGACCAAGCAGTTCATCCAGAGCGTGCTGGTGGGCTTGCCATGCCTGGGGCGTCCTCCCACACTAGTACTACCACTGCTGCTGCCCGGCTGTGGCTCATCCTATCCTCTTGCACTGCATGAGCTCGGCGCAGGGATGAGGTTACATGATCTGCCCACGGCAGCTCACCGTGTAGCATGCGAAGCCTGCTCAACAAATGGCTGTCAGCAACAGTTGTGCACGCTCGGCATGCACCACTCTGGCCACATACACCGATACAGCTAGCGCCGCGCTGTAGCGTTACGACGCCGTCGATATCTGACGCCAACATCCCTGCTAGCAAAACAGCGCTGTTGTGCTGCACAGAATACCTGGGAAGCAAATGCACACAGTTTAATGGCCGGGGACACGCAGGCAGGGCGCCCGCGGCGGGCCGCCTCAGCCGCCAGCCGCAGCCGTCCAGACAGGCGCTCTCTGCCTCGTGACCCTCTGAGTTGCCACTGACGTGGTCCAAGGCTGACCACACGGGTGCAGGTGCTCCAAAGGCGCCGCCTGGTCCCTGCTTCGCACCTACTCCCAGCGTCGCACCTGCCGTAGTAGAATGCATTGTTCTTCACCTCGGAGATACAAAGACTGGGAAGCAGGTCGGAAAGATACCAGGTCTTCTTGCCATCTCAGCCAGGCTGGCACCCCCGCCGGCTTAGCACAGAGCCGCCCGGTCAGGGCGCCAGTGGAAGGGACATGCATGTGGCAGGTGACTGGTGAAGGCGGGAGTTCAGTTGGCTGGGGACCCTAACTCCCGGCTGCTCATACCTGGCGCGCCATCGGCAGGTGAGCGAGCAACGTGGTCCTGCTGGCAGCTGGACGGCAGTGAGCCGCCGTCCAACTTGCTGCTGCCTCCGCCTCCTGGGGGCACATAAATGCCCGCCACACCCCCTTCCAATGGGATTGATAGCCTCCATGTAGCCCTAGTCATTCATTGGTGAAACATGTCAATGCTAGGGCCATGGGGCCGGCGCCCTGCGGCGCTGAGCTGGCACGACGCGTCAGCAAGAACTTGCGCAAACGACACAGTCCGGTCCAGTAGTACTATGCTCATCCATCGCTCCTTTCAGGCGGATTTCTTTTGACGCAAGGGGCATGTCGGCAGCGCTGGGGTTCCGGCCTGCGCTTGTGGCGGGTGGACAGGCCCGCTCAAGGGGCTGGCGAATCACAGGTGCCGTTTGGTCTGGGATTGTTGGCATGCAGCAAATTTGCGGAAACATGATTGGGTGGAACGCTGTCCCATGGAGTGCCCAACCCCAAGCCGACGTGTGGGGGAGATGGAGGGGGGATTTTGAAGGGATTGGGGGAGGGGGAAGACACGTCAAGATGGCAAGGGGTGGGGGGGCCACAGGCCCTACAGGAAAATGCACCCACCCACCGAGCACGGGTGGAATGCAAACAAACACAAAAGAGGGACAAGAGAAGGTGGGAGACGCGCATCACAAACAGTTGACGAGTCAATGAGGTAGCCCCAGCACTTGCGTGGCAAAGCACCATGTCGCCACGCCGAAGCTGTGGCTTCTACATGCTGCATTGTGATCACGTCTGCCGGCTGTGCACAGTGTGCCTGGCCCAGTGCATGACATCTAGGGGGTGGCACCATAGTGCGCAGGTGGGAGGGGGGGGAAGGGGGGCCAGACACAAGCGTAGGCCCTGCCGCTGCCCAGCCGCTGCCGCCACGCCATCGCAGCCACTTGCCGCTGGCCGGCATACTCGCCGCACCCCGCGTTATGCTCAAAGCGTAGGCAGCGGCCCATGGGTGGTGCCCACTGCATCAGCACTACCTCAGCAGCTGTGCAGTGGATGCCGCAGTGGTGGGGTCAGTGGTTCCTGCTGCGCGCCTGCTGCGCGCAAACAAGGTGCACGGTTGCCCGCATATGAGCTTAGCATTGTCCCAGCACAGTGTCGATCAATTCACAGCCGAGCTGCCGGCAACACAGGTGCTTTGCGCTGCCTGAATTTTCCGGCATCCTAGTGAAGGTGTCGCCCAGCGCAGGGGCTTTCTGAAACCAACCAGCAGCGTCGATGCAAGCGCTGCAGACAGTCGTCGGGGCGCTACAGCCACCGGGAGGCGCTGCAAGCAGCTGCCGCCAACGGCAGCGGCAGCGGCAGCCAGTGCTGGCCAGCCTGTCAGCTGGCCGTAGCCAGGCAGCTGTCCTAAGCCATGCCGGAGCCACGGCAATATTGCCGTCGTTAGCAGCAGCAGGAACATGTGAAGCCGGGCGCGGCAGATTAGTGATGCCTGCCGTGCCACGCAGCAGCAGCAGCAGGCGTGTGCACGCAGCGGCTGGCGCATCAGAAGCAGCAACAGGGGACAGCAGCAGCAGCCAGGGGGGAAGCACATATGGGCGTGTGGTGCTGCCCACTGCGTTGGCGCTGCTGCTCTGCAACATGGACAGGATTTGCCTCAGGTGAGGGGGTGCAGGATGGGGCGGGCCGGGGTGGGGCTGTGCACACGCTGGGTGCGACGTGCTGCCACTGTCCATTTGTGCCTGCATCATTCCGCCAGCCTTACTTCATGGGTCTGCATACCTGCAACCAACTGATCTGCGCGCTCTGCCCGCTGTGCCACCGCACCCTTCTTTGTGCTCTTGCAGTGTCGCCATGCTTCCCATAGCCAAGGAGCTGGGGTGGGCGCCTGGCATGCAGGGGCTTGTGCAGTCTGCCTTCTTGTATGGATACCTTGCCACGCAGCTACTGGGGGGCACGCTGGCCGACAAATATGGAGGTGAGGGGACACCAGCGAGGCCTCTTGCAGTTTTTCAGTCCAAAGTTGCAGTTCAGCCAGAAGGTGCAACTTTCAGATTAGCAGTCTCGTTTTTTCTGCACTTTTTGAACAAGGTGAGTCATGGTCTTGCAAGCCCTTCTAATGCCCTGTGTGGGGCAGCCATGCGTAGAGTGGGAGATGCCCGTGCAATGCCGCAGCGGTGCTGGGGCGTGGCTGTGGCTAAGCTGAGGCTGGCCGCCCCAAGGAGGCAGGCAAAAGAGGTGTCGCATTTGAGTGTCGTGCAGCGAGTGCCATTTTGAGGGCCCCAATGCGCCGCCCCACTACCGTCGCACTGGCTGAGCCGTCCCACCCGCCGGCCTGCCTGCTGAGCCTGCTCCGCCCCCCGCCTGCAGCCAAGCTTCTCATGGGTGCCGGCATCGCCTGCTTTTCCCTTGCCTGCTGAGCCTGCTCTGCCGCCGGCCTGCCTGCTGCCTCCGCCTGCAGCCAAGCTTCTCATGGGTGCCGGCATTGCCTGCTTTTCCCTTGCCTGCTGAGCCTGCTCTGCCGCCCGCCTGCCTGCTGCCCCCCGCCTGCAGGCAAGCTTGTCATGGGTGCCGGCATCGCCTGGTTCTCCCTCGCCTCCGCCCTGCTGCCAGCGGTGGCCATCACTCCCTGGACCGCTGCTGCCGGCCTCACGCTGCCCGCTGTGCTGGCGGCTCGCTTCCTGGTCGGCTTTGGAGAGGGTGAGGCAGGCAGGCCGGCGGTGGGGGGCGCCAAGAAGGGGCCTGGTGTGCAGCGCCAGCGGGGCTTTGGGGGTGATGGATGGGGTGGCAGAGCTGCCTGGCCTGTGTGCGGCCCTTGCTCCACAACCTTCACAGGTACCAACAATGGTTCATGGGTCAGGCGTGTGCGCCATGTGTACCAAGCGGGGGTGCATGTGTCAGGCGTGTGCGCCACGCGTCACCTACTGCTGCCCCCGCTTCCCCCTGCCGCACTGCTGCCCGATGCCCCTGCTCCACTCCCCAGCTCGCGACCTCTCCTCCCTGCCCTGCCCTGCCAGTCTGCACATCCTTGCCACTGCCCGTCATGCCAACCTTGCTGCCTGACACGTCCACCACTCCTGAGCACATGCCCACGAAAAAATGCATGCTGTTTGTTGGCGCCCCTGTCGTCCCGTAGGCGTGGCCCTGCCCGCCATGAACAACCTTGTCGCCCGCAACATCCACCCGTCCAAGAAGGCCACCGCCCTGGGCAATGTGTTCACCGGGTTCCACACAGGTGCTTTTCCTTGTTGTTGGTTGTGGTATCACAGGACTGTGGCGGCACGTGTGTGCGCTGTAGATGCTGCAAGTAGACACTCGGGGCGGCAGCAGGCGCGGGTTTGCCAAGGATATACAAGGAAAGGTGTGGGTGTCCTGGGAGAGGGAGAGGAATAGGAAGAGAGTGGTAGAGAGTGAGAGGGATGCAAAGAACGGTGCGGTTTGGTGAGGATTGGAAGGGGAAGGGAGGGAGACAGGGAGGGAGGCAGGCCGGGATGAGCGGTTCTACACAGTGTGGTTTGCTAAAAGGGAAGTGAAGGAGGGGGAGGGGTGGGAGGGAGGGAGGGATGTGAAGACACGGTGGGTGCTTGTGTGCCCAGGGCAGGTTGCTGTATCTCAAGGGCCAGATCCTTATGGTCGGTGCTGCCAGAAGGCCCATTACTGCCCCGCATGACACCAGCATGCCTGCTAGCTTGGTGCACTCCTGCTACCCTGCACGCTCCCCCTCCTTGCTGCTCCCCCTCCTCCCATCTGACCTCACCCTTACAGTTCCCCTCCCGCCACCTGCCCCCGCCTCACGTTCTTGCCTCGTTTCACCGCCCCTGAAAGAGGACTCCACTCTCAGAACAAGCCAGTTCCTGAGAGCTCATGGCCCCTCCCCCGCCTGCACCCCCCGCAACACTGGAGCAAAAGTGCAATTTTGAGTGTTCCCTAAAACTAAGTCCGTAACACTATATGATTCGTGGTACTGTTTGCAAATTTTCTCTGTAGGGAACCTGGTGGGCCTCCTGCTCTCCCCGCTCATCCTGCAACACTTTGGCTGGCGCGCCCTCTTCTACTTCTTTGCACTGGCCGGCGCCCCTCTGCTGCTGCTGTGGACGCTGGTGGTGCCGGCTCAAAGCCCCGGCACAGCCGTCAGCAGCCCTGCAGGCAGCGCAGCAGCTGGCGGCAGCGCAGCAGCTGGCGGCGGCGGCGGCAGCAAAATGAGTGTCAAGACGCTCATGAGCAACCCCGCTACGTGGGCCATCATTGTTGCCAACTTTGGTGAGGCGCTTTCCACCTGTTGGGCTGGCATGTTTGCAGCTTCCGGGTCTCTGGCAGCTGCCTACTGTCCAGCTCTTGTTACCTCGTTAACAAGAAGCCACCTGCAGGGAGGTGTCTGCACCACACATGTTGCTGGCTGACGTGCTCACTTACCCTAGCCATGTGCCCTCCTGGTTTGGTTTGCTGTGCAGTCAACCACTGGGGTTACTTCATCTACCTCAACTGGATGCCCACCTACTTCTACCAAGTGCTGGGTGAGCTGAGCTGGCGCACAGCATGGGCACAGCATGCGCACATTGTGGGCATAGCGTGGGCACAGCGTGGGCACAGCTGGCATGGGCACAGCACTGCATAGCGTGGCACCGCGTGGCACAGCTGGCATGGGCGCAGCGCGGCATAGCTTGGCAGGGGGCATGCAAGGCGGGCACGCTGCTTGCAGGCTAAGCGACGCGAAGGCTCTCCTGTTGTCTGCCGCACCTTACCATCCACCACACCGGGCGCACCTGAACTCTTCTGCTGCTGTTGACACACACGCCTGCAACCTCGACCACTTCCCCACCCCTGTATGCATGCATTTGAAGGCCGGCTGCCTGATGAGCCGCGCTCCCCTTCTGGTCCTTTTTGCAGCATCTTTATAACACGCATGCCTCCCTGATTAACCTCTGCTGCCTCCCTCAGGCATGGACCTGAAGGCCAGCAGCCTGACGAGCTTCGTCCCCACCTGGGCCCCATCTTGCAGCATCCCTCAAATGCGCGTGCCACCCTGTGCTTTTGGCTGCAGGAATGCACCTGAAGGCCAGCAACCTGATAAGCTTCATCCCCACCAGGGGCCCATCTTGCAGCATCTCTCGAAATCGCGTGCCGCCCTGCTCACCTGTTCGTTTGGCTGCAGGAATGGACCTGAAGGCCAGCAGCCTGATGAGCTTCGTCCCCTGGGTGGTCATGGCGGCGGGCAGCACCTGCGCTGGCCTGCTGGCAGACGGGCTGGTGAGTTGCGGGGGCAGGCTGGCTGCGCCTGGTGTGCCCCTGGCGGGCTGCTTTGCACAGGCTGCACTGCATTGCTGCACTACTGCCATGGGTGCTGGCGTGCTGGCCGACGGGCTGGTGAGTGGGGGGCAGGGTGGGTGTGCCTGGTCTTTCTGGTGGGCTGCTTTGCAGTGCTGGGCTTCCGTGAACTGGCCCGCTGGCGACGGGGTGGTGTTTTGGGGCAAGGCCGGCGTGCTGCTTGACAGGCTGGTGAGTGCATGGGGACGTCTTGGCTGGCGTCTGCTCAGGGCATTTGTGCTGCTGCCCTTGCATCCTGGCGGGCCAACAGAGCTGATTAACTGCCTGTGGCCTTCTGTCTCCCTCCGCCAATGAACCTTTGTGAGGCCTGGGGGCGAGTGTGTGTGCCGCGGGTGCGTCTGGCTTCAGTACTGTGTCTTTGCTACAAAGTACACGGCACACTCACACCCCACCCTGTCCCACGAGACCGTTGCTGGCTCCCCGCTGGACTTACAATGCAATTGAGTTCGAAGACAAGCAGCTCATCCCGTGTGCACGCCATGAACATCTTCTGCTTCTGCTGGTAGCTGACTGGTGCCTCTAGCTTAAATTTCCTGTTGCTTTCCTCAACACCTCGGGCTGTATTCTTCTTCTGCTTCTTCTGCCCCTGACCCGCCCCGCCGCCCGCCCCCCTGCCACCGCCTGCCAGGTGCGGAGAGGCGTGCCGGTGCTGACAGTGCGCAAGCGCATCCAGACGGTGGCCTTCCTGGGCCCCGTGCTGGCTCTGGCTGTGCTGTCCAACCCAACCATCACGCCACCGGTGGCGCTGCTGTGCATGACGGCAGCGCTTGGCATCACTTCGCTCGGTGAGCTGGCGGCAATGCTTGTACAGTTGAAGGGGGGCAGATGGGGCTCATACCACAAGAGCGGGGAGAGGGTGGTGGAGGAAGTGTTGCGCAAAGGCAGCAGGGCTGTGAGGAGGCAGCGTGTGTGTGCTTGCAGGCAGCGTGTGCATGCGGTATGCGCCACCCCTCGGTGCTGTCGCTGTGCTGCCGCCTGCACCCCTGAGCTGCCCAAACCGCCGCCTGCACCCCTGTGCTGTGTCCCACCCCGCTGTGCTGCCGCCTGCACCGTTGTGCTGCTGCCCACACTGCTGTGCTGCCTCCTGGCCGCTTGTGATGCTGCCCACACTGCTGTGCTGCCGCTGGCCCCTTGCGCTGCTGCTCCGCTCCTCGCCAGCGCCCCACCATTGCGCCCGCCGCACCGTCCCCCCCGCAGGCCAGGCCGGCTTTGTGGCAAACATGAGCGACATCGCTCCCAAGCACGCTGGCCTGCTTTTCGGGCTGTGCAACACGTTTGGAAGCTTTGCGGGCATCCTGGGCGTGTCGGGTGGGTTGGGGGGCGGGCGGTGGGACGGGGGGAGCAGGCGGTGGGGCATGCGGGAGGGCAGCGGGAGGGTAGCGGGAGGGAGGGCAGGCAGAGGGCACACGGTGGGGCATGCGGGAGGGCAGCGGGAGGGTAGCGGGAGGGAGGGCAGGCAGAGGGCACACGGTGGGGCAGGGAGGTGCTGGAAGAGGCAGGACGCGGTGGGATCACCCTGCCGTCCAGCTCACCTCACTGCTGAATGCCACCAACACCAGTCCGCTCCCTGCCCCGCTCAACACACTTCAGCCCGACCTCCTGACCCCCCGCCATCTTTGCCGTTGCCCGGGCTGCGTCACCCCAAGCCTCCAACCTTGCGCCTTCCATGCCCCCGCCCGGCTTGCCCCCTGCAGTGTGCGGTTTCGTCCTGGAGCGCCGGCTGCCTTTCCCCTCAAATGCCCGTATTCACCGTCAACCACCTGCAGGCTTCCCTCCCACCGCAATGTGCTGCTCTCCGGAGTGCACCAGCTACATTCCTCGTGAAATGTCTGTGTTCACCCTTCACCCGTCAGCACCACACCAACCACGCCAACCACGCCAACCACACCAACCACACCAACCACACCAACCACACCAACCATGTCCCCCCCGCCGCTGCAGTGTGCGGTTTCGTCCTGGAGCGCACTGGCTCCTTCTCCCTCATCTTCCAGGCCACTGCCGCCCTCTACGTGCTGGGCACCCTGGTGTGGAACGCCTTCTGCCGCGCCGACCCGCAGTTTGAGTGAGGCTGCTGAGCGGGATGAGAAGCAGGCGCGTCGAAGCAGCGATGGGTGACGCATGCCGTGCTTGTTGAAACAGTGATGCGAGATGCGGCTGCTCAGGCAGGCGTGCCAGGCAGGCTGGTTGCACGAGAGCGTGCAAAACCAGCGCTGATCAGAAGAAAACGCCCGTCCTTGCAAGCATGTCCTCGAGTGTAATCGATGCCACATGAACAGTTGCGGCACTGCAAAAGTTCAACAATTGTTTGCTGGGCAATGCACTGGCCAATCAAGTGGAATGTATCAACTGCGGGCTGGCAGTGCGCTGGTCCACAGGCTGTGGGCAGGTGCCCGCTCCTTGCCGGCCCGCTTGTGTGCTGTCGGCATGGCTGGCCCTGGCGTGGTTGTGATTGCACTTGTGCAGCGTGCACGCACTTCGACGGGGCCAGGTAGTGCTACAGCTGCAAACCTGCCCGCCTCATGTCAAGAGAAGCCCTTGTTCCAGCAAAGGACGGCGTGATGGCGGGTGCCGCCTGCTGGCACGCCATGGCGGCTTCTGGCTCAGTTGGGGCGGGCCATCCGCAGGCTTCCCGCAGCTGTCTGCTAATGGTTCACGCAGATAAGTAGTATAATAACTTCCTGCTCCGCGCCTGCGGCACCCGCCAGCGCTTTCAGCCTTACTCAGCCGCCGCTTGCGGCTCTGTCCGAGACAGTTTGTCGCACTCAAAGCGTCATCTGTGATTTGAAGGCGCGCAAATTTGTGCAAGGAACCGGGGTGAGGCGTTGGGCAGCCGCTGCTTTGTGCTTCCGGAGCATCCAAGCCTTTGAGCGATGCTGCAGTAATGCACGGTATTTGTGGAAGTCGAATGTGGATCCAAGTGCGCGGTGCAGGTGCACAACTGCTGCCGCTGCCACCGCCGCTGGCAGTGGCAGTGGCGGCAGCTTGCCAGCCTAGGCAACTGCTCGCTTGCCAGCACGCAGCCACCTGGCCTGGCCGATTATGACACGCGTGCTGTGCACTGCCATCAGCTTGTGCAGGGCGGGCGCAGTCAACAAGCGCACCACATCTTGCCGGCATGGACTGGCCAAAGCTGTGGGCCCGGCTCAAGAAGCTGTTCATAGACCAGTTCCTGCTCATCTCATGTGAGCAAGCACTGCCTTCTTTTCTCGTTGCGCCATGATTCCAAGTCATTCAAAGTGCATGAGAAGACATGCAGCACGCCGCCTGCTGCCCGCACGTTGCTCCCGAGCTAGGCCATTGGTCGTATGCGCGAGCACAACAGCACGCGGCGGCTTCCCAGGCTACAGTGGCAATTCTGAACGCACTGCAATTCTGAACGCACCCCAATGCTCCGCCCTCCCCCCTGCTGCAGACCTCGTGGCAGCTCTCATCGCGCTGACATGGCCGGCCCCCGGAGAGGCGGTGCTGCATGCACAGGTGCGCTCAATGGGCTTACCCTGAACCTTAAACCCTCGAGATTTGTTACAATCTTATTAAGCGCCAGCCGCAACACACGAGGAGGCAACTGGGCTTGATTTCAGTGACAGAAATGCCAGTTGGCGATACGGTGCTCCTGGCCGATACCAGGCGCCGCCCTCCCCTCTGTGCCCCAAGCATCCGCTGTGTCGGTCATAGTGCCTCTGCCGCCTCTTTCCCACACCTGGCATTTATCTAGCTGCTGATCCATCCCTTGCCCTGCAGTTCTGGGTGAACGGCAGGGCCTACCAGGTCGTGAAGACTCTGAACATCATGATTGGTGAGCTGAGCTGGCGAGCTGAGCTGGCAGCATGCAGGACAGCTGGCAATATGAGCTGGCGAGCTGAGCTGGCAGCATGCAGAACAGCCTGTCCGGGCGCATCCAGCAGAGCTGAATAGCTCACTTCCAACTTGCCGTGCCAGGCCTGCTGGGCCCCACCTTCCCCGCCCTGCCATTCCTTCGCAGTCTTCCTGATCAGCGGCCTCATGCTGAAGACCGACGACATCAAAGCGGCAATGCAGTACAAAATGGGCGTGCTGTTTGGCTTCATCTCCACCCTTGCCATCACACCCTGCCTGGGATTTGCCTTTCGCGAGATCCCACTCATCCCCAGCGCCTACACAGCCGGCCTGACCATCACCACAGTGGTGCCTCAGACGCTGGGCATAGGCATCAGCCTTGTGAGGTCGTGCGGCGGAAACGAGGGGCTGGCGCTTATGCTGACAGGTGGGCGGGGGCGGGAGGGAGGGGCGGGAGGAAGAGGCGCGGGAAGTGGCGTTGTGTTCAGCTGGGCGGCAGCTGAGCGGCGAAGCCTGGTTTGTTAGGGTAGTGTGCATCGGGGTTGCAAGCCGGGGACGGGTGGGCTCCTGGTTGAGGCAGTGCACGCCCCAGGCTTCTCGCTGCATCGCTGGGCGCCCGCCAAGCTGGCGAGCGAAACCTGCTGTCCGCCGTTCTGTGTGCTCGTCCTGCCACTCACCTTGACTGCCGCCCAATGTTTGCTCGCTCTTCTTTGTCCCCTCCTTGGTGTGGCGGCACCATCATAGGTAAGACCCAAGCCCTACTTTTCAACGGTTCAACAGCTTGCACGTTTGCCTCCCCCTCTGTTATGCTGTGCAGTTGGCACCAACATCATCGGCATCTTCACTATGCCCCTCTGGCTCAAGGCGCTCTTTGCAGGCACAGGTAACGAATTGCCTGGGCTAGCACAAACGGGCGGGGCGGGGGGACGCAGCATGCAGTGCAGCGGCTCCCGCGGGGTGTGTAAATCCCAACCACCTCGGCACAGAGGGGGACTGCCGTCGGCCAGACATCGTCGCTTTCCTAGTCGACCCTCCACCAACGCCAGCACGCTTCACCTCCCCATATTGCCCGCCTGTCCGCAGACTTTGACCTGTCCATCGACATGGTGGCCCTGCTGGTCAATCTCCTCATCTCGGTGCTGGTGCCCTCGCTCATCGGAAAGGTGTGACTTTAAAACTCCTAACTGTTCTTTTTGTAGAAACAGAAACGTTGCGTTTGCGGGAGGGCCAGTGCCAGGGTGGGGAGCCAGTGAGGGGCGTCAGGTTGGGATGAGAGGGGTGGAGGGCGGCATGGTTTGAAAGGTAGGGGCGGGATGCGAGGGGCCGGGGGCAAGCACTTGATGACTCTCCGTGACCGGTGCTGCATGCCTGGTGCACTGGCTGGTGGGCAGCAGTTCCGACCAGAGAGCTCCGGGCCCTCGCCTGCCGCCCCCGGATGCTCCTCCTTGGCATGCGCGCCCTGTATTCGCACAACCCCCGCCGTCAGTCCCACCTGCCCCAGTCCCAGCTGTCTCTCCCTGCCCCCCCATTCTCCCTTGGGCCCTCCTCCCGCTGCAGGCCCTGCGCGACCTGTGCCCCCCCATCCGCCGTTTTGTGACCACCTACAAGGTACCCCTGGGCCTCTTCTCCACAGCCAACCTGGCATTCATCATCTGGCAGGTGGGGGGAGGGTGGGCCGGGCCGGGAAGGGTGGGTTTGGCTGGGGATGATGGGCTGGGCCGGGGATGGGCACGGGGGCAGGCTAGGAAAGGTTGGAAAGCTAGGCATATGTTGCGTATTATCGAAGGTCTCCTGGGTATCTTATTCACCGCCATAGTTGCCTGCTTGAACTGGAAAGTGGGAGCAGGCGGAGTGGGCGGGGTGGCAGCATGTGCGTGCTTTGGATGTCAATGGGTGCAGCCCTCGGCATTCGCCTGGCAGGCAGCCCGCCCCGATGCTGGGAGGCACGCATGGGTGGTGTGCAAAAGCCCAGCAGCTCACTGCTGTGTCCGACCATGTGCAACCACGCGCGGATAGCAAAGCACGTGTCACCGGCACGCCTGCCATGCACACGGATTGCATGCAACCTCCTGTCCTGCTCTTGAGCAAGAATTCCACTATTCGCCTAGCCTTGAGAAACCTGACACCTGACGTGCACACCCTTCACAAAATTGTGTCTGCCCCTGCTCTCGCGCCGCCGCAGGTGCTGTCGGGCGCGCGGTCCATCCGTAAGTGGGCAGGGCTGGCTGGTGTGTGGGCGAGCCAGGGCATGCCTGTAAGCTGCGCCGCCTCTGGCCCACGCCCCGTCTCGCAGCACCCCTCCTACCTACCCTGCCTATTTCGCACACCGCCTGCCTACATACACGAACTATCGCGTCTAGAACCATCTCTGGCTTTCTGCTTTCGTCCCCGGCGGGGCTGTCCACCCAACACTCCGCACGCACACATCGTTCCCCTATACATGCTTCCCATGTCTGCGGCATGCAACCCACATGCTCTTCTCATGCACGCGGCACTCCCCCCACACAAGCTGCTCCCCTCGCTCCCCGCCCCATGGCCTCCTGCCACGTGTGCAGTGGTGGAGCAGCCGTTTGAGGGTGTGTTGTACGTCATCCTGCTGTCGGCGGCACAGCACATCATCTACCTCGTCGGCAACTTCCTGGTCTCCACGTGAGCTTGTCATGCTGGTTTTCTGCTTGCCAAATCTGCTTGCTGCTAAGGAGAGTTGTCCCCATTGCTCAGCACGGAATGTTTTGGCGCTGTTGGGGTCAAGTGTGGTTGGGTCACCGGTAGGTTCAGCACCGGGGGGCAGGTACAAGCCAGTCCGAGGTCTGGGTGGGGAGGGGCAGGAGTAAGTAACACCTTCCTAGTCTCCACGTGAGAACTGCTGGGACCTGTGGGGTAAATTCGGGGTTGGGTCAGCAGCAGGGTGCAGGGCAAAGGGTGTAGGCATTAGGGTCAGTGCCAGGGGGCAGGTACATGGAGGAAAGGAAGTCGGCGGGGGTGGACATGAGGAAGGGAGGGCGACTTCCTTGACAATGTCTGCACGCAAGCGCTGCTGGATCTGCGAGGCCATGTTCGGCCAGCACCAGGGTCAGTACCAGGGCCAGGACCAGTGTGCAGGTGCATGTTGAGGAGCAAGTCCGAGGGCTGGGTGGGGAGGGACATGAGGAAGGGAGGGCAGGGGTTAGCACACGAGTGGCAGCCGAGCTGCCCCTGTGCCCCGCATGGTCACCTTTTGCACCTCGCCCACCCCACATGCCGCCCGCCCGCCCCTGCAGCCTGGTGCTGCGCATGCCGGCCCCAGAAAACGTGTCCACCGGAGTCATGGCCTCGCAAAAGAGCGGCCCCGTGTCGGTGGCAGGTGCGAGGTGCAGGCGCCACTGTGTGCCCGTCCCCCCTCCCTCAAGTAGTGTGTGCATCATGGGGCGGCGTGTGCAGGACAGCAGCGGCAGCAATGCAGTGTTCTGCAGAGCGGCAGAGTGGCATAAGCATGCAGCTTCCTCACATTGTTTGCCTGACTGGCTGCACCGCTTGCACCCCATCCGGCCACCGTTCCCCTGCCTCTTTATGGGCACGTGCAATGATTGTGCACAGCAGAAACAGCGCTGCCTTGCGGGGCACCCGGTTTGTTTTCCGGCCACGAATGCCCTCCCCTCCCTGCCTTCATCCCCTCCCCCCTCTGCAGTGATTGGGTACATCACAAACGACACCGCCCTGCAGGGGCTGCTGGCCATCCCCGCCGTCATCGGGCAGATTGTGCAGGTGGGGGCAGGGCCATGGGTGGTCAGGGCAGGGCCTTGGGTGGGCAGGGCCTTGGGTGGGCAGGGCAGGGCGGGCAAGCAAGCATGCAAGCTAGCAGGTTGAGCGCAGCCGATGGATGTGCGGTTTGGGCGGGCAGTGGGAAGGCAGGCACAGCAGTTTGCGCCCTCTGCAGCAAAGGCTTTCCTCTGCACCTGCGAACTACTGCTATGTAATTCAGAGCAACCGAGAGTGATCCCCCTTACCTCCTTTTCACCCTCCAGCTTGCATGTGTTCACCGGAAGCATGTCAGCACCCCAACTTGAGCTACGATCGTGCCTTTGCCGTTTACACTGTGTCGAATCAACGCTTCTTCTGGCTTGCAGGTGTTCATCGGCAGCATGCTGGTGCCTTTCTTCACCCGCTACACCCAGCGCTACCAGCAGGCGCGCAAGGTGGCAGCGGCAGAAGCCGCCGAAGTAGAAGCCACGGCAGCTCTCGAGGGCGGCGACTCTGGCCCACCAGCAGCAAATGGCAGCAGCAAGGACGGCCTTGAGCTGTCTCCAAACCACGGGGCGGGAAAGGCGGCGGCTGCTGTGCTTGCGACAGCTGGCGCTGACGTGGCAGCGGTGGCAGAGTCGGGAAGTGATGTGAGGGAGACGGTGCCGCTTTCTCTGGGCCCAACCTCCAGCCAGTCTGCACATTCTGAGAGCACGGCTTCGGTAGCCACGCACCTCCACAAGGCATGATGTCAACACTGAGCCTGGCCGGTTCCCTTGCGCGCCATGTGTGCTGTGGGTTTAGTAGCCCCGCAACCTGTGGTATTCTCGCACTGCAAGCACGTTGTTCCACTCTGGACTCGGTTTCATGCCCAAGTCGCTATCTGCACATTTGTGTATTCGATTCCCTGCTTGCCATCACACCACCCGCCGCCAAAACTCAACACAACCTGCATTCATTGCGCTGCCCCCGCAGCTGCACTCGCCTCTGCCACCTCCCTCCCTGCGGCTGCTGCTGCTCTCTGCAATCCTTTTCATGTTTATAAAACGAAACACCTTTTCTTACAGATTGATGCAACCCATACACATGCAACCAGCTGGCCCCTCAAGGCAGGCAGCACGGCAGCATTGGGTCCATTCTCAAGGCAGGCAGCATGGCAGCACTGGGTCAGAAGCGGACCGTGTTTCGAAAGCAACTCGATCAATCGCTGCCGCCCCCCGCCGCCGGACGCTGCTTGCGCCCCCTGTTGTGCCCGCTGCTGCTGCCCACCTCCCGAGGCTTGCTCCGCTTGCTCCCCCTCTTCTGCTTCTGCTTCTGCTTCGGATCCTCCTCCTCCTGCTCAGACTCTGGCCCCGAATCCTCGGCAGCAACCTCGAACTCGCTTCCCTCGCCATCGCTGCCGCTGGCTGCCTCCTTGCGCCGCTTCTCCTTGCGCCGCTTCTCCTTGCCCTTGCTTTTGCCCTTGGCCTCCTCCTGCACCGGCGGAAGCATGCTGGCATCGGTGGGGCAGAAGGCCACACCTGCAGGGCGGGCATGGGGAGCAGAGGTGAATGCGAGGTTTAGGTGGATGGTGGGGTGTGGGGTGGGGCTTACAAGGGAGCTGCTGACAGGATTGGAACAGGATTGGACAAGAATCCCCTAGCACAGCAGCACACGGAGCCATTCAGCCCGCTGATCATCAGGCAACCCCACGCGGCAGCTGAGGTGCCTGCCTAGGTGCCTGCCTGATACAGCCAGCTGGCGCCCGCCTATTACAGCCAGCTGGCGCTTAGGCAGCCCAGGGAGCTGCGTAACGAGCAAGCCAGTGGGTGCAATGCAACAGACGACAGATCCCCCCCTGGCAAGCATGGCAGCACCCTAGCACCGCTTCAACCCATCCGTGGGCGTTTTGTGGTGCAACACACCTTGGCCAGCTGCTGTGGCACTGCCACCCCCTAAAGCATGCCGGCTGTACTGCAGCCCCCCAGAAGCAGTACAGCCCACCCGTGGGCAGGGTCTTGAGGTACAATTTGGCCAGCTGCTGGGTCACTGCCACTCCCTAATAAAGCACTGCAGGCCGCCTGTACTGCAGGCACCCAGAAGCAGTACAGCTCACCTGTGGGCAGGGTCTTGAGGTACACCTTGGCCAGCTGCTTCCGGGTCTGCGTCGAGTGCAGGCGCAGGTAGCGGTCCAGCCCCACGCAAGCCAGGACCGGCGACGTGGGGTGGCAGGCCAGGGCGCGGGCGGAGCCTGCACAACAACGGGGGCTGACGTGAGACACGCTGGGACGAGGGGTCTGCGGCACACCTTTTGTGTTGCTGCAGCGCTGTGCAAGGAATGTACGGTTGAGTAGTGAGACAGGGGGATCCGCGGATGGCATTGCGGTGCGCAGATCTCTGGGCGTGAGGCCCGGCCTCTGCATCAGCTGTGCCCCTGCCTTCACGGTTGCTGCACTGTCCTGGCCCCAGTGTCTGGGACTCCACCCCTGCAGCCCCTGACCTGCCATCCTCCTGCCTCCCTTCCTCAGTTCCCCTGGCCGCCCATCGCCCGACATCTTCCTGCCTATTCCCCTGCTCCCCTTGCAGCACCGTACCTGCCATCCTCCTGCCTCCCTCCCCCTCTGCCCCGCCAGCCTCTCTCTAGCTATCCTCCTACGTCCCTCCCCCTCTGACCCGCCAGCCCATCACCTGTCATCCTCCCGCCTCCCTTTCCCCCCCTGCTCCTCCCCTTGCAGCCAGCCTCTAACCTGCCATCCCCTTGACGGACCCCGTAAATGTGCGTGTGCGAAGGTCCAGCACCTCGATCTGGCCCACCCCATTGCCCACCCAGCAGCGCTGGCCTGCAGGCGGAGGGCAGAAGCAGGTAGTTGAGGGGGAGTGGGGCAAGGAGGACGAGAAAGAAAGAGGATGAGGAAGATGGAGGGGGTAACAGAGGAGGGCCGCGGGCGAAGGGAGGCGAGCGATGCGGGAATGCCGTGACCACGCGAATGTCGACAACTTTCCAGGGCGGTGTGCAGATGCAGCGTGCATGAGCCGCCAGCTCCATTCACCGTCCCAAACCACCCACCGTCAGCTCTAGTGCCATGCACATGGCTACGAATCAGGGGCCGGCGCGCAGCGTGCTGAGTGCCTCCCACCCATCCCGCCTACCCACCCTTGGGCTCCAGTGGCATGCCAACATGGTTGAGAATCAGAGGCGCCAGCCTGCGTGCAGCGTGTGGTGTGCCTCCCACCCATCCCGCCTACCCATACGTGTCCCCCTAAGCCACCCACCCACCGTCGGGCTCCAGTGCCATGCACATGACGCGGCCCTCACGCCAGCTCAGGTCCATCTGCAGGCCAGGCAGGCGGGGGACAGACCAAAGCATGGGGCAGCATGTTCGGGACCGTCCCAACCGCACGCCATGCAATGGGCGCAGGTCTGGGTTTCGCCCCTTCCCTGTAGTTTTGGGTAATAAGCAGGGGCCGTGGTGGAGCAGCCATGCCGCCGCTTGCTCTGTTTGCCGCAACTGACAGTTGCATCGCCCACACGTTTGCCCCAGCCCATGGGGCGGCCTTCTCTCTCAGCCCAGGCACCCTCCCCTCAGTACAGTACCGCCCAGCACAACAGTGCCTCACTACTGCAGTACCAGTACTGCCTCATCTCACCTGCGGCCGCTTGCCCGCCTCCGAATCATACAGGCGCACTTTGTGGTAGCCCGTCCCCACCAGCATCCGACTGCCAGGCGCGGGGCTGCTGCCGACCTCGCCGCTCGCACCGCCGCTGCCGCTGGCGCTGGCGGCTGGGAGGAAGACAATGGCGGTGTTCCAAGGGCGGTCAACCAGGCCGACTGCGGGGCAGACACAGGCAGGCAGGCAGAAGGGGAGGCACAGATAAGCGTGCAAAGCGTGCAGGCTCAGGATGACACGCCACACAGCACATGTTAGCACCAGGCCGGGCCGTAGAAGGCCGAGTGGGAGGGAGAAGGTAGGGAGGAACTGGCAGGGAAACCAGCCATCTGCCCCCTTGCAACCCGGCATCGTAGGGGGAACCCACGGTGTTCCGCTCCCAGGTTTTTCACGTCCAGTATTTCAGAGACGTAGAACACACGGTTGTTTCTTCAACTCACCCATGTTGGGCTTCCCTCCCTTGAACGTGAACGCCAGCTCGCCGCTTGCCACGTCAAACAGGCGTAGCTCTGCGCCCTGGCAGCCCACCGCCAGCCGGCCCGAGGCCGCGTCATAGGCTGTGCAGCACACCTCTGCAGGCACCTGCCAGCTGCGCCGCTCCTGCCAGCTGGCACCGCTGCCCCCCTGCTGCTGCTGCTGCTGCTGCTGCTCGCCCTCAGGTTGCTGCGCAGCGGGCGCCGCTGCCGGGACGTGCAGGCGTGCTGTGCCTCCTTGAGTGACGGAAAGCACGGCGGGCAGGCCGCTCGCCGCCTCTCCCTCGCCCCACAGAAGGTGCAGGCCCCGCACCCGCACCGCGTCCTCCTGCTGCGTGCCGCTGCTGCCATTGCTGCTGCCATTGCTGCTGCTGCTGGCGGCTGGGGGGATGGTGCCAATCAAATCGCCTGTGAGAGGGGAGCGAAGCTCGATGGTCCCGCTGCGCCGAGCCACCGCCAGAACTGCGCTGCTGGTGTCCTCAATGCCGCCGCTGCTGCCCAGATCGCTGCAATCTATGAGCTGCGCCTTGTCGGGCTGGCCCCTGAAGCAGCAGAGGGTGAGAGGTGCGGATCGGGGGCAGGTTTGGAACAAGGGACGCAGGGGAGCAGCACAGGAGTCGGCGGGCAGGGAGGCGCAGGCAATGCGGCCCGGGCCTCTGTTAAGGCTGTGCAGCTGCATTGAGCTGAAATACATTACACTGACAAAATCAAGCAACATACAGCCAACTGCGGAAGCAAGAAAGGTAGCTATGTAGCTCACCAGGTGGCCGCTACCGCGGCGGTGCCTGGCTGCGCGCCGTCGGCGGTCTGGACCACTGCAGGGCAAAGCGGCGGCAGGGCGCGTGGCATGCTGAATAACTGATATTGCAAGCATACACATCACGGAGCGCCAAGGTGCCAGGAAGCACGCACCTTTCAGCTGGCCCAGCTCATCGCTGTAGACGACCCGCAGGGGCGGCGAACGTGCGTCCATTACGCCGTGCAATTATAAGGGATGCAGTGCATGTGCCGGATGGAGCTTTGGCCATGCCGGATGTGCAGGAGAGCCGCCGCCACAGCAGACAGCACGCACAGCAGCACCATTTTTCTCCACGAGCTGAAGCTTACGGCTGTCCCGGTCCCGCCTGCATACCCAGAAGCGACTGCCTCACGCCTAAGAAACAGCCCCGCTACAATGGGGAAGAAAAAGGGTGGCAAGCGCGCTCACAGGAAGATTGACACGCAGGATGTGAGCCGCAGGGTGGCAGCAGGCGAAGAAACGGTGTCCTGGGCCGCTCTGCCGGGCGCATGTCCGCATGCATGCTGCTAGGTGCTGCCGCCGCCGGTGCTGCCTGCCGCCTGCCGCCTGCTGCTTGTGCCGCCACCCGTCAGCAGCGTAGCCCTCGCTGCACACGCGCCCTGTCTACAAAGCGCACACCACGCCCACTTCTATGCTCCTTGTTCACTGGCACTTGCAGGTCGATGACTTCCTTGAGAAGAGCACTCGGGAGGAGCGGCAGGGGCTGGTGGTGGAGGGGGTGCCTGACGCCGACCTCTTCTTCGTGGACAAGGTGGGTGGGCTTGGCATTGATACATGGCACACCTAGTTCCCCAAATATTTTGTGCTTGTCCAACAGTATACTTATGTTCTTGAAGCTGTGGTAGCGAGCGTGTTTGTGGGCCTGACGCCGACCTCTTCTTTGTGGACAAGGTGGGTCAGGCGAACATCATCAGAACTTTTGTTCTAACGTCAGCGGGGATGAGGGCACAACGGAAGCAGTGAAGGCGGGCAGTCGGACTTTTGCTGTTGAATGAAGAAACTCGTGCCCAGTACGTCACATGGAAGTGGCGTGCCTGGGGCAGGCTGGGGCAGAATAGATGTGCACCCTCCGGTGGGGCCATCCCCGGCAGCCGCTTGCCGTGGCTCGACGTGACAGACCTCGACACCCCTTGTGTGCCGTTACCACCCCTGGCATTGTTGTTTTGCAGGCTGGAGATGAGGGCACAACTGAAGCGGTGAAGGCAGGCAAGCTGCCTGCCAAGCTGGCGGCACGGCAGAAGGTGCTGCGGTCAGTCGCCATCCTGTCTGCTGCACACAATGCCACACCTGTCACCAAGGTGGTGCCTCGCAAGTCCAAGGGCAGCGTGCTGGAGCAGGAGCAGCGTGCAAAGCAGCAGCGGGAGCAGCAGCGTGGCGCGGTTGTCGTCGTCGGCGGCGTGGCGAAGAAGAAGCGTGGCGGTGGCAGTGCGGCGGCAAAGGCGGCGGCGGCACTGGACATCTGGGGGGGAGCAGGGGAGGTGCAGCAGCAGGGGGAGGCGGCAGCGGTCCCGCTGGACTGGGCGCAAGGGTGGGAGGGCACCGCCGCGCCGGCAGCAAAGCGTGCCAAGCGCAGCGGGCCCACCAGCGGCCACGCGCTGGTGCCCTCCACAGCCGCCATGTCGGAGCAGCAGCGTCCGATCTTCCCCGCAATCGAGATCGACCCCGCCGGCTGCTCCTACAACCCGGACCGGGAGATGCATCAGGAGGCGGTGGCGGTGGCGGTGGCAGCAGAGACGAGAAAGATATTGGACAAGGTGAGGGCTACGAAGGGGGCGCTGGGCTGGGGGATTGGCAGCGGCTTGCAGCGCGGCGCAAGGCACTTGCGCACCAGGCGGCTTGGGGCACGGTTAGGGCAGATGTGCTGCGTGGGAGCGCTCTGGTGGGGTCGCCTGCAGCGCTGCCGCCGCCGGCGCTGCTGACACTGCTGTTACTGCGGGCTGACGGCTGGGAGGTTGGAAGCTGACCATCGCCCCCTCATCCTCAACACCTTCCTCCTGGCTTCCCCCTCTCTCGTGTGCCTGCGGCCCGCCGGACCTGCAACCAGTGGCTCCCCCTCTTGCAGCACAGCACAGCAGGATGAGCTGCCCCTGCCTCCTCTTATTCAAACGGTTTCAAACCCTGACCCTCGCCCTGCCCTCTCCGCCCTTCTTGTTCTGCCTGCCATCTGCAGGACCTGCAACCGGTGGCTCCCCCACGCACGGTGGACTATGATGTGGAGCAAGATGAGCTGGCGCTGCTGCAGACGATGGAGGGCGGGGCGGCCGAGGAGGAGTGGGAGGGGGAGGAGGGTGACACCAGCGGCGTGGCGGCGGCGCGGCGGCGGCAGGTGCGCAGGGGTGCAGGGGTGCGGTGGTGTCTGGAAAGCAGGATGGACCAGTGGTACGTGGCGCTATCTTGCGTGCCCGCTGCTCTTCTTGGGAGGCATGCACAGCACCGCTCACTATGCATTTTGCAGCGCGGCAGCAACACAACAGGGTGTGCTGCACATGCTTCGTCCCGGCATGCACCAGCTTGATGAACACTTTACTGCTGTGCTTTTGTATCGCTGCTCGACTTGTTCCTGGCCTCCCTCCTGCCCCCAGCCCCATGTTCTGGCCTGCCCCTTGGGTGCCCTGCCCGGGTGCCCTGCCCTCGCCTACGCCTGCCCTCTTCGCTCGCGCCCCCTGAGCAACTGCAGCAGGCAGTTCGCATGGTGCACACAAACCAGAACGTGCAGCTGTGGCGAATCAACCCCGCATGTTCAACATCGTGCCCACGCTTTGCAGGAGGCGCTGTGCAAACGTTGAGGGACCCTCCTTACCTCCGCTCCCGGCCCTCACAATTCCTCTGCACATACGCCCGTGCTTTGACACTTGTTGCAAGAGGCGCTGCGCAGCGACGCTGAAGGACCCTTACCTCCGCTCCCGGCCCTTGGTACTTCTCTGCACATACGCCCGTGCTTTGCCGCTTGTTGCAGGAGGCGCTATGCAATACATGCAAGGACGCTACCTCCGCTCCCGGCCCTTCTGATCTCTCTGGACTTATGCTATTGCTTCCACACTTGTTGCAGGAGGCGCTGTGCAAGATGCCGAATGCCCCATCTTACCTCAGCTTATGTCTCTTATCACTTCCTTGCACCCGCGCCCATGCTTTCCCTTGTGTTGCAGGAGGCGCTGCGGCGCAAGACGCATGCACACCGTTGCCTCCCGTTGCCTTTGGTCCCTCCCCTCCAAACTCCCCTGAACTCACGCTATGCCATTCCACATGTGTTGCAGGAGGCGCTGCGCAAGACGCGGAAGGACCGCAACCGGGAGGCGCGGCGCAAGTCGGCGCAGGACGTCGAGGCGCTGCAGGTAGGCGGCAGTAGCGGGCGCTGCTTGCACTGCTAGAAGAACCGAGGCCGTGGGGTTGGGGAAACAGACAGGAAATTTAGCCAACGGCACCAGTCAGCTACCATGATTGCTTTGCTAACGGGAGTTCGAAACGCTACCCTTGCTGGGCTGCCCGCCTGCCAGCTTTGCCTGCGGGTTGGTGGTGTCATCTGGGGTGCTGCCGAAAGACCTGCCAGGCGCAGGCAGGCACTTTCGGAGGCTGACGCGGGGCTCTGCCTGGGGTTGTCGCTGTTATGACGGACCCCGCTACGCTGCTGCTGCCGCGGCCCCTTCAAACATGCTGGAGACCTCGCCTTAGCCTCACATCACTTCCACCCCTGCAGCGCAAGCTCATGGGTGCAACGCCACGACCTTTTGCAGCCTCAAGGCAGTGCAGCAGCTTGCGAGGCCCTCACTTCATCCCCATCATCTGTCCCCCTGCAGAAAAAGCTCAAGGTGCAGCGCCACGAGCTGTCCAGCCTCAAGGCGATAGAGACGGAGCTGGCGGAGGAGGAGCAGGAGCAGGATGCGGCACGCCTGCGCCGGAAGGTGCGACGCTGTGCTGCTGCTGCTGTGCCTGCTGTGCTCCCGGTGGCACACCTCTCGAATCCCTTCCCTAGACCTATCGGCTCGCTCCCGCTGTCCGCGACGGGGCTGTCGAAGTATTGCTGTGCTGCTGGCACGAATAGCGGCACGCATCCCCTGTCTATAAACCGCCTACCGCCTTGCTCTTGCCGTCCGTGGCGGGGCTGTCGAAACACTGGATGTACCTGCTGATGTGCCTGCTGTGCCTGCTAGCTGCCTTGCGCCCTGCTATGCCTGCTCCGCCTCGTATGTGCCGGCTGGACTTCTCAGGCCTTGTGCACGTCCGCCCGTGTCCCGCTCTGCTGGCGTGCAAGGCGGATCATCTGGCTCATCCCTGCACACTTCCCTGTCATTCCTCTCGTCCTGCCCTCCCCGGTCACCCAGCCTTCGTCTGCGCAGCTGGGCAAGGCAGACCGTCTGGCGCTGCACTCCTCCATTTGGGGGTGGCCATCATTGTGCATCAATCTTCCACTCTCCTCCTCGCCTGCCCCTCCCCACACCTTCCCTCTCTGCAGCTTGACAAGCCGGGGCGCCTGGGCCGCCGAGCCACGCTCGCACAGCCAATTCTGCTGGTGCCCCTTCCACTTCCCTTCTCACCCGATCTCCCTTCCCCTCATCTCTTTTCTCTGCAGTTGGACAAGGCGGGGCGCCTGTGGTCGAGCCGCCTTCGCACAAGCCAAATGTCCTGGTGCCTCCCCCCTTCCTTTCTCACCCCTCCTCCCCTCGCTCCTCTTGCTTCTCTGCAGCTGGACAAGGCGGAGGGCGTGATGCCTCTTCCACTTCCCTCCTCACCCCACCTCCCCTTGCTCCCCTTGCTTCTCCACAGCTGGACAATCGGAGCGCTTGGTGCCTCCCTCCACTTCCCTCCTCACCCCACCTCCCCTCCCTCCCCTTGCTTCTCTGCAGCTGGACAAGGCGGAGCGCCTGGTGCCCCTTCCACTTCCCTTCTCACCTGATCTCCTTTCCCTCATCTCCCCTCTCCACAGCTGGACAAGGCGGAGCGCTGGGCCGCCGAGCCTCCCAAGCTGAGCAAGTACAAGTTTGAGCCGATGCCGATGCAAGTGCTGACGAGCGAGGAGCTGTCGGGCAGCCTGCGGCGGCTCAAGCCAACTGCCATGCTGGCCAAGGACAGGTGGGCAGGGAGCAGGAGGGTGGCGCAAGAGTTAGGGTGGTAGGGTGCGCATAGGGCCAAAGCTTGCGCCGGCTCAAGTCAATCGCCATGCTGGCCAATGGCAGGTGGGCAGGGAGCAGCAGGGTGGCTTAAGGGTCAGGTTGGTGGGTTGGGCACAGGGCCAAAGCCTGCGCCGGCTCAAGCCAACCGCCATGCGGGAATGACAGGTGGGCAGGGAGCAGAATGGCAGTGCCAGAGGTGTCAGCCAGCTGCAGATTTGTGCAAGTGGCAAGGGCACAGCTTGCGCCTTTGAAGCCAATCGCCATGCCGGTCGAGGCAGGCGGGGAAGGGGACGGGAGCAAGCTTGGGGCGGTGGGACGAGAAAAGCCTGCGCCGATCGAATTCCATTGCAGCCGTGCTCGGACAAGGACAGGTTGAAGGGAGGGTGGCATCAGTAGAGGGTGGCAGCGGGGCTGCACGAGTAGCACCTTGAAAGTGCGGCTTTGGAAGGGGGGCTTGGCTGGCGTGGCAGTGGAGCACAGCCTCGAGTTGCTGGATCCCACTCCTCAGCATGCAGCAGCAAGCGTTGCGCGTGTTCCGCTTTCTACTTTAAGTCCCAGCCCAACCCGCTGTGGTTGTCTACCTGCCAGCTCACCCACCTGCCGCCCACCCCAAGTTGCCAACGCCTCCCTTGCACCACATCATTTCCGAACTCTGCCCCCCTGCAGGTACAAGAGTCTGCAGAAGCGATCTCTGATTGAGCCGCGGCGCAAGATTGACCAGAAGAAGCAGGGGAAGAAGGTGGAATACATTCACGTGAGTGGGGCAGGGTTAAGTTACAAGGCTGGGGCAGGGTTAAGTCACAAGGCTGGGGCAGGGTTGAGTCACAAGGCATGTGGCAGGATTTAGTCACGAGGTTGCAGGCAAGGTTGAGTCGCACCGCACTCGTGGAGTATGGAAGCAGGGGTGTTGGGCGGAAGCAGCATGGCGGAGAAACAGGTGGAGTGCTTACACCCGAGGGGCTAGGGAAGAGCAGTTGAGGCAGGCTTCCCTCTGCGCATGCTGCTGGTCGGAGCTTGCGACAGCTAGTCGGTGCCGAACCGGGAGTCCAGCCTGCTCATTCGCTGGCAATACACTGGGCGGCGGTTTCGGACCAGAGGCGTACCGCCCCACACCCGCTTTCGCCTCAGCTCACAAATTGCCGCTGCATTCGGCCTGTCTGCCTGCCCTCCTGCCCAAGCTCCCCAACCTGCATGCCTACCTACTTGCCTGCCCACTCGCCCAATGTGCCTGCTTGCCTGCCCAACCTGCCTGCCCGCCTGCTTGCCTGCCTGCCCAACCTGCCAACCTGCCTGCCCAACCTGCCTGCCTGCTTGCCTGCTCAACCTGCCTGCCTGCCTATCTGCCTGCAGGGCGAGCGCGCGGACCGGGCGGCGGAGCGTCAGGCGGAGCTGCATGAGATGAGGCAGTCGAAGAAGAAGGCCAAGAAGGCCAAGGCGGTGCAGGCCAAGACGGCGCCGTAGCTGTGTCGTCGTCAGCAGCAAGCACAGCAACGCACAGCAGTAGCGGCATCAGCAGCGGCAGATGGAACAGCAGTGGCGGCGCTGCCGGCAGCAGTGTGGCAGCAGCGCCCCGTTCTTGTGCGCGCCAGCTGCTGTGGCTTGTGCATAAGCATCAGCTTGCGTCACAACGGCACCAGCCCGCGGTCTGTAAGTGGTCAGAGAGATGTTGGCGTTACATGTGGCGCGCTGATGCAGTACCATAGTGTAATAAATAAATGGTGGAACGTGAGGTGCGATGTAGAGTCATGCAGACGGGGCATGGGCGGGTGCGCTGTCAAGGCGTGCAGTGCGCCGCGGCGAGCCACGTTATGCGGAAGGATTGGGGGGTGGAGTGAACATTGAAAGACGAGCGACACCCGACGTGCTGGCTATGTGGGCAAAAGAGTGGAGGTGGACAGGGGTAGTGACCAAACTTCGGAAACCAACTTGAACTTCAAAACAAAGTTGAACTGGGCAGGGGGGCAGCGGCGCAAACCAGGCAGTTGCCATCACAAGCATGACACAAGCACAGCATGCACATCATGCGGCTGGAGCACAGCACTCATCCCTTGTGGAGATATCGCGATGCAAAGGGCGGAATGAGTGCTGAAAGTGCTTTCGACCCAGACGGAGCAGGTGCCTCTGCCAGAATGCCTGCATCAGCGGCCGCAAGCTCACCACGCACTTCGTGCGGCTAAGAGCCACGGCGTTGCCAAAAGGTATGAAAGAAGGGACAACGTGCCTCCTACAGCTGCAGCGATAGCATGCCATCGCTGGCGGCCACAGGCTCAGCATGCCCCTCATGCGGCTGGAGCATGATCTCAGCATGCATCTCATGCGGCTGGAGCATGATCTCAGCATGCACACCATGCGGCTGGAGCATGATCTCAGCATGCACCTCATGCGGCTGGAGCAGGTGCCTCTGCCAGCACGCCATCGCCGCCTGCGGGTGGGGCGGCCACAAACCGGTCCCTGCAAGTGAGGATGATGGGCAGCCCATCACTGGCGTCGACCTGCATGCATGACACAGTGTGGGGGAGGCTGGGTTTGCCAGGGCCAGGTGGGGGCTTGGGCTGTGGGGCGGCTCCTGATTCGTGCCTCTGCCTGGCACCTCACCTTGCCGAGCCTGGGCTCCCGAAGCCCGCCAGCTGCACATGCTCGCCGCGGCCAGGCAGCAGCAAACACCCCCCACGTGAACTCCCGCATGGAGGGGCCCCTCTTCACAGCATATGCCCTCCTCTTCCTCTCCACGCCCTATGCAGCCAAGGGGGTGGGTGCTGGGTGCGGCTGCCGGCGTTGTGGGGCCGCTCCCACACCCACCTCAAACTTGGGGAGGCAGCCCTCACTGCCCTGTGTGCAAGGCTCTTGCATGACATCCACAAACTGCGCCACGTCAGCGCCAACGTTGGCGGGCATTGCATAGGCATCATTGTCTTCCAGAACCAGCCAGCCGGTGGGCTGGGTGGTTGGGTAGGAGGCGGCGGCTGTGGCGGGCGCGCCGGTGGCAACCTCGTCTGTCCCGGGGACAAACAGGTACTCTTGGCAGAGGCCTTCTTGGGGCACATTTGTGCAGTTGGCGCCGTCATAAGCCTCCGTGTCAAAGTTGTAGACAAGGTAGAGCGTGAGGTCGCTCCAGCACTCGTTCTGGACCGCCAGCGGGAAGCTTCCGAGGCCGGCTGGAGTTGGGGTGGGGGCGGCACGCAGGGAGCGCCGCTGCGCCTGCCACTGCTGCGGCTGCTCGGTGCTGCCGCGGATGCATGGGGCCAGGCGGGAGGGGCGGGAGGGGCGGGGTGAGGTTGCCAGCAGAGGGTTGCCCAGCACCAGGTTGCTGCGACAGCTGGTCCCTAGCAGGTGCTGGCCTACATTGTTTTCTCCACGGCAGGGGCCACCCATGCTCACCTGCCTAGTGCAGAGGCAAGCGAAGTGCACGCCAGGAGGACGAGCACCGCCGCCGCCGCCTGTGCAGCGGGAGGGCACCGCCCCCCTGTTGCAAGGGACGTCATGGCTAGGCGCTGCGATGGTCTGAGATCTGCCCGAGGGTCTGTTTGAGCTCGAACTCGGCCGGTTTGAGGAGCCAGGGCTTGCTGTTCGCGCCCTGCAGGCACAAGGCGGAGGGACTGTACTTCCGGTTGAGAGACGACGACCCTGCGCACTCGTTAACGTCACTTCGGTCAAACAGGCTGCGCAAAAGGCCGGCAAAGCGCCGGCGAAGCGGCAGACAAGCTGGCTGCCATGATGCCCACAGCCTCCCTGCGCACCTATCCACCAGCACAGTCTTCAATTGTACCCCAGCTCGGCATGCTTCAGAGATGCGACGCGCACCACCTTCATAGATGCGGCGCTCACCACCGGCAGCGGTCGCAGCATGCTCCGCCGCTCCGCCGCTCACTCGGCGCAGAAGCATGCATGCTGCCTGCAGTACCGTGCTCTAATGCATCTGCGGTTCCCTGCCACTTGTCGAAAGGCTGGTCAGCGGCACGCAGCCACAGGGGCAGATCGGACCAGCCCTCAGTTAAGGTGAGCCAGCAGGTGTGCGCCAGGGTTGTGGCTGGCATGACGAAAACAGGTGGCAGACCCTCGATTCATCAATGAGTGAAGCGGTTTGTGTGGGATACAAGAGCGAGCCATAGGTGCCAGAACACGCAATACCTCAGCGTGACCGCCGTGTGATGCAGCGACTGCCTGAGATCTGGAAGCACTGTGTTTTTCAAAACATATGTTTTTAATACAAAAGCAAGCAACATCAAATCATGGCAGGCAGTTCTTGCAATGGCACAGTCATGGACAACTTTGATAGAGCAAGGCGTGGCCTGCCAGGGCGGTTCGGGCTTGTTGTACGCTAGCTTTGGCGGCAAGGCAGGTACTAGTAGGGGATGTGTCAGGAACATGGACACCAGGGAGCTCACACCAGGTCGGCTCAACTCCTCCACTGGCACTCACTCCGCTTGCGGGCCGCCCTCAGGCTCCTCTGCAGCACGGCGCTCCTCGCGCCCACGCTCCCGCAACACCCGCAGCAGTGGGCACACTTTCTTGTGCTCCCGCCAGTCAGGTCTGCTGCACTCCGGGCCGCAGTACCTAAACGGAGACAGGCGAGGGTGGAAAGGGAGGGAACGTCGATGAGCGTGGGGACCGGGGGCATGGGAGGGTGGGAGGAGAATCAAGGGATAGCGTGCACACCGCTGTGCACGGCCTGGCGTCAGCAAGGAGCACGGTGTACAGCGCTCCTGCACAGCGTCTCTCTCCTTGCAGCTCTGCAGATAAAGCCCCGCCTCACCTGGCAGTGCGGCAGGCGCTGCAGCGCAGGCGGCCAGGGGCCTCGCCAGCAGTCATGCCGCCGTCGGCGCCGACGTTGGGGCACCCCAAGCGGGCGCATGCGCGCACCACGGCGGCCACGCCCACCTGCTGTTGGGCGACCTCCATATGCTCTGGGCGCTGCCACCACGCCTGCACCTCCTCCGCCACCTCAGCAAAGCGTGGCAGCAGAGCAGCCAGAGCTGCCTGCTTCTCATGCACCACAGTGGCCTGCTCAAATGCCGTACACAGCTCTTGCTGCAACTCTATATCCTGCTCGGCAGGCCCTATGAGGCCGCCATGCGACGCAGACAGCAACAAAGAGAGCACAACCATGTTGTCCACCAACTGCTGTGCCTGCACCAGGACGCAAGGGAACAAGGCGAGCGAGCAGGAGGGCAGGTATGAGCATACTGTCGGAGCAACGGTTGGTTTCTTGTGAACAGGTGGTCTTTAGCATGGGAAGGTCGCGCCATGGCCGGCAAGAACAGACAATGGTAGGTCATCCCTTGGTGTTGGTGGCAGTGCCTGCCTGTAACAGCGTGCTGGCCTTCTCAACCCCTCCCCATGGCCCCACACGCCTGTCCCCTCATTCTCACTTCGTATGCTTCTGCGTCGGCTGCCGTGTCTTGAGCGCCCGCCTGCACCACTCCATCGAGCAGCCCACTGGTCAGCAAATCGGCAAACACAAAGATTGGTGCATGCGCCTTCACGGCCTCCAGAAGCACCAGCAAACTCAGTACCCGAGCCGCAAACGACACGCCTGGCATCTGCAAGAGGGCAGGGGGGAAGTCACATGAGCAAGAACAGGCCAGGGAAAGGGTCACGTGGAGGGGGTGCTGATCACACTGGACACGCAGGCTTCCATCGTGCAAGCAACATGCACAAGCTTGTGACCTGCTGCGAAGCCAGGTGCCAGTCTCACCTCCAGAGAGTGCCGGATGGCAGCTTTCAGCGTCTTCCAGGCGGGCCCCATAAGGGCAAGGAGTGGCGCATGAGACACGGCAAGCACCAGCGCTCTGAGAGTGTGGAGCCAAGCGAGACGGTGTGTGGGGCCATGCGGCAGGCCGTGAGGTGCCAGTGCTGCCATGGCCACCAGATGGGCAGCGCACAGTGAGGCGAGCGCCGCTCTGCGGCAGCACCGGGGGCAGCATGAAGGCGTGAAACTGCTGGAGCACAGCAGCAGCAGGCATACAGATGCTGGAGCTCCTGCCAGCAAGGTCAGGCACGTTGGTGGCTCTCACTGTCATTCAAACAGTCTTGGCAGGATGCCGGCATGGCATGCCCCTGCCCGCTGTTTCCTCCTCCCCTCCCGACTTACTTGAGCTCGTGCTGCTCTGGCGACATCATGTCCTCGTCTGGGGGGTCGTTGCGTGAGACCGCTGCCCGCAGCAGCATGTTGGCGGCCACAAACACAAGGGAGAGGCGGTGTGGGATGCCCTGCCACCCAACTGGGCTTGCGCTTGGTCCCACCAGCCCGCTGCCCACCAGCTGCAGCCGGTAGGGCCCGCCAGCCAGTGCCCAGTGGACGAAACGGCAGGCACGGGCATGCAACGCCGCAGCGGCGGGCACCAGAGCTGGCGCCAGCGAAGCCAGCTCCTCTTCTCCAAGCTCGCTCACATATCTGTGCACCATGGTGGCAGCGTGGCTGAGCACCCCCACACAGCGGTGCGCCAGCTGGACGGTCAGCCCATCGCCCTCGATTGGTATGTGGCCATAGTCTGGTGCATCCGCCCCCAGCTGCTCCGCCAGGCCAGCAGGCGCGGGCAGCAGGCGCAGCATGGCGTCCGCCGCTGCCAGCCAGTCGAGGGCCTCTTGAACGGAGGTCACTGTGCGGGCCTCGCCTGTCGCCACCACAAAGAACTGGTACCGATCGTACAACTGCAACAGCAGCTGCATCTTTTCGCCGCCCTGGACGGATGACCCTAGGGCTGTCTGGCTTTGCTGCCGCTCTGCCTGCTGGCCAGCTTGACTGGCCCATGCGGTGACCAGCCGTGCCGCTGCTGCCATCGCGGGCAACGTCTGAACCATTATCGGCACAGCTTGCTGCACCACGCTCGACGGCTGCGCGGGTCCTAGAGGCCAGCCGGGCAGCATGCCCAGAGTGCAGCACAGCAGCTCTGCCACACACAGGTGCATTTCCCAATGCTGCTGATCATCAATGCCGGGCAGCTGCAGCGGCAGCGGCAGCTGGCGCAGCACTTCTGCTGCATCCCGTACCGCTGCGAGAGACCCCTCGTCACCCTGCTGCATGTGGAACTTGAGACGCTGCACGAGCGGATTGGACATGAGGGCACCTGCTGTCCTGGACGCGACCACCATTTGTGTATGGCTCTGATAACCCTCCGCCACACTCAAGTCTGCGTTGCCTTTGGCTGTGGAGGCCAGGCAGCGGAGAAGCAGCTGCACTAGGCGGTGCCCTAGTGCTTGGTCGGATGTGACAGCTGCCTGCAGCTGTGAGAGATCAGGGTGCACGAGCAGCCCGCACAGGAGCTGGGCAGTGGCCATCCAGGTTCTGCCGTGATCTTCTGCAGAAACGACACGGGGCACGAGGTTTGTTCATTACTAACAGCAACACATAAGCCTCGGGCAGCAGGCCGACCGAGTGGGGTTTCACCCCTATGCTTTCGCCTGCTCCGTCACCCCGCCAACCACAAAGAGCTCCCAGCAGCTACATTTGCATTTGCTCACATCGTGCTTTATTTGATGTTGTGTACACTTACGGTCCGGCGGAACCTGTCCGACCCCTGTCCCGGTCCAAAAGGGTGACTGTAACACACACACACAGCAGGCAAAGCGAGCCTTGCAACCTCTTGATTGCCCCTCCTTGCACCCCTCTGTCCCGGTCCAACAGGGCCTACTATGCGAGCTGACTGTACCACACACTCATTGACAGTTCCTATGTGCAGCCGCTCACACACACCAGCAGCAGCTGAACACACCTGAGGGGTCATCTGCTGTTGCTTCCACAAGGCCAGTGGCGGCGCGAAGAAAGGGCAGGAGGCGGTGCGGTGCGAGGGCCGAGCGCACCAGCGCTGCCCGTGCCGCAGCGTGCTCGGGGTCCCGAGTCGCGAGCTCCAGCTGTGTCAATGTGTTGAGCAGGCGAGGGAGGACGGCATCAATTCCCGAGCCACCTCTGTAGATGTCGCGAAGGGCAGCGCGGATGGCAGACCGTGCTGCCAAGCGCGCCAGCAGTGCACCGCCTGCGCCCACCACCACTCCGCCTGCAGCAGCCAACGCTGCCGTCACTTCCCCGGGCAGGCGTGTGCCCAATGCAAGCGCCGTGCCGCCAAGGACCACGTTTGTGACAGCGACAAGCTGGCGTAGCGCTGACGGTGACAGCTGTGCGCTACCCAGCTGTGCCGTCAGCGGTTCGGCCAGTGCTGGCATGGGGGCCACAATCAACAGCAGGCTCCTGCACAAGGGCACGGGGATAGGGGGAGCTCTGGAACCAGAAGAAAGCGCATGGTTGATGGCCCTACAAATGCCGCAGCAGCACCCTTTGTGGTCACCATCTTGCGCGCTCGCCCTGTGAGCTGTGTCGTGGGTCCACACGTTACAGGAACCCATCGGCATCCCACACATGTACAGCTCACCGGAACAGAGCTGCCCTCTGGGTGTCACTGGAGGCTGCCACCTCTCCGGCTAGCACAGCCTGTCGAGTGACGTCGCACGCAGTGATGCCAGGCTGAACGATGTCGAGCAGCTGCCCCGGGCCGCCGCCAGCGGCAGGTGCCGCTGCGAAGGCGTGGGCGCGCTCTAGAGCGTCCAGCGCCCGCTGCACCTCTTCCAGACGCGACATGCCGTGCGCTTCTGGACGGGGCGGGGGCGAGCGGTCCCACGACCAAAGAAGTGACCCGACACTGTCGAGAGGAGGTGCAGGCAGCGATCGGACCGTCTGAAGCAGATTTCGCACCAGAGGATTGCAGCGAGGTCTCGGGTTATGTGAGAACTCGCAATCGCGGCGATCCCCGTGGTGAGCCTGCCGGGCTAGCTGCCCCCGCCCCAGCGCCCCCAGCGTGAGGCGGCAGCACCCCAGTTGGACAAAATGCACTGCCGCCGCTGCAGCATCTCCTCCCCTCCTGAGCCCACGCACCACCCAAACACCTTACACATTCCGTCCAACTCAGTGCACAGCGGGGATACAGCTTGGTATTACAGACCTCGCGAAACGGATAGGACCGGTGTTGTACATATGACTACATATGAACAGGAAGCCACGCACAAAGTCTAGAAACGAGAAATCAGGTGCTACTTTCTTGCCACTTTGTACAGGCTCTTCACCACCTCGGGATGGTGCCATCATCGAGGCCCGCTGCCTCCTCAGCCGTGCTGGGCCGCCCCAGGATGGCGTTGCGGTGGGGGTAGCGCCCCCAGCGCCGCACCACCTCTTCGTGGCTCCGTGCATACGCGATGCCCTCCTAAAAGGGGATAGCAGAGGCGGGAGGTGGCACACACACGATGGTGCTCAAGCACATGGGGACTAGCCAGCTGGCGACCTCACGTGTTGCACAGCCGCCTTCAGTGCGCATGCAGCGCTGACAGCTGTATTGCCCGGAGCCCCTTCTCGGCAGGCTGGCAGCCCACACTCGTGCCCCGCTCACCTCCATGAATTTAGCCATGCCTGACAGCCCGCCCGCCAGGCACTCGCGGTGCAGAGCCTCAAAGCGCACCACGCACTCCTGCAGGTGCGCAGTCGGGAGAGGGAGGAAGCTGTGATCATTGAGGAGTGGGGTGGAGGGATGGAAGGGGAGAGAGGCGGGTGAGGAGAATGCTGGCATTCCGCCTTGTAGCTGCTTGCCGGCACGATCCTGCACACTGCCGTGCCCACAGGGTAGAAATCCAACAGCTGAAACCGGCACAGAGCAAGGTGACATGCCACAGTGTGCGGCGCATCTGCCATGGGTGATCCCATCCACCCAGCTTTGTGCCCCTTACTTCGGTGCCCGCTCACCTCCCTGAGGCGCCTCTTGCCTGTGTCCGCCCGTCCACCTCATCGCCCCTCACCCCTGTGCCCGCCAGCCCACCTCCGCACAGCCCACCCTTGTGCCCGCCCACCTCCCCAAGGCGGCAGGTACCCCCACCCGCTGCACCCACTTACCTCGCCGTCCCCCTCACCTCACCACACTGGCCCGCCTCTGCCCCTCCAACCCCTATCCTCCAACCCCTTCACCTCCCACTTCGGCACCACCAATGTTTGCACGCCCCTACCGCTGTGCCCGCTCACCTCCTGGTCTGCCAGCGACTCGTGGTGCATGAGTGGCAGGTACACAAAGATGCGCTGAATGGGCTTGAGCTGGCGGCCGGTGCCGCTGGCCTGCGCAAAGGGAAGCAAGCAGGCAGGCAGGGAGCCGAGTGGTCAGGCGAGTGAGGGGGCTGGCTGGCGGGGAAACAGATGCATTGCCGGATTGATGGGTTGCCGAGTTGATGGGCTGACTGTTGGATGGACTGATGGACAGGGACCGGATCGGCGGTCAGGAGTGGTGAAAGATGTGTAGGGCCTGGCACATCGCACCCACACACGGTTCTGCTGCTTCCACTGCCACTGCTGCACTTCTACCTAGCAAGCGCATCACCTGCCGTCTACAAATTGCCCACCCACCCACCCTGCCCACCATCATCGCCTTGGCCCATGTCCGTGCCCGCTCGTCTCCCGCATACATCCTGGCGCTGCCTCGGAAGGCATTCCTGCACAGCTGGTCAGCCAGCAGGATTGTCGCCAGCGCTCCTGCGGGCCCCTGCGCCGGCCAGCTGTCGCATCCGCCCGCCAGGAGTGCCTCCAGATCAGCGGAAAAGAGGTGCCTGATCTCGTCATCCACCTCTGCCTTCTGTCCAAACCACACGGGATGGCGGTCTCGGAAGGCCTCATCCGGCGAGGCTGCCTCCCAGCCCTCACCAAACCTGCGGGTGGGGGGATGAGTGCAGGGCCGGAGTGGGATGTGAGTGGGGAAGAGTGAGAGCGGGGAAGGAGGCAGCAGGCAGCTGGGGATGCAGCATGGGTGTTGAGTGCAGTAAAATGGCTGGAATGAGAGGGGCATGTTGGGTGGCAAGGCCACACGCACCAGTAGTCCAGAACGGCTTTGGCCCGAGGGGGCAGGCCGGCGGTGCTAGCGGGTGCCTCCACGCACAGCGGCGTAGCAGCAGGCGGCGCCTGCTGGTGCTGCAAGGCTACGTCAGACTGTAGCATATTGTCGCGGGGGAGCTGCCTGAGGGCTGGCGAGGCGGGTAAGAGCACGGGCTGCGGAAAGAGAAGGCAGCCTTGGACCGGCTCCAGTCGAAGGTGCCTGGCCAACGAGTCGCGGAAGGCGCCTCGGACTTGCTAGTTGTGTGCACGGTGGCATGAATGGAGCGGAGGGGAGCCCTACAGGGGCACGAAATGTTGCCCTTGAGTAGAAGGTAACTGCGCCGCCCACGCAGCTGCATGCAGTTGCAGGTGCCCGCGCCGACTGCAGGAAGTCGTGAGGGACCCCCATTGCAGCTGCCGGTATTGACGATTACAGTGGAAGCAAGTTTCATGTCAGGGACAAAATAACATGGCATGCTGCTATGGGCACATGCTATGCCAGCGGCAAGCAGGCAGCTGATGTGCCGTGCCTGCTTGGCGTCGCACGGTAGAGTAGCAGCAGAGGTAGCAGACCCAGTGCATTGCTGAGCCTTTGATCACGCAGTCATTCGCTGGTGTGCGCTTTGCCAAATGAGGGGCAGGGGAGGGAGGGAGGGCAGGTACACTACGTTACGTTGGATGTTTTTTTGAGCGACGACGGTGGTGCCCGCTGCTCTTCTGGCGCCCGCTCCTGGCGGGAGCAGCGGCCCATATTCGTCAGGGTGGATGATGGCAGTAGTTACACACGCCTCCCATTGTGCCAGCTAGGGGAGAAGATATAATGTCGTCAAAATGACAAGGGTTGTCCTGCCAGGTTGGCGTGCCGCCGGCCAGCGCCAGTCCCAGTCAGCAGGTGCCCTCTCGTGATGTCGGCACGGCATGCTGCAGCTGCCACTCGCCTTGTTTCCACCGCCGCACGCCGTCTAAGTGCGCGTGTTCAGCCGAGTTCGAGGTGAGTCTGCAGCCGCCGCCCTGAGCCGACTGCCACACCGTTGCCCTTGGACCGGGGCAGCAGCCTTGAAAACCGGCCTTCTCACCCCCATCTGCCGCCTCTGTCTCCCCCGCCGCCCAGGTTGGGCATCCAAACAACCATGCAGCTCAGCGCCCTTATGGCCGACCTGGCATCAGAGCTAGCTGGCGCGGCCCAACGAGGGGATTTGCAGACCTTGGTAGCATGCCTGGCGGGCGGAGCGGGCGCTGACGCCCGCTGGGGGCATTGCTGGACGCCCCTCTGCCACGCAGCCTGCTTCAGCCACGCCAGCTGCGTCGCCGTCCTGATTGCGGCAGGGGCAGACGTGGATGCAACGGCGGTTCCAGGCGGCATCACTCCCCTGCAGTGCGCAGCCATTGGCGGCGATGCGAGCTGCGTGGCGCTGCTGCTGGCGGCAGGGGCCGACGCGACGGCGGGCGCCTTGGCGGGCCAGCGGACAGCGCTGCACCATGCAGCAGCATTCGCCCGCGACGAAGTCATCCCGCTCTTGCTGCGGGCAGCCCCAGAAGCAGCGCTGGCCTGGGCAGACAAGTGCCGCACGCCGGTTGAGATGGCCCTGCGGCATTCACAGTTCACAACCGCCCGCCTGTTGCTGGAAGAAGGCATGCTGCCGCCCGCCTGCCAGCTGCTGCCTGCCCTCGGCATTGCAGGCTGGCAGGCACAGCCACTCTATGCAACCCTTGTCGCCCGCCAGGCATTGACGGCGGCAGATTGGGCGCAGATCCCCACCCCCTGCACCGTTCTGATCACCGCTCTTCCTGCCGTGCTGACCCGCTCAGCAACAGAAGCAGCGGAAGTGGTGCAGCGCCTGGCGCCTGCGGACCAGAAGCGCCTGCGCATGGGTGCCCTCTGCCTGGCCCGGGCCCAGCGGCGTGCTGGCACCTGGTTACCCATCCCACTTGTCTGGCACGTACTTGCTCTGGCTGTGACGTGACTTCCCCCCTGCACAAGCCCGAGCTTTTCATGCCTCCTTGCTCATGTGCCCGCTCGTCTTCTCTCACTGTGTGCTTGCCCCTTGGGCTGTTGCGTCACCTCCCATCGAACAGACCACCCACCGTGGCAAGTAGTAAGCAAAGGTGCACTCGCATGCGATGAGCAAGAGGCAGTGCAAGGGGCCGCACCTTTGTCAAGGCATGTGCTAACCACTCTGGCCTCTGCCCGGGGCGCATTCAGCGGTAGGCTAATTAGTTATAACCTCCAGCTGCCCACCCCGCTCATGTGGCAAATTATTGCGCAGTCAGCTGCCTGCGTGGCATGGGATGCTTTCATTTGACGCGCATGCAAACAAAATGGCCGCTGTCCTTGCTGCCTCAAGCAAGTGTAGACTTGCCAATCCCGGCACCAAGTTAGGCCAGCCGTATTGCCTCACAAGGAGAAGAGGAGGCAGCATTGCTTTGATGCCCAGTTCACAGCGGGTACAGCAACGCCGTCATGAGAGGCAGGCAGACAGACAGACAGCAGTTCAGCTGCATTGCAGTGCCTACCGAGCGCCCAGCCAGGCGCGTGCCTTGTCCGCCTCCTCGCTGCTGTCGAACAGCCTGACGCACCGCCCGCTGCCCAGCACTATTTCCAGCGGACGCCCCAGCATCATCCACCCGACATCGCCCAGCCGCATGGCACGCTCGACTGCGTCTCGCACCAGCACCTGCACGCAGTGTGAGTTAGGGAAATTTCATTTCCGTGCAGTCATGCCACATGGTGTTGCCGACATTCTGCCGATACCTCTGACAACAGCCTGCACGGTGCTGTGCTGTGCTGTGCTGCGCTGTGCTGTGGTCACTGCGGGGTATGAGTGCCGCTCCGCAGTTTGTAAAGCGTCCTGCTCGTCCCTCTAGCCCTGGCCTGCCAGGTGCTGCTCCGATCGCAGGGTGTGCTGAAACCCACCTGGGAAGTGGGGCGAACGTGGTTGATGGTCATCGCCTGCAGTGCTGCCCAATGTGACAGCAGCTCCAGTGTCTCCTCAGCTCCCGGGTCCGCCTCGGGCTGCTTCAGTGCGTAGTACCTGACTTGCAGCCGGATGAGCTGGGCGGCCAGCAGCCGAGCGGCAGCCACCGCATCTGCAGGGGCAACAGGGAGGCACAGCAGGCATGCCTCAAGTCACGGCTCGCGCAGCACAGCAAGGCGCGGCTTTCTCTTTTCCAAACCGCCTGCCCCCAGTGCACAGCACACGCTGCGTGCCCCTTCCGCCGCCCTCCCGAGTTCATCCCTCCCTGCCAGCAGTGATACCGCTTCCCAGCACCCACCCTGCAGGCAACGCCGTGCATGCCGGGCAGCGTGCCCCCGGTCTGCACTAGGGTAGCTACAGGCAGGTGCCCCACCTGGCCCAGCCGCCCGCGGGCCTGCGCTGGCCACGGGCATCACGCCGCGCACAGCGGCCAGCAGCTTGAGACTGAAGAAGCTCAGGAAGTCGCGCCCCTCCCTGCCCAGCAAGCAGCACATCGCGTGCAGCATGGCCCACTTGCGCTGCGCCTCGCCAACCAAAGAGGCCACTGAGCCCTGCAGTCCAGGTAGGCCAGGGGGAGCGTGTCAGGCAGTGGTAGTGAGGAAGCTCTACTTGCGGGAACGGGCACTTCTCCGCCATCCTCTGCTCCAGCGAAGTCATTTCCTTCCATAGCTGTCAGCAGCAGAGCAGCACAGCCACAATATGGCTGCAAGCGCTGGCTCCAGCCCGCTGCTCTGTCCCAAGAATGGGACGGCTTCTGCTAGCGGTGCCTCAAGGCTCACCTGCCGCAACAATAGGGACATCATACCAAACTCTGGGCTGTCAAAATCCATCAGCTTCTGAGTGCTGAACTCAGCCTACACATAAGGCGCACAATGAGCACGTGCTTGGCATCAGTACAATGCATGGCGCAGCTGAAAGCACTTGCATTGGCAGCTGGATGCAATTGGGCTGGTGACCGGTCGTGTGAGGGAAAGCATGCACGGCAACCGAAAAAACAGGGAGGCCTGACCTCGCCCTTTGACATTCCATTGTTAAGAGGGAGGCGTGACCTCGCCCTTTGACATTCATTATTAAAAGGCCTGACCCCGTCTTTGCAAGCCCCCCACCATCTCTGACGTGCGTCCCCGCAGGATGCAGGCCCAGAGCTACGCCCACCTGCAGCTGCACCAGGCGGTACACCGCAAAGTGCTTGAAGCCCAGCACGCCCAGCGCGTCGTCGTACAGGCTGTCCAGCAGCCGGAAAGCCTTGACCGGTGACCAGGTCTGCGACAAGCCCGAGTCGACGGCCCTGCGGGAATCAGGGGGCAGGGCTATGCAGCAAGAGATTGCAGCGCCAGGCTAGACTGTACTGCTGGGACAGACACAGCCGCTTCGTGCCGACATCTGGCCAGCGCCTCGGTGGGTGGGTGGGGTCACGAGCGCCCACACACGTGCAGGCCAGGGGCGCAGGCAGCAGGCAGCAGCAGGCAGCAGGCAGCGGGCACAGGCAGCAGGCAGCAGGCGGGCTCCGGCCGCACACCACTCCACCATCCATGCACCTGTGCACGCATGCATGTGCTCCCGCTTAGCCCGCCCGCCCGCCACACATGCACCGCCCGCCCTGCCGACCTCTCCAAGTTCACCACCTCCCGGGTCAGCTCCCAGTCCGGCCGCCCCTGGCCCCACGGCTTTGACCGCAGCAGGGCAGCAGGGAACAGGGCCTCGGCAGTGTCCTCCACCTCGGCACCACAGTGGCCGCACACCCAGGGGCGGGGGTGCCCCGCTGCCAGGCGGCCCATGTCGCACCTGCACGTCGTGCATGAGGAGGCAGTGCGTGGTGTGCGTGGGCACTCAGGGCATGATCGTTGGGGGGCCTGCGCTGCACAGCGCACTGCACTTTATCGTGTGGGCGGGCCTCACAGAGGCACGTCGTGTGCTGTGCAGTGCTCACACCCCCGATGCTGTAGAAGCACACACACTGTACAGTGTGCACACCCCACCTGCAGCGCACACCCCTGCCTGCAGTGCGCACATCATGCCTGTGCACCTCACCGCCGCTGCCAGCGCACCCTTGCTCACCCGATGTAGTGCGTGGTCAGCACATCGTGGAAGGTGAAGGTGAAGCTCTCCTTGTCCATCTTCCCCACCTTGCGTGCATCCTTGATCTTCCCAGAGGCGTCGCGAGCAGCGGGGTAGCAGCGGGGGCAGGGCAGCTGGCCGCACACATCGATGCCACGGGTGCACCTGCAATGGGGGGCCAGGCAGGCAGGCCGAGATGAGGGCAGCCCAACCGACCTTGGCTTGCAAGTGTGTGCAGCAACAGATCAGGCCGCCGCTGCCGGCTGCAGGCTTCTGCCAGGCACAGGGTAGGCCACATCTCAGAGCAGCTTTCAGCAAACAAGGCAGCACAAGTGGTACAGGCTGGCCGACTGGGGTGCAGGGTGCACGCAGCACGCATAGCAGCCTGCACCGCCCTGCAGCGTGGGATGCTGCGCTGAGCTGTCCCCACCTGTCGCACGTGCACTTGAACCAGTAGTGCTCCTGCAGGAATGCCTGGCGCTCCCGCACTGGCAGTGCATCATTCCTCATCATGTAGCTCGTAGTCACCTCCTCCCCGACAGCAATGTCGCGCCGTGCAACCCACCGCGCCGAGTTGGCTGCAGGCAGGGTTGGCGGTGCATCAAAGCGTCACCAACAAACACGCAAAGTGCATGGCCAGTGGTGGAGGCATGCACGGGTACAGCCATGTTCACGGCACCACATTGGCACCCCTCTGTCTGCTTGGATCTGAGCTATGCATGCACGGCAGTGCTCGAGAGAGCAGGAGAGTGCAGGGAGAGTTCGGGAGAGCGCACACGGGCTTTGCTGGCACAGGTGAGACACCTAGTTCCCAGGTCCCACCTGTTTCGTTGTGGGAAAGGTACTGCGTGTTCTGGTCGCAGCTGTGGTTGAGCCGGCCCCCAATGCTGAACACCGCCGAGCAGCAGTTCCGGAAGGAGTGGGCCGTCAGGTTCCACGTCAGCAGCACACGCCGCAGCTGCCGCTCCTCCACCAGCAGCAGGCCTGGACAGCCTGAGATGGCTGCCAGGCGCGGTGCTGCCGCTGCACCAGCGCACGCTGCCTCCCAGTACGAGCTGCTCTCGTGGCCTGCCTCACCAGGGCAATACAGGCTCAGTACTGCCTCCTGCACTGCGGTGCTGGCATGCCCAAAGGCCACAGCCACCATGAGCAGCGCTGGGTCCACACGCAGCTGCCTCCCCAGCATGGCAACCTGCGCAAATGAAAAATTACCGGGTCAGTGCATGCCAGGTTGACGTGTGGGGTTCAAAATGGCGCATGCGCCCTGAGAGCGTGACAGTTTAGAGCGTGACAGTTGCCGACTTGTGCTGCCGCCAGGGGCCGCGGTGGCGGCGGCAGCGGCAGCACCAAACTGCCCGCGTCTCACCTCGGGCAGCACGTCACCGGTGGACAGCAGCGGCTCTTCTTCTATCACAATCTCGCCGGCGGATATGGGCTGCAGGGCGACGATGCCCTTGCCTCGCCCGGGCACTTCCCGGATGGCACAGGCCCGGTGAAGCATGTTGACTGCTGATCCCCAAGGAAGACCTCAGTTCAGCGCGAGTCTCAGAGAGTTAGACAGAACGCGCTCACGGGGGCATTGTCCGTGCAAAATCGCTCAACACGGGCAACACGGCCAGGTCATGCTCAGCAGGCGTCCAGCTCAGGCATGCCAGGTTTCTGCTCTGTACTTTTTCTGCTTGAAGACTGCCTTCCCCTTGGTGGTTCGATCAGACAAGCCGATGGATATCGCAGTTACAGACAGGGGCCCCAGGCCGGATGCGCTACACTGTATTCAGGCTCAGTACTAGACAGACGGCTGAGAGCAGAGGAGGAAAAGAAGCCGGAAAAGTGACAGCTGAAGCAAGCAAATATTGTTTATCTGGAACGACAACAGCGCACCCAGAAGGGGAATCTATGCAGCTGGAGCGGAGGCTCCGCTGAGCACATGGTGCATCAAACTTATTATACCGGGTCCAACGCTGTCGAAGGCAATACCTCCCCAGGCACCCCCCGCCACGTCATACGCGGGCAGGCAGCCCGCAGCCTAGGCAGCATGCTGGGGGCGTTGCTGGTCGTACTGGGCATCATGTTCACATGGCGTCTAGCTTACGGAAGGCCTCTGCCAGTGGCTGCAGCTTGTACCCCATGATTTTCTCAGCCGCCTCCTTGCCGCCCTGCAGCCACGTTTACAACCACGGAGGCAGTGGATGGCAGTGGTTAAAGGTTGGCTGATACATTTCAACACTGATTAGCGATCGCAGTGTTATTTCTTGTTCAGATTTGCAAGTGAAGCACAGCGAGGTGCAGAAGACGTGGGGTAGGGGCGGGGTGCACCGCATGGATCGGGCGAGGAAGTCGAGAAGGCACCTTGGCTTCGAGCCCCCGCATGCCCCAACCGCAGGCTGAGAATGGCAGGTCGGGAAAGAATGCAGGGCAATGACAAGGCAGCTGAAATACATGTCACAGTGGGGAACAACTGTCCAGTGGCCTGCCAGAAGCAGCACTCGGCGGGGTAGCGCATGCACCCCAGGCCAGTGCCCAACCAGCGCTGTCCGTCCCCCCTCAACTCCTAAGAAATGATAGAGACCCCACCCTCCTCCCCAGCATGCAACAACCCTGCCAGTACCATCCACCCTGCCCGGTGACTCGTCTCCTCGTCTCCCTTGTCCCATCCCTTGCCCACGCCCGCTCACAGCCCCACCCCACCACCCACCACGTACGCACACCCCATGCATGCCACGCCACCCGCCTGGCAGAACCCTACACCCCCAAATCCCCAAACTTTGAGGGCCCGCACCCCACCTGGTAGAACCGGAACTGCGGCAGCGCCTTGACCCCCATCTCCGCTGCCAGAGCCTCCAGCTCAGCCTCAGTGGTATCGAAAGACGCCACAGTGACCCCCGGGAACTGAGCCTGCGCAAGGAGAGGGAGGTGTGGGGTGAGAGGAGCGGTGCGACCGTGGTTCAGCACAGCGAGTGCTTGGAAGTAAATGGGGCCAAAGGGGGCCGCCAGCGGCGCAGCAAAGCGTGTCCGTCCAGCGCCTGGTGTGCCAAGCAGGCCTGCAAAGAACACACACGCATGCATGGCGTGATGGCACCTGAGTGCCTGCCTAAACCCTAAACGCCAAACCCAAATGCCATGACTGACCCCAACCCGTCACAAACCGCTCTCTCCAAGCACATCCCCTGCCTATGCTGACCCACACGGCAGAGAGTTACCGGCAACTTCATGACCTGATACACAACAAGGCCTCCAGCAGCTCTTTCGCCACTCGAGGTCCTGCCCCTCCAGCTCCCCCACCTGACTATGTGCCTCAGAATGCTTCAAATCCTCAATTCGGCTGCGCCGCCCTGCCCCACTCTGCCCCTGTTTCCTGCCCAAACCAACAAGAACAAGAACAAAAGAAAAAACTGCCCCGGCCTCCCCTGTCCCCTGGCCCGCAGCCGCACCTGCATTTCGTCGACCTTGGGCGCAATCATGCGGCACTTGCCGCACCAGGGTGCCCAGAACTTGACCACCACCTTCTTGCCTGCAGCACAACGACAAAGGGGGCCAGGCATGGGACGCACGCTGTGTGCTTGACAACCTGCCCAGGCTGCAAGCCCTCACACGCAGGGGCAGGGAGGCACGGGACGGGCGCATCGCTCACACAGACGCACGTCCAGAGCAGGCAAGCAGCCCGGCAGCGCCTGCCACCTCGCATGCATTCGATCTCGAAGGTACAGGGAGGTAGGCTACCTCTACCTAGCGTTGGAGGTAGCTGGCCGGTGCCTCCAACTTTGTGGCGTGTTGGTTCCTACACCCCTGATACTCGAGCTGTCCTCTCTCTTCCTTCTCCAACACATCCCACCGTCGCATCCCACCCAGCAGCCCCGGCCACTCACCCGAGGCCAACAGCTCGTCAAACTGCTTCTTGCTCTTGATTTTCAGCAGGGCTGACCCCGGCTCGTCTGCCTCCTGCACCACGGGGTGGTGAGGGATGGAGGGCCGAGAGTGGGGGTTGAGGGAGGAGGGGGGACCGGGGCCAGGGCGCAGCAGGGCGCAGCGGGCCCAGCAGAAGGTGCGCATGTGGCATGGATTTTGGGCTGGCATGTTGGTCGTGATTGTCCTGGCTCTCACTGCCCTGTGGAATTCTCGAGCCTGTGTGTGCCTGTGTGCAAGACCAGCTCACAACCATGCACAGTGCCCCTTTTTCATTGGCTTTCAGCCGCTGTTCCTCCGTTTTCACCCCCATCTCCGCTGCCTCTCAACAGTATCGCCCTCACCGCCTCCTCCTCCCCTTCCCCTTCCCCACTGCCTCTCACAGCGCTCCCCTCCTCATCCCCCACCGTCTCAAACTACTTCAGGCTCTTTTCTGCATCCGCCACCACCGTCTGATGCTGCCCAACCTAGCCCCCCTTGCACACCGCAGCTTCATGCACCTACTGCACGCCCCCCGCCGTTGCCTCTTGTCCGTGCTGCCCCCCATTGCTGCCCCTCGCCCGCATCACAAGCTCCCAAATGCACAAATGCCCGGTCCTCACCTCCTCATCCCCCACGGTCTCGAAATACTGCAGGCTCTTCTCTGAGTCAGCCACCATCGTTTTGCCGCCCGGCACCCACCCGGCGGGGCACACCTCCCCGTGCTCGGCCACAAATTGGATGGCCTGCAAGGTGCAGGCAGGGGGCATGGGCAGCGCAGGCAGGTGAGCGCGGCAGCACAACGACTGGCAGGAGCAACGAGACGTGTGCAGGCGGGTGTAAGTCTCTTTGTCACCTACTCGATAGCCTGCAGGCAGAAGGGAGGCGAGGGGCACAGGCATTGTGGGCAAACGAGCGCAGCTGTTTCCAGGCAGCGCAGGAAGGCGCACGCAGCTGTACACGTGGCATGTGAGTCAAGACAGCGCGGTGCACAGCAGCGTGCTGGGTCCGGGCAGTACAGGTGTGCAGGGGGCAGAGGCAGGGAAAGAAACGGCAATCTGCTGCCTCCCTTATCAACCATTGGCACGCGGTGAGACGCAGTACAACCTCCTGACAGGTCCCTCAGCCAGGTTTGCAGCGTGCCCCGTCCTGCCCCAGCCTTGGCATTTCCATCCATTAATCTGCCCTGCCCCAAGCCGTGCAATGTGCAATCCCTCACTCTGCCCTGGCCCAGCCATGCAGGCGTGCCCTGCCCTGCCCCGCCCCTGCCCCTGCCCCTGCCCAGTGTGCAAGCCCTGCCCTGCCCTGCAGTGTGCCCGACCCTGCCCCAGTCCCCTGCCTGCCTGTAGCGTACACAGCGCATCTCCCTGGCAAGCCCCCCAGCCCTGCCATCTCCTGCCCCTGCCCCGGCGCCCTACCTGCAGCGTTCGCATTGCCTCGTCCACGTTGCGCCCAATGGGGAAGTTGTTCACCGTGATGTGCTCCAGCACGCCCTGCAGGCAACCATGGAAAGCTGAGGTGGGTGGAGACCAGTAGAAAAGGATCTAACTATTGTTAACAATGCAAAAAGGTACTGGTATCAAACGTCAACAAATTTGCAAAGTACTAGAGATTTTGCTAAAACAATTCGTAACATACAGCGAAGACTACGGTGAGTGGGGATGCGCCCCAGCACGTGCTGCACAGGTGGCAGGGAACCGGCGCTGGCATGACCTATAGGTCGTTATTGGGTGGTGGTGGAAACATAAGAAGCCCACATTCGCGCTCCCTCCCAGACGCCCCTGCATTGCCACCCACCCCATGCGCCCCCTAATTGATCATGCCCTCCGGCCCCCCCCCACCTTGCCTTGCCGCCAAGCCTTCCATATGCTGTAATACCCCCCATGCTGCACACATGCTGCACCACAGGTGCCCCGCCCCAGCTGCCCACCTCTGGGTTGATGATGTACAGCCCACGCAGCGCAATGCCGGCGTCCCGCTTCAGCGTGCCGTACCGCGCAGACACCGCCTTGGTCACGTCTGCCAGGATGGGGATCTGCAGGGGACAGGCAGGCGGGAAGTGGGTGGG
>JTEE01000014.1:400973-428934 GCA_002896455.3 Chlorella sp. ArM0029B | reverse complement strand
GGGTGGGTTTAGGGTTTTACCAGGATGGCAGCGTTGTCGTTGTCTTCATGAGCCGTGCACGAAATTTGGTGACACCATCAAAGGAAAGATTAAGGGCCGAGGGGGCGGTAGTGCGCCCCGAGAGCGAGCTGTGCTGCAGCAGGGAACGCAGGGCCAGGCTGCTCTGCGGTTGTCTCCAAGCTCCTCCCCAGTGCCCGACCTCTCCACCCTGCGCCGCCGCTGTGCTTGCATACAGTCCACACCCTCTCCACCCCCCGCCCTGCCCCGCCTGCCACGCCGCCTGCTGTACCTGCATGAAGCCCACACCCTCCCCAACCCTGCCCTGCAACAGGGCACCCGCGTATGCCCAGCCTCCATTGTCACCTGCATGAAGCCCAGGCCTCCGCGCTTGCGAGGCGTCTTGATCCAGGCCAGGTGCACCTCGGGGGTGTCGGTGGAGCAGGCCAGCAGCTGCGGCAGCGGGGGCAGCAGCGGCAGGGTGAAACGAACAATCCGTGCGAAGATGCCACGCAATGGCAGCATAGGCGGAGGGCTCGTGGAGTACAATGATTCGCTGCAATGGCGGCATGAAGTGTGCTGGGTGCTGGTGCCCTTGCCAGCGTCCCACCATCTCCAGCTGCATCAGTGTGTCTCTTCTTCTCCTGCTGCATACATCTGGTCCATACAGTGCAGAAACAGTGCCTCCAGGCATGCAACTGGCTGGGTGCTGGTGCTCTGGCCAGTGCCCGCCCTGTTCCCACTGCTCTCATCTGCGCCCAATCAAAGTGCATTTCCACAAGTGTTCACCTCCTGAGCCCCCCCACCCTGCCCGCCACGCTCCCACACTCCTGCAATCCGCCTTGCAATTCATCAACTCGAACTCTTCACCCACCCCATCGCATCCCAGGCTCATCTTGCCCCATGAAACGCCAAGCTCTAATCGTGTCTGGTTACCTTCCCACTTGCAGGTGTGCCCCCGCTGCCACAGCCCGCCCACCTGGCAGTTGAGCGCCTCAAACTCCTTGGCCCGGTCACTGAAGGCAATGATCTCTGTGGGGCACACAAACCTGACAGGGGGGAAGGGGGGACAGGCAGGCAAAGATGGGCAAAAATGGGTGCAATCCAGGGTCAGCATTAGATTGCAAGGGCGGTTTACCTTCCAGCTGATGGAGCTGCCATAAGCAGCAGATGACCTGGCGAGCGTCCAATTGCTGCTGCGGACGCTCCAGGTACCAGCAGCAGATGTTCTGCACCTCAGCTGCCATTGTCAAATCAGCTGTTTTCATCATGAGCCCGGAAACCTGGCGCTGGCACTCACGTGAAGTCCTTGGGGTAGAAGAAGAGGATGACGTACTTGCCCTTGTAGTCTTCCAGCGACACCTGCTTCGGCTCGCCGTCAACAATGGCTGCAGCGGGTTGGCAGGATGACAGGGCACAGCGGAGGGCAGGGTGAGCCATGGCAAAGCGAGTTTGTTGCGACGTGTGGAGGTACTGCACAGAAACGTCGTCGGGGGCGCGTGTGCAGCTGAGGCGGCCCTTGCATATACATCAGAGGAGGCAGCCTCTGAGAGTCAACTTGTGTACTCCTATATGGTCAGATGCGCGTTTGCAATAGGGCACCGAGCCTGTGGGCGGGTGACGTCACTCTAGACCGACCGCCACCCGCCAATGCGGCAACAACCCTACCACTGCAAACCTGACAGTGAGAAGCCGGGAGCCTGCTCTCCCACCTCAGCCTCGGGCTCGGGGTAAAACACGGCAGCAAAGTCCTGCTCGGCGAGCGCCCCGGTGGGCGAGGAGTGCAGCGAGCGGGTGGGCGCCCAGGCGGCAGCGGCGCTGCCTGCACGCTGGCACACATCCAGAGAACCGATCGCCAACGCCCGAGACGCAAGCAGGGTCTCCCCTCCAGAGGAAGCCCGGAGGCTGTTGAGCGCCGCACGGGTCAGGGCGCGCCTCATTGTGAATTTGACACTGCGTTTGACTGATCGGCAGCGCTTGCGGGTTGCCAAGTCGAGAGACCGATTTCAGCGTGCTGTGCCCCTGCGCAGCATTTGAAGTTGTGCAGGTGTTCCGCAACGCAATCGGGAGACGTTCAATTAGAACTAGGCAGTTGTATATGTAGCTAGACGCGGAAATAACAAGTAGTTAGAAGAGTGAAGCGGCGTAACGCAGAGCTCCCTACAGGCGCACGCTCCTTGAAAAGCGCCGCTTTGTCGGCCATGATGGTGCGCATCCAGCCGCTGGGGGCCAACGCGCAGGCTGAGCGAAATACTTCCCTGGCCGAACCACCGCCCGCCCCGCCTGCCGCCCATCCCGCCCTCCTGCTTCCCTCTGTCTCCTTCTGCAGCGGCATGTGGCCACCTTCTTCAGCGACCTGTTGGGTAATGACGGGGCCGCACAGTCTGCGTGGAGCCCCAGCGGCGACCTTCTGGCAGCGGCCGGCACGCGGGTGCGTCTTCAGCGCCTGTCGAGCCCGAGGGCGCATGCCAGTGTTGTTGGGAGCCGCCATGGCTGGAACGGATGAAACATTGGCCTCGCCCCCACTTGCTGCTGCAGAAAAAGAAGGTGGTTATTTTCGACCGGGGAGGAGATGTGGTTACCAGCTTCACGGTGCCAGGTGCGCAGGGAAGCCTCATGGGTGCAGGCTGTTTGTGGGTGCTGGAGCGGCTGGTGTTGCTCGTTCCTTAGACTGTTGTCCACCACTTCTGAACCCGCGGTGCCTGTCGCAGATCCCGAGTTTCTGTACGACGAGGAGCAGGAGACGCCAGTGGTGGTGCTGAGCTGGCACCCGTCGGGCAGGCAAGTGTTCCCCCATTCCACCGCTTGCTCGTTGCCTGCTCTCGCTGCAAGCACGCTGACATCACACCACACACCGGCAATCATGCTTGGCACGGATCCATCACACCGTCCCCTGCTTCTGCAGCCACCTGGCAGTGCTGCCACGGGGGCATCAGTTTGCCATGGTGTGGAGCGCTGCCACCAAGGATGTGGCACGAGTGGACGGCGGCATCAAGGTGAGCCCAAGGGGTAGCCTGAGGGTAAGAGGAGCCTAAGGGAGCATGTGATGAGTCAGTGGAACGAGTATACACCCTCACCAGGGCTGAAATGTGTTTCTAGCGCAAACAGGATGGCGCCCTTATGAGCCCCACCCTGCTGACCCCGGCTCCCTGCCCTCTGCCCCCCACCCCTGCCACAGCCTGCCGAGGTGTCTGCGCTGTCATGGTGCCCCGACCGGCCGGCGCTGGCGCTAGGCACTGTCAAGGGCAACGGCCTTATTTACGACTGCGAGTCGCGCTCTACTATGCCGCTAGTGCTGGGGCGCAACAACAAGCCGGTGTGCTGCGCTGCTTGGAGCGCGGCTGCCGTGCCAGGCGGCCTGCTGGCACTGGGCTGCAAGGGCGGCGTGGTGCTGCTGTGCCGCCCTGCGGACGGCGTGCTGCTGCGCAGCGTGCAGCTCAAGGCGGCAGTCAGCCAGCTGCAGTTTTGCGAAAGCGGCGCCGGGAGCAGGAGCGGCAGCCCGGATGGCGCGGCTGTCAATGCTAACGGGGGCGAGCGGCGCACCAGCACCAACGCCACCAGCGGCAGCCTCTCCAGCAGCCACAGCGCCAGCTTGGCTGGCCCCTCAGGCGCGCTATTAGCCGCCAATGTGGGCCGTCGCGCCGTGTGCATCTGGCAGTTCCCTCAGGCCCTGGCGGGTGAGCTTGGCGGCACTGGCGGCGCCCTCAGCACCGCCGCCACCTCCGGCCCGGGCCCCTTTGAGCTGGCCTTCAGGGAAGGGTATGGTGAGGTGGAGCACTACTGCTGGGTGCACCCCCGCCTGCTGGTGGCGGGCTTCTCCAGCGGCCAGGTTGTGGCGGTGTCCTTGAGCGGCCCTCTGGCGCCCGGTGCCGGCACCGGCATGGAGCTGTTCAGCTCGCGCTGCCTGCTCACTGCGGTGGTGGCGCTGAGCTGGAGCGCCGAGGCGGGCATGCTGGCGGTGGGCGGCGGCTGCCAGCTGGCAGTGCTGCGCTGTCAGGGGCAGGACGTGGCGCTTGAGACGGGCGCCGTCACGCTCGATCTGGACGATGGCCAGCGTCTGGCAGGCCTGCAGTACAGCCCCGGCGGCAAGCTGGTCACCCTGCAGACCACTGCGGGGCGCCTGCTGCACCTGCTGGCCGCGCCAGAGCTGCTGCACGCTGCATGTGGCGCCAGTCTGGCGTACGTGGACTCGGCATCCTCCCCCGGACAGGTCCTGCTGCTGTCTGTGCCCAGCAGCTCGCCTGTGGCGCTGCCGCTGCCAACAGAGGCGGAACTGCTGGCGCTGGGGCCCACCCACCTGGCGGCCGCGGCAGGCAACAAGGTGGGGCGCACAGGGGGGTGGGTGTGTATTGCGGGCAAGCGGGTGATGCCAAACCACGCATCAAATTTGCGGTCACCTCCCTGTGCACACACGTACCAGGGGCTCAGCAAGTCTTGATGCGCCACCAGTTGTCACTTCCACGTTTGCCCTGCCCCCCTGCGTGCAGGTGTGGTTCCAGGCAGTAGAGCCGGACTCTGCCACCGGCCTTCTGCCTCCCCCCACCCAGGCCGAGTACCCCACGCCCATCATCTGCCTGCGCATCAACTCATTCTGCGTGCTGCTGCTGGGCGAGGGCGGCCGCGTGTTTGTGCAGCCGGCGCCAGGGGCAGCAAACGGCCTTCATGGCGACGTTGTGGAGCTCAGGTGAGCTTTGACCCTTCCCAGGGTCACATCACTGTTTTTTGGTGTGTGCAGATGCAGTGCATTGCTCTGGTATCAATGCACCATCTTGGGGAATGCAGAAGGGCATAGGGACGTTGCATGTCCGCTCCAACCTCTGGCCCTGCTTCCCCTGCAGGGGCGAAGCCGGCGAGCCCTTTGCTGCCTCCTGTGCCGCCCTCACCAACCACTTCGTCCTTCTGGGCCTCCCAGACGGCACCCTGGCATTCTACGAGTGCGGCGGCTCCTGCGCGCTGCTCAGCCAGTTTGAGCACACCGGCGGCGGCATCGCTGCCGCCTTCCCCAGCGCAGACGGCACCATGTGAGGCTGGCTGTCCTGCACACAGCCTGTCCATGGTGCCGGCTGCTGGCATTCCTGAGTGCTCTCTGCTTCTTTTTTTGCTGTGCAGGCCTCTTTGAGGAGTCCAGATCTGATGACTTCCTGCTCTCTGCCTCCCTCATGTGCCCCCGCTGCAGGGTGCTGTTCCAAGACACCGCCAGTGGGCTGTTCATGTACAATGCCACCCAAGGCCAGCTGATGCAGCTGCCCGACTTTGCGGGAGAGCTGGCGACGGCGGTGTGGGACAGCTCTGACATGGGCGTGGCTGCGGCAGTCAACACCACAGGTGGGTGCTTCCTGCCCTCAGTGCGAGGGACGGGCAGCCAGCCGGCTTGTGCTGCACTTTGTCTGTTCCCGATTGTGTGTGGTGCTGTGTGCGCCAGCCGCTCATCCGCTCCTTCGCCTCGCCCTCTGCAGGCACTGCGCACATCTACTGCCACATCTCCGCCTCTGTGCAAGGCCCCGGCCTGAAGCTGGTGGGCACGCAAGAGGCGCCCAAAGGCGGCGTGCCGCTGGCCATGCAGCGTGGCCTGCTGACCTGGCACCTGCCTGACGGCAGCCTGCACCGCGAGCTGCTGGCCACACACCAGCACCTGGCCGATGCCTCCAGCCGTGCCGGAAGCCGCTCCAACAGCGGCAGGGGGGCGCAGCTGCTGGCGGGTCTGTCCAGCGCTGCCGCAGCGGCCAATGCAGTCATGACCCGAGAAGAGCGCCTGACAGCGCGCTGCCAGCAAGCCCTGTCTCTGTGCCACTTCCCCAAGGCCCTAGATGCAGCACGGGTGCTGGGTGACGCCCAGCTGCTGCGTGAGGTGGCCGCGGTGGCACTGCAGTTCCTCGAGGTGCCCACCGCTGTGGCGGCATATGAGGCGGCGGGAGACGAGCAGGCGCTGGCGCAGCTGCGCCCGCTGGCTGACATGGTGCACGACGACAACCTGCTGACGGGGCACATCATTGCCATCACGGGGGGTGAGTGCTGGAGGGGTGCAACAGTGCTGCAGTACTCAAGTGTGGGAGTTGGGGAGCTGATGACTCACGCTGCCATCAATGTGTGTTGCCTGTCCTGCTGCCCACCACGTTTGGCCAGGCATCATTCCCTGCTCACCCTACCCAATTGAGTTTCTGTATGTCCATCCTCACCATTCATCTGTTGCAGGCGACGCCGACCGCGCCGAGCAGCTGCTGCTGGCCAGCTCCCGCCCCTCCTCTGCCGTCGAGATGCGGCGGCAGCTGGGCCACTGGGACCGGGCGCTGGCGCTGGCTGAGCACTTGGAGCCCCAGGCTGTTGGCGGGATGGCGGCGCTGCGGGCGCAGGCACTGGAGGCAGAGGGACAGGTGGGCTGCGGGTCGGGACGTAGGCAGGGTAGGGATTATGGGGCGAGGCGCAAGACACCCCGGTGCGTGTTGCCTCCAAGTAGGCATACTGACAACAACACTAGTTTTGTTGAAGAAGTTGCTGACCTCCTGCCGTGTGTGCGGTGGTTGTGTGCTGCAGATGGAGGCAGCCATGAGCCTGTACCAGCAGGCCATGCAGGCGCCCGACATGGCCGCCTCTTCCACCACCGCTGCCGAGGTGCATCAGCGGCGCGCCGACTGCCAGGCTGGCATCGCACGCTGCCACCTGCTGCTGGGCGACATGGAGCGTGGCATGGAGCTGGCAGCTGCTAGCGGCAGCGCCGACCTGCTGCTGCAGTGCGCGGAGCTTCTGGAGGCGCAGCAGCAGAGCAAGCAGGTGAGATGGGGTGGTGACTGGCTACAGCACGTGGGATTAGCCTGGTCATCAGTTAGCAGATGCAACACCTTGCATGCTATCCTGCCAAAATCTGTGCACCTTCAATGCCCCTCTCCCCCCGCGTGCTCTTTCCGTTCTCCTGCCGCAGGCCGGCCAGCTGTTTGCACTGGCGGGGCAGCACGACCGCGCCGCCCAGCTGTTCCTGCGCAGCCGCGAGTTTGGGCTGCTGGATGGGGTGATGGCAAACATAGGCAGCCCTGCGCTGTGGCTGCAGTACGCGCAGGCCAAGGAGGGTGAGTGCTGGCAGGCGCGCACAAACTACCTGTTGTTTTGATTAATATGTTGGCTGTTGCATGCCTGCGTGCCTGCCTTGCTGCCTGGCTATGTAACAGTGCACCTGTGCCCTCTCTTCCTGCAGATTTGGGCAGCTATGGCGATGCAGCCCGTGCGTACGAGCAGGCTGGGGATGTGCAGGCCGCGGTGCGCGTGCTGCTGCAGCGGCTGAGCAGCGTCGAGGCTGCTGCTGAGCTGGCGCAGCGTGCAGGCAGCACAGAGGGCAGCCTGGCAGTGGCACGCTACTGTGAGCTGATGGGAAAGCACCAGGTGGCTGTAGAGCAGTACTGTCTGGCGGGCGACTGCACTGCCGCCGCTGCGCTGGCACAGCGCGCCGGCTGTGTGCCCGTCCTGGCCGACTGGGCGCGGCAGGCTGGCAATGGCGAGGCCGCGCTGCTGGCGGCCGGGCTCTTCGAGGCTGCTGGACAGCTGGCGGCTGCGGCTGAGCTGTGTGCCATGGCTGGCAAGAATGACCATGCAGCTCGCCTATACATCCAGGTGAGAGGCTGGGCCAGTTGTGGGGGTGCTTTGGGCGAACACGAAACCAGCTGTGTGAGCACCCTCAGTGCTGCCTGCCTCACTCATGAGCCAGTGAGTGTGGGGGTGGACGTGTGACCAGAAACACCATTTGTTTGCCCTGCAGTCTGGCCCCGACTCGCTGCCTGCTGCCATCAAGCTGGCGGGAGAGACGCAGGACCCCGCTGTGGCCGCTGTGGTGCTTGCGCACCTGCAGGTGTGCTACAGGCAGCATGGGATGGGGTGGGAGATGGGGGGGCGGGTGGCAATGCACGCTCTGTTGTGTGACCCTCTCCATCTCAGAACTGTCTGCTGGTCATGCTGGCGTGTTGTTGGTGCTGCCGTCTTGTGGTCCTCACGCCACTGCTCACACCCGACATGTGCAGGCTGTGGACCCCACCGGACCTGCACTGTCAGACATTCTGCTCACCATGGGTGACTTTGAGCAGGCCTGCGCTGTGGCTGAGGCGCGTGCGCAGCGCGAGCAGGCGTCTGGCAACTACAAGGTGTGGGGAGGTTGGGTAGGGGGTGGGTGGCTGGCTGCCTGGCTGCCTAGCCGTCTGGCTTTGCTTGCAGGTGGGGCCAGGGTGGGTGGCAGCCTTGGTGGTTGGACCACCTGTTGCTGAGACGTTGAGTGAGCTGCGCCTGACCTATGCGCTGGCATCGCACGTGCTGTTGTTGCTGCCAGCTGTGTGCTGTTCAATGTGCATGCCTGCCACGCAGCCCGTTCCGTGGGTTGGCCAAGCTATGGCCATCACCGCTTTTAGTGCTGCGGAAAGCGACACCCGGCCTGCTCCGTTCCTGCGGCTGCTGCGCCCGCTGACTGCAGCGGGTCGCCTCTTGTAGCAGACGCATCGCGCTGCAGGCCACAACTCCACACCCTTGTTGCATCACTAATGTACTTGCTCTACCAGACCGTCAATGCCTCCAGTTGTGTTGACATCATGCGCTTGCCCACTATATCTGATAGGTGATTCACCTGCCCACTCTATCTGAGAGGTAATTCACCTGCAACAAAAGCGCCCCTCACGCTGTGCTGCCCACGCTGTGCTGCCCACGCTGTCCCACCCATGCCAGGTGGCACGCGACCAGCTGCTGCAGACATGCCAGGAGCTGCAGCGCCGCGGAGCCTCCGCCACCCCCAGCCTGCTGGTCACCCTGCACGTCCTGCACTGCTACCTGCTGGTCCGCACGCTAGTGCGGCAGGGGGACCACCTGGCGGCTGCCCGCCTGCTGCTGCGGGTGGCAGACGGCATTGCTGCCTTCCCCAAGCATGCGGTGGCCATCCTGACGTCAACAGTGATCGAGTGCCACCGTGCCGGGCTGCACGGTGCCGCGCAGGTGGGGCCACGGGGAGGGAAGCAGTTGGGGGCAGTGTGCTGGGGCGGTGGATGTGGCACGCATGGGGAGGCACCATCAGCTCTATTTCTTTTCACTTTTTTGACTTTTTTTGTGTTAAGCACACGCCGGGTTTGGGAGCAGCGCGTGCGCAGCGGCAGGCAGAAAACGGGCAGCAGTTGGATAAACACCAAGCGCCAATGCGTGCGAGGCTGAGGTGAAGTCATGGCTGCAGCGTGGCTGTGAACTAACCTGCTGGACTCTCTGCCGCCCCGACTCACTGCAGCGGTGGGCTGCCGAGCTTCAGGTCCCGCCGTACGCGGGCCAGGTGGCGGCTGCTTATGCCAAGAAGATTGAGGCCATCGCGCGCCAACCTGCCTGGTGGGTGGGATGTGTAGTCCGTTTTGTTGGCACTGTGAATGCTGGCGCCAGTGCCAGGCACGGCGCTGATTCGTGCAGGCAGCCAGCTGGTGACCAGCTGGTGAGGGGCAGACTGGTCAGGCGGCCCCGGCAGCCCCAAGCAAGGCCTGGCGCTCTCCTGGCTACACCATCCCTCTCATACCTCGTCTGGTGTCCCCGTTGCTGCTGCCCTGCAGGACGGAGCAGCACGGCAAGGGCGAGGAGGAGCAGCTGTGCGACTGCCTGTTCTGCGGCGCCCCCGGCCCAGAAACCCTAATTGCCTGCACCGCCTGCCAGCGGGCCCTGCCCTTCTGCGCGGCCAGCGGCAAGCGCATGGCACTCAACGACTGGAGCGAGTGCCCAAGTGAGCTTGCTGTGCCTGTTTCGGTGTGTCGAACAGGGGCAAGGCTGTTGCGCCGGGCTGCCTGCAATGCAGCAATTCGTGTGCACGAGTGTTGCCGTGGGGGATGGCTGAAGGGTTGGGTGCATTCACGCAACTGTTTGCATCGCACCTCACCAAACCGTACGTCCTGCCTGCTCTCTCCCTGATGTTTGTTGCCTCAGGCTGCCGCTTCCCGTGCCGTGGGCGGGACATGACCAAGTCGGTGTCCCAGGAGCGGTGCTGCCCGCTGTGCGAGGCGGCAGTGGGGCCGCACGACATCCGCAAAATCTTCGACCCCGTCTCAGCCATGCGCCGCACCGTGTTCTCCGTCCTTCTGCGCGGCAGCGCCAAGGACCGCACATCCAGCTGAGCTGTCAAGGCCTGCTGGCGGCAGCTGGGCTGCGGAAGCCCCTGCCCCATGCTTTGCCGTCAACTTTCAAACTCTTTGTTCCCTGCCTGTGCCTATGCTCTGCATGCACGTGTTTCTCTCCACTATTTATCGTGTCTGTTCAGTAAGCAGACAACAACCACAGATTGTGCACCGCTGCAACTGGGCGGTGTCCCGCGTGGCGGCGTGACTGGCGGTAGCGGGTGCTGCGCCTAGAACCCCTGAACCGTAGCCTCGGCCACTTTGTGAAGCGAGCACGGGGCTCTACAATGTCGTCTGCAGCCGCGAAAGCGGCAGGCACGGCCGCCAACAAGCAACACGCGATTGCCTCCATTGTTGGCTTGGGCATAGGACTGATATTCGTCACAGCCCAGGACACGCCACGATCTGAAGCAGCTGCCGACTTCCAGCGGCCTGAGGGCGAGCGCGAGGGCGCGCGGCAGGGCGCACCGAGCAGCAGTAGCGGGCCGAAAGATGAGCTGCAGCTAGTGCAAGTAGTTTTCAGGTGAGTGCTGAGCGCAAATATGCGCGATAGGCAGCCCCTGGCAGCAGCTGCCACTAGTGGCGGCGGCGGTGCCTGCTGCCTGCCGGTCAGGCCAACGGTACACAGCTCCACTTGCCGACTTTCTGCACCGGGTTATAACAGGTTGCTATATTTGCAGCTGGGGAGAGGCAGCATTTACATTCAGGGTATCCTCTACTGAATCTCCATGCACTCCTGCAGGCACGGTGCTCGCACGCCGTTGGGCAAGCGCTACTGGCCCGCAATGAACCCGCAATGGGATGTGTGCGGACAGGTGGGCATGTCATGCCTGCGTTGCCTGGCATGGGCACCAAACTATGTTCTACATTCCAGGGCGGGGCGCTGGCCGGACGCCGTTCCAGCTCATTCCAGCGTCGTGCTGAGAGTCCGAAGAGGAGGGCGCCAAGCCAGGGGCTGCTTTGAACCCTCCATCATCCCAGGAATTTCACTGCTTGCCTGCATAGGCATGCAGGGCCTCCTAAGAGGGCAGGCCGGAGGCTGCACATCCTGCCCCGCTATGCGTGCTCTCCTGTGCTCAACACGTACCAAAGACGCAACGCCGCTCTGCCCCACTCTATTCCCTCCTCCCTTGCTGTCACCCTTCCTCAGGCTTTTGATGCTGTGCCGCTGGAGGTTCTCACAGAGGACGGGAGGCCCCGGCCGGCAAACCCAGATGACGAGAAGCAGGTGGGGCCGGGAGGGGTGTTGACATCAGATGTAGCATTGCAGCTCTGGCGTTGCATAGTTGCAGCTGTAGCATTAATGCAGCTGTGGCATTGCAGCCCTGGTGTTGCATAGTTGCAGCTGTAGCTTTGATGAAGCTGTGGCATTGCAGCGAGGGTGAGCAGGGCACTGAAAAATGAAAAATGCAGCAAAGAAGCGGTGCTGGGCTGAGCACTGGTGGTCTAAAGACATCTTCCATTCCGTCGCTCTGCTCCATCCGTGCCCCTGCCTGCTCTTGTGCATGCTACCCGCCCAGCCCACCTTGCCACGCACACATCAACACCAGCTGAATGTGGCTGTTGCAGCAAAACAGGGGGCGGGTGCTGCTGCCACCTGCCTTGCCCTGCCCTGCCTTTCTTCTGCCCATCTAGCAGCCGGCAGTTGCTCTCAACACGTGCCTGCAGGCGGGGGCAGCAAGCCGGGAGGTGGCGCTGGTCTGCCCATGTGCCTGTGCCGCACATCACCTGCCCTTCCCGGCCACACATTACCCCACCCGCCCCTGCGCCGATCAACCAGTGGTAAAGCGTTCAATCCGTAAATCCTAAAACCCAAAACCCTGAAACCCTGAAACCCCTAAAACCCAGCAATCCCTCCCCCGCGCAGATCAACCAGCGCTATGCAGGCGGGTGCAGCAAGGGGGAGCTGACCTTGGTGGGGCAGGAGCAGGCGCGGGAGTTTGGGCGCTGGCTGCGCTGGCGTTACTCCATGGTGCACTCGCTGCTGCCAGACACACACCAGCCGGGGGTGGTGACTGCCCGCACCACAAACTACTCTCGCACCGTGGCCACGCTGCAGGTGGGTCAAAGCACATCCTCACAATCTAGGTTTAGCTGTGGGGTGCCTGCTTTGTGTGATGAATGTGCAGAGGGTGGTGGTGGTTGTGTGCGGCACCACCACCTACTGCACGCGCACTGCGGCCACGCTGCAGGTGGGTCAGTGTGCACTCTGGGAGCAGTTGTGGTGTGTGTGTGGGGGGGGGGGGGGTAAATGCAGGGCAGCTTGGGGATACGTGAGTTGGCTTGGCTGGGGGGTGTGGAAGGCAGGTAAGCTGGTTCATGAGCCAGGCAGGCAGGGAGCAAGCCGGGGCGACGTCCCCTGGGCTTTTATACCTGCTTGGTGAGCGCGCTGCCGGCTGCCCGCTCACGGCAATTGCCATGAGCTGCTGACTTGAGGTGCCTGCCTGACCCTCTGCTGTGTTCTTTGCTACAAACTACATTCCGATAAACTCACCCCCAGCCTGTCCCATGAGATTGCTCCCCCTGGGCTTGAAATGTGATTGATTGATTGAGTGTGTGGCGCGCCGCCTGCAGGGCGTGTTGTCGGGCCTGTTCCCCGGCACCAAGCAGCCCATCACGGTGCAGACCACGGAAGAGATTGACGAAATTCTGTGAGTACATTGTATGCAAATTTGCACGGAGCAAAATTGGTGCTGGGATGACGCATCTGCGGTATACTTTTGTGTTGCTGCGGCGCTGTAAATGAATGACGAATGACAGTGGTACTAGGCAGGTGGAGTGCCCTGGACCACATACAGACATGTGTTGTCAACAGCAAGCGCAACACAGCAGTGCGAGTGACTGGCAGACTCTGCCGACGACGGCCACAGATAGCACCGCCGGCGCTGCCCAAAGCGTGAAGCCACCTGGCCCCCTTGCCTTCCATCCTGCGTCGGTTGCCCGCCTTCTTCATCCTTCAAAGCCTGTCAATTGTGTGCTCTTTGTGCCCCTGCAGGTACACCAATGTGAAGAGCTGCAAGCGGCTGCACAACCTGATGCTGGGGCTGCACAAGGATTTGAAGGGTCAGTGGGGTGGCCAGGGCAGGGGTCAGTGGGGTTCAGGGCAGGGGTCAGTGGGGGTGAGCAGGGCAGGGGTGGGCCTGTCCTGGGGGTGTGCTGTGTGCTGCGGGTGCCTGGTGCGCTGGGCAGGGCTGTGGGGAGGTGTGCTGTGCCTGGGAGGTGTGCTGTGGTCAGCAAGGCATGGTGGGGCTGATGTTGGCGTGTGTGCGTTGTGCTGGACGCAGGGTGTGCCGCGGCGTGGCGTGCATGCTAAGCTGTGGCCTAGCGCCCCGCGCTGACCCCGCCGCCGCAGCGCGCCTCGCCACACCCCGCGCTGTGCCTGGCTGGCGCAGCCTGCCAGTGCCCGCATCGCACATTTCCTTTTTCTTGGCTACAAATACAAACTACATTCTGATACACTCACCCCCCACCCTGTCCCATGAGACCTTGCTGGCTCCCCCTGGACTTGAAATGTAATTGATTGATTGATTGATTGATTGATTGTGCAGAGCGGCAGCAACGGGAGCCGGTGCACACAGAAGCGCTGGAGCAGCAAGTGCGGGAAGCCCTCGACCTTCCGCTGGACGAAAAGGTAAGGATCCCACAGCCCCAAGCTGTCTCTTGGGGGTGGTGTCGCGAGTTTCTTTGCTGGTTAACAGACTGTAAGCCCGAAAAACAAAAAAAAAACACAAAAAAAAACAAAAGAAAGTAAGGAAGGGGTGCTTCCCCGGCTTGCTTTCCATGTAGCATGTGAGGGTGCCACGTTGGGGCATTTGCACGGCAGTTCCAAAGACATGTTGCACCGCAGCTCCGAAGCCCCACGCCCCACAAAGCGGCCAACATTGTGCCTCACTGCACTGTACTGCCTCGCTTCTGTGGTGCTGCAGGTGCACTGGGTTGACCTGCATGACGCCATGACCACCATGCTGACACACAAGAAGGAGGTGCCGCCAGGTGAGCTGAGGCAGGGAAAGAGAGGCAGGTGTGTGGGAGGCTTGGGCAGAGGTGACGAAGCGGTGCTGGTGTGTCTAGTGGGGCGGCATGCAGCCTGAGGCTGTGAGGCGGGGAGCTGCAGTGGGAAGGCAGCGGAGCGTTTCTCGGAAAGAAAGTGCAGTGGCGCACGGCAGGCAGGGGGGCACCGACTGGTTTGGCTCTTGTCCTGCTGCTGTACTGCCTTTGGGCCGCACTGTTGCACACAATGTTCCAGCTTTGGACAACAGGGGGTTTCCTTGTGACCCTCGATCTGGCGTATGTGTGAGCAGCGCTGCTGCATCACGGCTGCTGCTGCTATGCTGCAAGGGTGTACTGCCCTGCTGCTGAATCACCATGGCTGTACTCCTCGCAACCGCTGGCGACCAGTGCCATCACTGCTTCTTCCTGTTGCTGCAGGCTTGCGGGACGAGAAGCTGCTGCGCGGCATCAACCACCACGCAACCGATCGCTTCATGCACCTCGTCGCGCCGCACCCCGACACAGGTGGGCAGGCAGCAAGCTGCATGGTTGATTTGCCTGATACAAGCTGCCCTGTGAGGCACCTTACTTGATGGGCAGCCAGGGCAGGCGGCAGCAGCCTGGCGGCTGGGCTGGCCAGCTGCAGCACTGCCTCGTGTCCTACACGCATTGTTCCCACGCCGGCTGTGCGTGTTGGCCAAAACGCACCTCCCCAAATGCAGCGCTACAGGCAGCAGGCAGTAGAGTGTGCTGATGGGTGTGCCGTGGGCTGGCCGATTTCATTCAAGCCCCTCCTCGTGAGCCCGTTTCTTACAGACACACACCGTCGCCTCCCTCTCTGTTCTCTTGCCCTGCTGCAGGGAAGCAGCAGGAGGTGCTGCGGCTGGGCATGGGAGTGCTGATGGGTGTGATGGTGCGACGCATGGAGGATGCGGCAGAGGGGCGCAGCGGGGACACCAAAATGTACCTCTACAGGTGGGTGAAGGGATGGGTGGGCGGGTGGGCTGGTCGGTGGGGAATGAAGTGGTGCGGCGTATGAAGCCGGCGACACACAGGGGAGCAGCAGGGAAACCGAGCAACATCAACGAGTGTTTTTGAGGTGTGCCGATGGGAGGCCCATTGCGATGAATGCTGCAGAGCCGGGCTGCTGCAGATGGTGTTCAACCGTGTGCGGTGTGCTCCTGAACCCACGTCAGGCACTCAGCTCCGGCCCTCCCGCCCCGCCTGCCCGCCTGCCCGCCTGCCTGCCTGCCTGCCCCCCACCCGCAGCGGGCACGACACGAGCATCATGCCGCTGCTGGCTGCGCTGGGCAAGCAGGTCACCGACTGGCCGCCCTACCTCAGCAACCTCACAATGGAGCTGTGGCGGCGGCCAGAGGGGGAGCAGTACGTCAAGGTAGGGTGCTGGGGCTCCCACCTCTTGCAATGTGTCATGACACGCTGCGCTTGCTGCCAGGCGACAGGGGTGCCAGCCAGAGGGGGAGCAGTACGTCAAGGTAGGGTGCTGTGTGCATGTCGCTTTCTGAGACATCTCTGAGTTGTGTCAGGCAGAGGGCTTGGCTGCTGCAGCTGCAGTGGATGCTACCAGAGGGGCAGCGGGTACGTCAGGGTGGGCTGCTCTTGACGTCATGTCACGCTGCGCTTGCTGCCAGGGCGACAGGGGTGCCAGCCAGCAGGGGAGCAGTATGTGTCAAAGTGGGAGTGCCGGGGCTGCCTTGTTTTGTTCGGAGCCGTGTCGGGCGTCGAGGTATGTCACAAAGCGGCCTCGGCCAGCAAAGCAGGCAATGGCCTGCCACTGTAGAGGCGGGGACGGTGGTCAGAGTGAGCGGGCAGTGTGCCAAGGTTGGCGGGTAGATTGGCCCAGGGCATACAGTAGCCTGAGTTGTGTAGCCTGAGTTAGGCTGTGCATGGCGCGCAGGCAGGCCCGGTGTGACAGTGCGGGCGCTGCTATGCTGTCTGACCATAGCTCAAACCCGCCTGCCTTACCTGGGTGCAGGTGCTGTACAACCAGAAGGAGCTGCCGCTGACCGAGCTGTGCGGCGGACCAGCCTGCGAGCTGCACCAGTTCAGGTGTGTGTAGTGTGCGTGTGGTGGAGTCGGGGCCAGTTGGTCGCCCGCAGCTCGGCTGCCGCCGGCCTGCATAGCCTGCATCACCCGACTTTCGCAAGCCCCGCAACACTTTCTCTCGCTTGATGCCAAGCGCCACCACTGCGGCTGAGGGGCAGAGGCTGCCCTGCCTCTTTCCGCTCACACCACACCACACCCTCCCTCTGACCCTGCCACTCCTGCCACCCTGCAACCGCCTGCTCCCCGCCACCGCCATGCCTGCAGGGACAAGGTGTTGGGCCCCTTTTTGCTCACCCGGGACCAGCACCAGAAGGAGTGCCTGCTGCACTTCCTGCACGACCAGCCAGCTGGCGAGCACACAGAAACGGAGGATGTGCAGGTGGGCAGCTCTTTTGAGGAAGCGGAAGAGGCACACGGGGGTGGCCAGACGCCGGCGGCGGCAGCAGCGGCAACAGCAGCGGCAATGCCAGCGGCAGCGGGAGCGGCGGGTGGAGAAAGCAGTGGGGACAGTGGAGCGGGAGGAGCAGCAGCAGCAGCTGACAAGTAGCTTAGGAGAGGCTTCACAAGCCCTTCTGTGACTTTTGGGGATGACCACCCCACCCTGTGCCACTGTTTTGAGCCGTTGCCTGCTTATTAGCTGCTTACAATCTGTTTCATTGGAACTTGTACGACAAGTCGTCTTGTCGTACATGTGAGGCAAGTACGGTGTGACACGAGACATGGGTGCACGTAAGTTCCTTAAGCTTCCCCAGGCGGTTCATACAAAGGCACGCGTGCGGCTGGTGATGGCCGTGCGGCACACCGGGCAAGTTTCCATGCGCTCGCTGCACGACCTGCACAGGGGAGGGAGCTCGGTCAAACGTGTGGCCAGAGCAGCACACTGTGGTTGGTAGTTGGCAGGGGAGGCCTGTAAGCTCTTCTGCCAAGCACTCCAAGCACGTGTCACGCCTGGCATTCTCGCTGCATACACGGGTGTGCCATGTTAGGCCATGTGCAAAGCTCTCCCGCCCCAACCGGTCACCCCGCTAAAGGTCGAGTTGCAGCAAAGTATTTGTGTATCGTTGAAAAATAAATAGACAATATTGGTGTCCAGATAAGCAAAGGGGCCAGCATGCTGCTTTCTTGCCTGCACAGCAGGTGCCCGCAGGAGAGGAAGGTATCACGCTGGGCGGCGCAGCACACGATGCACGCCTGCTGTGAAGCCGCCACCGCCATCTCGCTGCGTGCCGCCTCCACCCGGCGCTCGGTCACAATGTTCCTGCAAGAGAGAAGTGGAAACAGCGGCAGTGGACATGCGGGCCTTCAACTTGGCGGTGTTTGCATTTTCTAAGAAGGGACACTGTCTGCTCAGCAGTGCTGCTCGACAGCCAGCGCCCCAACCCAGTAATGCACATAACATGGTGCGCCGTTTGCGGACCTGAGCTGGGGCACTGCCCCCTCAATCATCTGCACCAGCTGCTCCAACTCAGCCAGCTCCAGGTCCCTGCAGGGCAGGCCGGCAGGGCCGGCAGGGGAGGTGATGCCAGAGCAGGAATAGGGTGGGCCCAATTGGATTGAGCTTTTTCGAGATTTCGAGCTTTCAAACTTTTTCACGGTCCCCTCCCCTGCAACTCTGCCAGCTCCAAGTCCCTGCAGGGCAGGCAGGTCAGGCAGGGAAGGGCATGCAGGGGACTAGGTGCGGGGCGGGCTCAAGTGGATCCAGCTTTTTCACGGTTCCCTCCCCGACAGCTCAGCCAGCTCCAAGGCCCTGCAGGGCAGGCGGACAGGCAGGGGAGGGGAGGGCATGGTGGGGGTGGAATAGTGTGGGCCCAAGTGGGTCGAGTTTTTACACGGTTCCCTCCCCTGCAGCTCAGCCCGCTCCGGGTCCCTGCAAGGGGACGGGCAGGCCGGGCGGGGAGGAGCAGGCAGGGGACTAGGTGCGGGGTGGGCGCAAGTGGACCGAGCTATTTGTTTTGGTTCCCTCCCCGGCAGCTCAGCCCGCTCCGGGTCCTTGCAGGGCAGGCAGGGCATGCCGCAGCAGGAGGCAGTTGTTGTCAGTTTGACACTGTCAAAATGAAGCAAAGACGGCGTGCTTGAATGCAGTGAGAGGCTGGCTTTGCAGAGAAGTTGTATGTGCTCAGCATGGCAGCCAACCACACAGAGCCTTGCCTTGCGTTGCCCACACTCCCTAAACAAAGGTAGAACCCACCTGCACGCCTCGTCCCCCCTCTCGATGCACAGCCAGCGCCGGCTGAGCCCCCGGTTCTCGCCCTGCAAGCTGACCAGCTCGGTGCGTGCCAGCTGCAACAGGCGAGCTGGGCGAGAATGAAGAAGGCAGCTCAGCAAGGCGGTTCACACACTTGCCACCCACCGTGCTCAAAGCAGGCACTGGCAGGCACAGGCTTGTGCATCAATGCTGCCGCCGCCATTTCTCTGCCTGGCCCCGCCCTGCCCTTGACCCGTGCGGATGACACAGTGTGGGCTTTGCAGGAGGCTTGTCGGCTTTTGCAGCCCTCCAAAGCACTCACCTGCAGCTCCGCTGCCGCCCCCGAAAGCTCCATCTCTACCAGCCGCAGCCTCATCCCAAGTACCTCTACCTCCTGCTCTGCCGCCTCGGCAAACCCAGAAGCCTCTGCCAGCGCTGCCTCCAGCTGCCCGTCCATCTCCTGTTGGGCGGCCAGGGCGGCTGCTTTCTGGCTCAACTCTTCGTGCTGCGCTGTCAGCTGCTGTGCCTGCTGCTCCAGCTGGCGGCGCCAGCTGTCAGCAGACTGCTGCTGCTCGGCGGCCGCTGCAGCAGCTGCCTCCTCGGCTTCCCGCAGTGCCCGCTGGGCTCCCTCGAGGTTTGCTGCCAGCGAGTCGCACTCTGCCGCCAAGCCCTCAATGTGCTCACTGGCCGAGTGCAGCTGCTCGTCCAGCTGCTGCCGCTCCGCCTGCAGTGCCTCTCTCTGCCGCCGCTCCTCTCGGAGGCTCGCCTGCGCTGCAGACGCTTCCGCCCGTACAGCCTGTGCCTCTCCCTCCAGCCTGGCGCAAGCTCCCTCCAGCTGCTGCTGCGCTGCAACCGCCTGCTCTGCCTGCTGTCGAGCGGCAGCTGCCTCATGCACCGCCTGCTCTGCCTGCTGCTCCAGCATCCGGCACCTGCTGGCGGCCCGATCTGCATCCTCTCTGAGACGCGCCTCTGCCTCCCTGTGCCGCTGCTGCTCCTCCTGCAAGGTAAGCTCGGTGCCTGCCAGTTGCTCCTCCATGGCAGCAGCCTGCGCTGCAGCCAGGGATGCCGCCTGCTCCTGCTCTGCCAGCCGGGCAGCCAGCTCAGCAACCTGGTACTGCAAGCTCTCCTGCTGGCTCTCTGCCTGCCTCTGAACCTCAGCCACCTCTGCCCGCGCCGCCTCCAGCGCCGCTGCTAGCTCTACAGCATGCTGCCGCTCCGCCTCGCGTTCACCCTGCAGTGCAGCGACCTGCTGCTGTGCGCGCTGGGCCGTCGCCTCTGCCGCTTCGGCAGCAGCAACGCGCTGCTCAGCCAGAACTTCGGCGGCCTCTGCACGCAGCTGCGCCCCGCGCGCCTGCACAGCGGGCACATCATTCGGCGGTCAGATAGGGGAGCTCAGCGGGCACACCGGCATACAGATAGAGCACGCATGTCTTGCCAGCAGGCTGGGTGTGCCCTGGCATCTGCTACGGTAACTGCCATCGGATGGCTGACAATCCGTTGAATCTGCCCCCCACCCGAGGCCGTATCTGCCGCCTATCCCCCCACTACAGTCCCTGCCCCTTGCCTGATGAGCTGCCTCCCACAGCTGCCCCTCGGCAGCGCGTGCCCGCCCTCGTTCAACCGCCATCAACCGGCTTGCCAAGTCCCATAGCTCCCTGCGCTGGGCATGTGCCGCCGCCAGAACATCCTCCGCCTCCCGCACCGCCGCCCGAGCCTCCAGCAGCGCTGGCGAGGGGGACAGCTGGGTCCGTGCCTGTGGACTGCCCGGGCTGCTAGGAGGGGCGGCGGTGAAGCTCAAGTGGCGCCTGGCAGCGGCAGCAGCAGCGGCGGGAGCTGGGGGCGGTGGGGCGGGCGAGGCGGCCGCTGTGTGCACGGGCGACTGGCGGTGGCGGCTGGGCGGCTCGCTGCTGCTGCTCGGCAGGCGCTGTGGAGCTGCGCCACTGCCTGCTGGAGTGATCGGCGTCAAGGCAGGAGCCATGCCACTGTTGGGCGACGGGCTGCTGCCGCGGCTGCCGCCATGGGCAGCCGAAGGCCCGCCATGCCTTGTAATCTGTGGGTTGAGCATGGCGAGGTCGGCTGCCGATGGGAGTGCCCTTCCAAGCGAGGGCAGGTAGAGACGAAGCCCGTGAGAATGAAAAGTACACGTGGCCTGGGGGGTCAAGACCGACTCTTTGCTACAAATCCTGAGAACCAGCCACCTGTTGAACAGTCCAAGACATTTAAGGCGAGCAGGGGAGAAGAACGCCTCCAAGAGTGCCTCCTTGGACTGCCTGCAGCATGCGCTGCCTGCTGCTTCGTGGCCTGCTGCTGATCAGGCCGCTACCACTCGCAGTGCTTGTTACAGTGGCCGCTCAACCGCTCAGCCCACCGCTGCTCCCGCCAAGCCGCCGCCACCGTGCCGCCGCCGCCGGCTGTGCCCTCGCTGGGTGCAGGGCGGGCAAGCTCCCTACATCACTGCTGCTAGCATGTCTGAGAAGCAGTCCCCCACTCTCGACTTGAATGAAGTGGAGGCCCAGGAGGTGAAGGAGCATGCATACGCCAGCGGCATAAAGGTAGCAGGTGAGCCCTGCCCACACTCAGCTGCCTGGCTATTGCTGCCGTGCTGCCAGGGCAGGCGCTGTTTTGGGTTGTCCTGCCCCACACGGGGCTGCCACATTGCCCTGTACCTCGTTCCTGTAGCTCACCTTCCCGCCTTTGCCCCTTACCGGACTGCAGAAGCCACGGTTCACTTCAACAAGTGCCTGCACCTCACTCCGCCGGCACAAAGCCTGCTCCCCCCGCCTGCCCACCTGCCCGCTGCCCACCTGCCTTTTTTTTGTGCAGGTGCCACCGACCCCTACGCTGGCACAGCGCCATATGCCTCCGGCGCCACCACCGCCAGCGCTGAGACCGGGACGGACCTGCCAGCGGGCAACCGACCCGACAGCACTGCTGCCGGCGGCGCTTCCGCAGAACAGCAGCAAGAGGCGGATGTGGTGGCCGGGGCTGGCAGCCTTGGAGGGGAGGAGCATGGGCTGGGCAAGGTGAAAGAAGGGCTGAAGGAGGCTCTGGGCTTGAAGCGGGACTGAGGCAGGTGGCGGCTCATGGCGGCGCATAGCGTGGGCCAATGGCAGCGCAAGGCTATGTCTGGTGGTGCAGGGCAGAGCAAGCTGACCTGCAAGCTGTAAAATCATACACCCAATTCATCCGTGGCACAGTTGGGCTGCATTCCAGTATTTCTGTGACTCTGAAGTTGTGTCGCGGCCGAGCGGCACATGCTGCAGGTCAGGCAGGCGGGCAGGCAGGCGGGCAGGCAGGCAGGATGGCAGTTCTTTGGGAGTTCAACTGCCAAGTTGGCGGCGGTGGCATGTGCCGTGCCCACATTTACGGTCGGGCAGCGTGCACTCTGTCCCTCGATTTTGAGAAGCTGCCTGGCTTGTCACGCTCACTTTGATTGCAACCAGGCCTGGCGATATTATCAAGTAGAGTTTTACATGGGCCGCTTGATCAATCATGATTTGAGCGTGCACGTGGGGCTGTTGCACACGCTGTTGCGGTGGGGCAAGAGTTGACAAATGGCAAGCATGTCGTTGAGGAACCAGGCCGGTCGCAGGGGAGCTCATGAGGGCAGGCTTAGCTTCACTCACGACAGGCACTGAGATTGCAGACAGCAGATGGGCCTTGCCCTTGCTCCTACTAGTACTGTGCACACGTGGCAGGTGCCGTGGTGATGCGCAAGCAATTGCTTGCAGAGATATCGCTGCGACTGGAAATTAGCGCACACGCACGTTGGGTTAATTGAAGCCGAGGCTGAACTCCCCGCGCCCGAGAAGCAGCTGCCTTTGTATTGCAACTGTATTGCAGGGAAGCGCGCGAACCCAAGCCCGACTGCACCAGGCGAGTCCCGGCGCCCTGCTGGCTGGGGCTAGGGGCAGCAGGCGCCCTCCTCAAGTCGCCGCCACCAGCTCTGCCCGCTGCCGCTGCCGCCACCGTGCAGCCGCCACCCGTGCCGCCGCCACTCGCTGGGTGCAGGGAGTCCAAGCTCTCAGCATCGCTCTGACCGGCCATAGAAAACATGGCTTCTGGGCAGCAAGGCCCCACACTCGACCTGAATGAGGTGGAGGCCCAGGAGGTGAAGGAACACGCATACGCCAGCGGCATGAAGGTGGCAGGTGAGGCACGCTCAGGTTACCTACTGGCAACTGCCTTCTAATGCTGCCGTGTGCTGCCTGTGGCGTGCGTGTTGGGGGGCAGGTGAGGCCCGGTGCAGTGCTGGCGTACCTGCGAGCACCGCTCCGCTGCTAGCGGCGTGATGTCAACAGGTGGCAGGAGCCCAGACACTGCCGTGCCTGAAGGGTGCCACCCTGCCGCCTCAACCCTGCCGCTTGAAAGGGCATGACGCTGGCCGGCAGCCTTCGAAGAGCTGGGCCAATCACCAATGTCAGTGCTGCGCTTCCTGCATCAGCACATGTACAAGGCCGGCCGGCCTAAGCTTGAGGCCTGTGGAGCTTGGTACCGTTGGCGCCCCCTGATTTGCCTGCGTTGTTGAACATCGCTCGGCACGTGGCTGCTCATCCCACCCCACCTGCCCTCTGTCTGCAGGCGCCACAGACCCCTATGCCGGCACCGCACCCAACGCTTCCGGCGCCACCGCAGGGCAGCAGCAGCAGGCGTATGGGGCGTCCGGGGGTGGCAGCCGTGCTGGGGAGGAGCATGGGCTGGGCAAGGTGAAGGAAGTGGTGAAGGCGGCTCTGGGACTGTAGCGGGACTGTAGCGGCTTGTATGTTACCTCACACTCTCTCTCCCACACGTGTGTCTTGCGGCTCTTCTTTATTCCCGGCTGTGTGCCGCACCGGGAACCGCCGCCTCTGTTGAGACGCACACAGTGTAACAGGAAGGAAGAAGGAAGGGACTGGGGGATGTGGCGCACGCGACGGCGCATGGCTGCCTGTATGGCGCCTGTGTGCACGGCGCACTGCAGCCCGGTTTGCCACCTGACTATGTAAATGTATGCTCACATAAGTTGGGTGCAGCCAGGTAGTGGGCACATGGTCTCCTTCCCTCGCCTGGCAGCAGGCTGCTCCCTGTTCCCGACCTGCTTCCCCCATATGTGCATACTGGATGCGTGGTGGCTGGCATTGCAGAGGCTGTAGGCTGCTTATGTGCAGCCTGCCCTTGTGGCCTGGCCTGTTCAGCCCAGCCGATCCAAGGATCCGTGGAACAGGAATAGATTGATTTGGCCCCATACGGCCTCCACGAGCGCTGCTGCACCCAAAACGCAAATTGGAATGTGCCTTAAGTGGAATTTTGCCCACCCTGGAGTAGTCCGTCAGAGGGCGGCCTTGAGCTCCCTTCCCACAAATGACAGCACCCTTCCCACAGCGGGCGGGTGCCCCTGCCTGGTGGGTGCCATCCGCTGTGTGCGCTCAAGTCCCGCGCCGAACGCCACACTGCACTGATCTGAACACAGGCCCAAGCTGTTGACCACTATCCACACCGACTCCTCAGTTCATGCATGTTCAAAGTTGCTGCACGTGTGGACCACCTGATGTCAACATTTCTCGGCTGCCGGCGGTCACGGTATGCCCGCTGCCGCCACCAGCAACCCTCCTGCCGACTGGTCGGGCGCACACCGTTGCCCGCCTGGCCGTGCAACCATTTTCAGAGGCGGGCGTGCCCAGCGCCATGGGACTGAAATCGACCTACCTCTGCCTTTACAACACCGCGCTCTGCGGGGCCTGGGGCTATGTGCTCTTCCTCACCTACCAAGCCACGCAGGCAGGGGGCGACCTCCAGGCCGTCTGGCAGGTGCGCAAGCGGCGGAGGGCCTGCCTGTCTGTCGGAGCGAGCTCGAAAACCGTGTCTGCCTGCCTCTGACTCTCGCTCTCGCACACCTGCAGGCCGTGGAGGTCCCCCTGAAGATCGCACAAACGGCGGCGATTATGGAGGTGCTGCACAGCGCTGTGGGCTTGGTGCGGTCGCCGGTGATGATCACAGGTGCCGCCTGCCGGCCCGCCGCCTGCCGCCTCCTGTCGAAATGTTGTCCGTGCTATCACCCTCGACAGGTCTACACGTGCAACTTGGTTGCTGCTTCTGCGGCATGCAGCGCATGCGGCTAGCCTCCGTGCCACCGCCTGTGCGTCTTGTGCGCCCGCCCACCGCCCTCTCCCTCATTGCCGCCTGCCTGCCTGCCTGCCTGCCTGCCTACCTGCCTGCCTGCCTGCCTGCAGCCACCCAGGTGGCCTCTCGGCTCTTCATCCTGTGGGGAGTGGTGGTGCTGGTGCCCGCCACGCGCACCAGCGCGCTGCCGCTGCTGCAGCTGCCGTCGGGGGTGCGGGTGCAGCTGTCGCTGGTCACCCTGCTCACCGCCTGGTGCTGCAGCGAAGTCATTCGCTACAGCTTCTTCGCGTTCAAGGTGAGAGCATGAGATGTAAAGGGCGCCACTTGTGCACGACAAGGCTCCGGAAGAGCTGCCCTGCTCTTCACACCACGGCCTGCTGCATTGCGGCCCTGCTGCTGCTGCTGCAGCCGCTGTGCGGCTCCTCACTGCGCCCCATGCGCCCGCTCGCTGTTGTGCTGTGGTGTCGTGTGCGATACAGTCGCGCCACGTTCCCCTGCACATTCTGACTGCGTGTCTTCCTGGCTGTCATCCACCCTACCACCCATCCCTCTAGCACCCATCTTCCCTGCACCGCCCTCTTCATCTGTACCCCTTCCACCGCCTCCTCCGCTCCCTGCCTGCCTGCCTGCCTTGCTCTGTTGGCCTGCCTGCCTGCCTGGCCAGCAGCATGCGCCGTTGGCCTCACAACTTCCGTCATGGACACACTGACATGTATCCCAACTGTGCCGTTTTGGCCTGCAGGAGCTGGGCATGCAGCCCTACGTGCTCCTCTGGCTGCGCTACACCGCCTTCATTGTGCTGTACCCTCTGGGGGTGTCCAGCGAGCTGGCTATGGTCTTCCTGGCCATGCCGCACATCAAGCAGCACCGCCCGCTCAGCTTCCAGGCAAGTCCTCGGGTCGGGGGCGGGCAGGCGGGGGCGCTGTGTGTTGCTGAGCGTGTGGGCAGCATGGCTGGGTGGGTTGTGCAGTTGCGTCTTGCAGTGTTCAGCCTGGCTGGGCTGGGCAGCTTGCAGCGTGCAACATGCAGCCTGGCTGGGTTGAGCAGTTGCGATGTGCAGCAGGCATCCTGGCTTGCATGATGTGCAGCTTCCAGGCGTGCTGGTGCTGGGCATCCTCAGCTGCCTGCACTGCTTCAGGGAGACTGGGCCACCACAACAATCCACCGGCGCCTGCCGCCTCGGAAGCAGCAGCATGGTGCAATGAGGCTGCCGGTCCTCACCTGCCGTGGGCGCGTTAACGGTGCTGCACGTGCTCCTGCTGCCCTTCACGCGCTCCTGCTGCCCCTCCTGCTGCTCCTGCTGCCCCTCCTGCTGCCCCTCCTGCTGCCCCTCCCGACTCCGCTGCCTGCCCCACCTTTTGTGAGCTGCAGATGCCCAACCAGCTGAACATTGGATTTGACTATTACTGTGCCTGCTGGGCAGCAGTGCTGCTGTACCTGCCAGGTGAGCAGGGGCCCAGAACAGAGCAGACATGGAGCGCTGCTGTATCACGGGGTTGCGAGCTCGCGCTCACATTGGCCTATAAGCGTCACTCAGCTGCCTGCCCTAAGCACCCGCTGCCTGTCCAGGGCAACGTTTGCCTTGGTCGTCGTTGGCACCCCTCTCTGAGAGCGCTCCGCATGTGGGCATGCCTGCGCCCACCCGCCCTGCGGCACGGAGTGCCCTGACAACCCGCCCCGCCCCTGCCTGTCACGACACTACCTGCAGGCTTCCCACAGCTCTTCTTTTACATGCTGGCCCAGCGCCGGAAGGTGCTGCGCAGCGGACGCAGCATCTCATCTTCCAAGCTGAAGCATCAGTGAGACGACATTCATGGAGGACAAACGACAGCCATCTTGTTTCAACTCAAGTTGTGGCATGGTGTCGGGGCCGCACGCTGGGGCCGCTTCCCACCCGCCGGCCTGCCGCCATCACGCCATTCTGCGCCCATCCCCGGATCCCTTTGCTCGCATTGCCTGCTACCCTTTTGTCGACTGCTACCATCCAATCACACCGATTTTTAAAATCTGACTGATTGCTGACTGATCGCCGGAATGAGCGAACTCGGGGAGGCGGAGGACCTGTATGCCGATTTTGGCTCGCCCGAGAAGCTGGTGGCTCGAGTCTTGCCGGTGCGCTAGGTCTACAGCCGGCGATGGCGTGAAGCTCGGTTAATCGCTCAACGCAAACGGTGCTGTTGCTGCACAGGGGACGGCCTCGATTTTTCGGATGTGTATCGTGCGTCTGGTCCCGCTGCGCCGTGCAGGCTGTTGCCGCCGCCACCGCCGCCGCCGCCACCGGCCCTCCTGCCGGTCCACTGGCCGAGCCTCCCTTGGTGAAAGTGGCAGATGGAGCTGCCGACCTGTATGCCGACCTGTTCGATGGCGACGACGGCGGTGGGGGCAACACTCTGCTGAAGACACAGCTTGCGGAGGTGAGGGGCGCGGCGAATACAGAGCTCAGCAAGGGGCCCTGGCCAGCTGGAGCCGTGCTGCTGCATCTGCTCGCCCGCAAACCAACCGGTGTCCTTTGACACCACCCACCCTTGCGGAAAACTTTGCTTTGCCTCATGTGGCACAGCCTGTTGTGGTCCAGCTGTGCTGCTTGAGGGCGGCATGCATTGGCCCTCACCGCCCTCACTCAGTGACTGGCCGGCTGGCAAATCTGCCCTGTGCCCGGCGCTGCATTGCATTCCGCAGGTGCTGCTCAACGTCCCACCCTGCTGCACAAATACAGCCACCCGGGCTGCGCGCTGCGCAACATCTCAATTTTCTGTTACTGGCTGTGCCCACCTACTACTCCCGCTTCCCCTTCCCCCCACCAAAACTGCGCGCAGCTGGTCGACCGGGTGCAGCGGCAGGAGGGGCAGATTCAGAGCCTGCAGACGCAAGTGGAGGCGCTGACTCAGCAGGTGGGTGGGTGAGGAATGCAGTGCAGTGCCACGCTGTGCTGTGCTGCCAGAGCCTGCAGGCGCAGGTATAGGCGCTGACTCAGCAGGTGGATGAGGAATGCGGTTCAGTGCCATGCTGTGCTGTGCTGTGCTGCGCCAGAACCTGCAGGCTCAGGTGGATGCGCTGACGTGGCAGGGGTGGGAAGCAGGGACAGTGCTGTGCCACGCTTTGCTGGTGGGCGGTGCGGTGCGGCGCTGCAACATTCCCAGCTGTCGTGGTGTTACGCTGTCGCCCATGCCTGCCTGGCCAGCCTGCCTTGCTATGCCTCTCACAGGCCTGTGAAAGCTTCCCATGCCTCGCATGCCCTCTTGGCGCCCATGCTCCTTTCTACCCTGCCCACCCTGCCCACATGTGCACAAGCAACAATACGGGTCCCTGTTTGCGTTTGAGGCAAAGCTTCGGTTCTTTCAGTACCGTTGTGTGGCGAACCCATATCGCTCTCTGTCTCCATGCACGCAGAACGTCGAGCTGGATGAGAGGGCCTCTGCCCTGTCCAACAACATCTCGGCCCTCTACAACACAGCCAAGCTGGAGCTGCAGCGCAGGGGGGAGGAGATACGGGAGCTGAGGGAGAGGTGGGTGGGGG
>JTEE01000014.1:362589-400878 GCA_002896455.3 Chlorella sp. ArM0029B | reverse complement strand
CGCTGAGGTGGGTGTGGGGCGGGGGTTGCGGTAAGGAGGTACTGGGGCTGGGGGAAAGACAGGCGGGGGGCGTGGGTGGGTCATGAGGGAACTCAGGGGCCGAGGGAGGTTGTGCGGTGGGTTCGGAGTTACAGGGGCCGAGGAAGAGGCGAGTGGGGGATGGATCGCCCCGAATGAAGGGCTGCATGGTCAGCGGGCAGTGTCGGGCGTTGGGCAAAAGCAGGGCGGCGTGCGCTTGCGAGGGTGATTGAGCTTTCCAGTGTCGACGCGCTCAATGGGGGCTGCTACTGGCATCGGGGCTGCAATACCCCGCTGCCCCCTTCCTTCTCCCGCCACTGCACATCCATGGCTATCCGTTTTGCCTCTGCATACTGCTTGTCACTCTGAATCTTGTCGCCAAGTGCCTGCTGCCCTGTCCGGTCCGGTCTGCAGGCTGGCGGCTGGCAGCGTCCGTGGCAAGCCCCCAGTGCCCACGCCGCAGCGGCCCGGCAGTGCATCGGCTTCAGCAGCCGAGCAGCAGCAGCAGCAGCAGCCACCACCCCAGCGTGGCGGCCTGCCAGGCAGCAGCAGCAGGCCAGGCAGCGCTGAGCCGCAGCCTCAGCAGCAGCAGCATGGCGGTCCGCCAGGCAGCAGCAGGAGGCCAGGCAGCGCTGAACCGCAGCTTCAGCAGCAGCAGCATGGCGGTCCGCCCGGCAGCAGCAGCAGGCCAGGCAGCGCTGACCCGCAGGGGTTGCAGCAGCGGCATGTCGGTCTGCCAGGCAGTAGGAGCAGGCCAGGCAGCGCTGAGCCGCAGGGGTTGGAGCAGCGCGGCGCTGTGCCAGGCAGCAGGAGCAGGTTGGGCAGGCCGGGCGGCACTGAGCCACAGGAGCAGCAGCATCAGCAGCAGCAGGAGGGCCGGCATGTGGGCAGGCAGGATGAGAGGCGTGGGCGACGGGAGGAGAAGCAGGAGCGGCTTGAAGAGCGGCCTGGCAGCGGGAGGGAGGAGCGCCGTGAGGAACAGCGGGACGGGCGGAGAGATCAGCAGGGGCAGGCTCGGCGTGTGGAGAGGCGGGAGAGGAGCAGAGAGGAGCAGCGGGAAGAGAGGAAGGAGGAGGGGAGAGCGGATGAACGGAGGGAGGAGCGGCGACGTGGGGAGCGTGATGCCAGCGGTAGTGCACAGCGTGTACAACCCGACGGCTCGCCAGCAGAGCGTCGCCCACGCAGTGCCAGCGGCGGCAGGCCCGAGGAGCGGGGTGACCAAGGGCGGCACCGGGACAGCGACAGGCGCAGCCGGCTGCGGGACAGCAGCGGCAGGCAGGACGCTGAGGACGTCCGATCGGATGCGGAGCGGCACAGGGGGCGGTAGCGTCAGCGGCGGCGATAGGCGGTGGCTTTTGTCTGGTTCAGCCGGTCTTGTTCCATCATGCTCTGAATCCGCCTACGCTTCTCAACAGGTCTGCCTGATCGATACAGTAGCCAAGCTCGTTGGCAGGCTTTGAAAAACGCCGAAACAAGCCCACGTTGCGTTCCTAATTTCATCACGCACTCTTACAAACGGCGATAGCACACGCCCAGATTGCGAACAGCGCTGCCCAGAGGGCTTATGCTTCCCCTGCGCGCTGCTCGCCCACTCACCCCCGCCTGGAGCCGTGCCCTGTGCAGCTTGGAGGGCCGCCTAGACTCACGCAGGTCGCACCCAGGATCCTCTGCAGCGCAGCTCTCCGCTCAAGCGGCTCCCACGGACAACACCGCCGGCGGCAGCGGCGCAGCCAGCCCGCCGTCCGGCGCAACCTCAGCCGCAGACATGGTGCAGACACGCCGGGCAGCAGCAGCAGCAGAGACGCTGGAGCAGCACCGGCTGGAGCGGGTGGTCTCCAACCTGCAGGCCTCCTGCTCGGCATCTCCCGTGGCGCCGCCGGTGCGCCTGCAGCTCACGACTCAACCTTGCTGCCCACGAGTCATCCGCCGCACATGCCTATGCCACGCATCGCCTGTCACGGTTCTCTGCTCCCTTTGACGTCCTGCTCCCTCCAGCGGTCATAGAATGCTACAATTACAAGCAGCGTTCATGCTAGCGCCCTGTAATGGCCTGAACCTGGCAATCGTCTTGCCCGTCTTGCCCCCCGTTTCTGGCTGACGGAACGCGTCTCGTCTGCCGCACATGCCCGCCACACGTGTGTGCTGCAGGTGTCTGGCAAGTTTGCCGCAGTTCTAGTTCCTCTGTTTGAGGACCCAGTGACGGGAGAGGTGCATGTGGTGCTCAACCAGCGCAGCAGCAAACTCAAAACGCACAGCGGTGAGCTGCGTTTTGTGGGTCTGACTGTGGCCAGAGGGCATGCCGGCAAGATGGAGAGAGGCGGAGAGGGTGTACGGGCAAGCTTTGTGCCTGCCAAAGGCGCATACTCAGCTATGGAGCAGGGGAGATTCAGGGAGGGGGGAGGAGCGTGAGTCACCCCCGTGAAGCCGCTGCCTGCCCACTCACACTCTGTTTGGAGCCTCCCTGCTGTGCGCAGGCGAGGTGTGCTTCCCAGGTGGCAAGCGAGACCCAGGAGACGCAGATGACATCGCCACCGCTCTACGAGAGGCACAGGTAGGCACGGCAGTGCACCGCCACGCTGTTGGCAGAGCAGCAGCCTGACAGGGCAGGGCAGTCTTGGGCCTTTGGATGCCGGGCGAGCGGAGGGTGCTGAAAGTGGCGACCTGCTCTGTGTGGGCTGCTGAGCCTGCTCCTGCGCATCAATTGACATCCTCACTAGTCGCCCCAGATGCCTCACTCCTTGCTCCACAAGTACCCCAGCATCCACCCCATCCCCCTCCCCGGTGCCCCCTCCCCTCCCTCGCTTCCCTCGGCGAGCGCCCCAGCACCCGCCTGCCCCCACCCCTTGTCCCTCCCCTCCCCTCCCCTCCCTTGCGTCCCGGCAGGAGGAACTGGGGCTTGACCCCTCCGCCGTCACAGTTCTGGGCTGCCTGCCCCCCTTCCTGTCAAAGCACCTGCTGTCGGTGACCCCCGTGGTGGGCGTCATCCCCTCCCAGCTACGCTTCACACCAAACCCCACAGAGGTCGGTGGGTGGCAACCAGCGGGACAATGGTGGTGCCTGTTTTGCCTCCCGGATACTGTCGTTTGCATGGTGGCCGCCAGCTGCTCGCCTGCTGCCTGGGTCAGGCCTGAGGCCCAACTGCCCTGCTTGAGCCGCTACTGCTTTTGCTTTTTGGGGGGGTACAGCCTGCTTTCCACAAACAAGGTCCTGGCTTGCTTCCGCCGCACAGTGCAGCCGGCAGCGGTGCTGCCTTCCCAGACGGACCCTCACCTGTTTCTGCCCCGCTCTTTGCTGTCGCTGTTGCTACTCATCCCCTTGCCACATGCCGCCTCACCGCTCTGCAGGTTGCAGCCGTGTTCACAGCACCACTGCATCGCTTCCTAGAGGCTGGGCCCGGCTACTCAAGCAGGGATGTAGAGTGGCAACCTGGGCTTCCGTACCGGTCAGTGGGGTGCTGCTGGTGGGCAGGCACGGGGCCGGGCAAGTCTTGCTTCCATTGCGGTGCAAATGTGCGCCAGGGTTGCGGCACCCATTCTCAAACTTTGTCCCTGCGTGCTTGATCGTCAAAGCTTCCCTCCCACCCTCCCACCCTTTCCAACATGCGCACCCACGCCGTCAATCCTGATCAGCTGGCCTTCCCTCCCCTTCCTCCCTTTCCATCCTTCGCACCCACCTCCCACACCTGCCTCGGTTCTTCCCCCCTGCAGGCTGCACTACTTTGATTATGAGCACAGGGGGCGCTCCTTCTGCATCTGGGGGTTGACAGCTGGCATGCTGATCGTGGTGGCAGAAAAGGCGTTTGCCCGGCGGCCTGCGTTTGACCCGAACCCGCCCCACGCCCTGCCCTACACATCCCTGGCGGTTGGCGAGGGCGGGCAGCTGGTGCTCCGGCAGCCCGGCGGCGGCGGCGGCCTGCGTGATGGGCTGGGGCTGGCATCGGAGGCGGCTGCAGAGGAAAGCCCGCGGTCGGCAGCGGTGCAGGGGGCGGTCGTGACGGACCAAGAAGCGGCGGCGGCACTGGGAGGCAGCGAGGTGGCGGAGGATGGCGGCGACGAGGTGGCGGAGGATGGCAGCGGGGGCAGCAAGGGAGAGGCGGACGGCAGTAGCAACGGTGGTGCGCGAGAAAGCAGATGAATTTGTTACTATTTCCAGTACTTGCATGCTGTAACAGGCGTGGCCCTTCCACAGTCTTCTCTACAGGCTAAAAAAGTTGCACAGTGCCAAATGCCCTGAGCCACTTGAATATTGAGGCGTGCTGTATTGTTGCGGCCGGCTGACGCACCGGCCACTGCACAGTGTTCAAGTTGGGCCTGTGGTCCCCCCAAAAAGTGGCTGACTGAGCGCTCCACCCAGTGAGGAGCTGGCCACAGGAGTGCCAGGCAGTTTTGAAATGCAGTACGGGGCGACGGCGTAGCCGTCGGGTGGCCGCCACCGCTGCACCTGCTGTGACAGCTGTGCAACTTTTGAGCTGAACCTCACGCCAGCAATTCCGCCCGCCTCGGCACAACAGAAGACGGCACTGGGGGAACCATCGCTCTCAACGCCCATCCACACACACTTTTGGCAACCGCTGTGCCTTTGCTCGCGCTGGGCGCCAACCAGGTTGCGGGCGATCTAGGGTTCCTCTACAGTCCCAACAACTGTCAACGATGCGCCGAACAGCCTGCACAGCTGCGTTGGTGGCCGGCTTGGTGCTGCTGGCGCTCCCCGCCCTGGTTGCAGCCCGGCACACGTTCGCGTCCATCAAGCGCGATGACAGGAGCGTGATCCTGGTGGCACAGCCCTTCGGCTTCGGCGAGGACGGCAGAATGAACATCACAGTGTCCGACTTTGTGCTGTATTTCCCTAGCGGCAGCAAGCAGAAAGGGAACTACCACAAGTGAGTGTCAATCAGCGGATGGGTCAGAGAGGGCCGGAGGTGTTCGCCTGCAGCAGCGCCGCAGAGGCTGCCGCCCACCACCGCCCCATGTGCCTCTCGACTGCACGACTCAGTTTCGCAGCTGCTGCTGTGCACTTGTGCACTATGCCGGGCTCACTGGGCACGTGTGTACCACCAGGTGCAGGCTGATTGTCATCATGCACCCTGCAGTGGCTGCGTGCATCCGTGCGTTTGCACCGTGCCCCCCAGCACCCTGCCGCCGCCCGCCAACCAGCACCCACTTCGCCCTGCCCTGCCCTGCCTGGTCTGCAGGCTGGGCTTCTTCATCACCACTCCGGCAGCAGAGGCCCAGCTGGAGCTAGACCTGGGGGAGGGGCGGTGCCCGCTGGATGCCAAGGAGGACCGGGAGAGCCTGTACCTCACGCTCTTCACTTTTGACGCCCTGGATACCGTGACCCACAGCGTGTCCCGGGAGTTCCGCCTGGCCGACCTGCTGGCGGTGCGTGGCAGTGGCGTCCTGGACAGCTTCATGTCTGTAGCAGCAATCGACGGCGGCGCAACATTTCGCCTTGCTTTCTGGTTGCACAGACGGGCAGCAGTGGGGTGACAGGAGTTTGGGGGAGGGTGCAGGCTGCCAACCTGGGTAGTGTGGTGTGCTGGCGGGATGTCAACTGGTGCCAAGGCCAATGCACGCACAGACGCACATGCACGCACCAGCCTGCATATCCGCACACACGGACGCACACCTGCACCGACTAATACTCCCACCGTGCGCTTGCATGCCCACAACCCTGGCGGATGTAGCGCGGTGCCAGAGCACGCACCCAGGCCTTCTTATAAGCCCGCGCCTGTGCCCGTGGGTTAAGGTTGAACCCGTGTTGCCACATCATCACTACGACACGCCCATCAGCAGCCTGTACGACCGCTGTTCTGGTTTGATTGCCAGCTGGTTCGTGCAACAACATGCCCGCCTGCCTGCCTGCCTGCCTGCCTGCCCCTGCAGGACTTTGCTGGCGGCGAGCTGTCCCTGTTCTTTGCCAACTGCGAAACCAACAGCGTGGTGGACTTCAAGGTGGAGGTGGCGCTGTACAACGTCAGGGGTGAGCGTTGCGCTGCGCCGTGCTGTGCCGTGCTGTGCATGCTGCGCTGTGCTCAGGGAGACAGGGCGGGAGGGAGGTCGCAGCATGGCGCGTATGCGGTGCTGCTACACCCTGCGCGCTGCACCGCGCTGTGCTGTGCGTTGCAAGTGTTTGCCTGGCGGTTTCGGCGGGTGGGTGATGCAGGCGACAGCAGGGTGCTGAGTTTGGTGGGTGGCGCAAGAGCTGACTGAGGCAGTGCTAGCAACACCTGTTGGGCGGCGAGTCAACATCACCTCTGGGACAGCTTGAGAAGCTTATGCGGAGAACCGCGTTGCTGCCACATAGGCTACCGCCACGCATGCCACGCCATGCTTAGTTGCTGCTCTCGTTTCTCCTTGCCTGTGACTGATCAAGCACCAGCTAGGATGGCTGCTGCTCACGGCTGTGCCCTTTGCCGTTGCTGCTGTCCCGCTGCTGCTCCCATGAGACTGTTGCTGGCTCCCCGTAGCCTTGACATGTAACTGATTGATGGATTAATTGATTGCAGGCGACCGCGTGGACTACCTGCCTGTGGGCGAGGACATGCTGCCCATCATCTTCTTTGTGAGTAGCCGCACCCGAGCGCCCCATGCGTGCATTCGGCAGTTGTTTGGCTGCTGTTTCAAGACAGCCGAAGGAGGTGCCCAGCACTACCAGGCCACTGCTGGCCCAGCTCGGCCCCGCCCTGTCTGGCATCCAGCTGGCAGCATCGGGGAGTGCAGCTGCTGTTCCCCCCTGCGTCCGCCGTGCCGACCAATCGTTACTCTCCAGTGTTTGCGCCCATCCATTATCGACCTGTACAGGCCCACCCTGCCCCCGTGCTGCCCTCCACTGCTCCCCCTGCCCACATGCTGCCGTAAACGCCGCCCTCACCCCACAGCCCCCGCCCCATTTGCCCCACTCTCCGCCCCGCAGACCATGTTTGTGCTGTTCACCGGGCTGGGCGTGCTGTGGACGCTGGCGGTGATCCGGGGCGGCGCCGACTCACACAAGATCCACTACCTCATGATCGTCCTGGTCGCCTTCAAGTCGCTCACTGTGCTCAGCCAGGTGGGGCAGAGGAAGGAAGGCCGGGGGCGGGGACTGGAAGCAGCCAGGGGGGGCACGGGGCAGGGGCGGGACTGGGTTAGGTGGGCCAGGGGCGGCTGGGGGGGCTGGGAAGTTACCAGTGTCCAGGGGTCCGCGGTTAGCGGGGGAGGCAGGGTTCGGTTGGTGTGGATGTGCCAGACCCCCGCTGCTCTTGCGCACAGGCATCCCCCGCGCTCAGGCCATGCCCCACCCCACCCGTGTGTGCTCTCACAACCGCCCTCGCTCCTCCTCCCCTCAGCCCCTGCTCACCCACCCCACTTGCCACCCTTCACCTGCAGGCCTTCATGTTCCACAGCATCTCCATCTACGGCGACGCCGAGGGCTGGAACATCGCCTTCTACATCTTCACCGCATGCCGCTCCCTCCTCTTCTTCGTCGTCATCATCCTGCTGGCAACAGGTGCGTGGGGTAGGGGGCAGAGGTAGGGGGCAGAGGTAGGGGGCAGACGGCCACTGCTCAAGGATTTTGTGCGCTTTGCTGATGCGTGGAGCGGGGCAGGCAGGCGGCCACTATTTGAGGGATTTTTGCACTTTCCTCGGACGAGACAGCTGTCTCTGGGGCCGCCGGTTGGAGGGCATTTGCCCGCCAGCATGCCAGGCCTTTGTCGCCCACCCTTTTGCTTTCACAATCGCACCCACACCGGCACCCCTGTCCCGCCTGCCCTGCCCTGCCCCTGCAGGCTGGTCCTACATGAAGCCCTTCATCTCCTCCAAGGAGAAGAAGCTGCTCATGGTGAGGCATGGGGGCGCTGAGCTGGCGACACGCGTGCTGAGCCGGCGTCAGGGGGGCGGCGGTCACGCGCAGCTGAGCAGGCCAGCGGCTCACCTGCTGCACGTGCACAAAACGGCACACGGCCGTGGCACGCCCCACCTCCTGGCTTCCCGCTTCACGTCCCCTTGTCACCTAACGCGCACTTTTCTGCCTGGACTCACCAACCAACGCGTCCGTTCCCCTCCACCCTCCCTGCCTGCCCCTGCCTGCCCCCCCGCCCCGCAGGTGGTCATCCCCCTGCAGGCCATTGCCAACGTGGCCATCATCTACCTGGACGAATTCACACCCGCAGCAGAGTCGTGGTTCACGTGAGTGCAATGGAGGGCACTGGGGGGTGCGGGCGTGCAGCTGAGGATTGGGGGAAGAGGGGCGGGCTTCGAGAGCCGAGGGGAGCAGGGCAATGGGTGGCCTGCGGGGCATGTTGCGGGGCTTGCACGCCGCGGAAGGCTGCTGCCTCCCTTTTCCTTCTCACCCCTCCCTCCATATCTCTAAAATCCCCTGGTCTCAATTATGACGATGGGGGGAGGACAGGTTGCGGGCGCTGGGGATGAGCTGAAAGGGCTTGCACGGCCGCTGCAGGCCGCTGCCTCCCTGTTTCCCTTTTTCGTCCACCCCCTACTTCCCCATCCCTCCCCTGTCAAACCGAGGCCCTCCCCCTGCCCCCCTCCACGCCGGCCCCCCTGCAGGTGGCAGGACATCCTGCATCTGGTGGACATTGTGTGCTGCTGCCTGGTCCTCTTCCCCATCGTCTGGTCCATCAAGCAGCTGCGCGACGCCAGCGGTGAGGCGGGGCGGGGGCGGGAAGGGAGGGAGGAGTGGGGCAGCACTGCACTGCACTGATCTGTTGGGTTGCAGCCCAGGCCCGACGGGCCACAGCTGGCCAATGGCAGAGCTGCCTGGATCAGCTCAGCGCGCATGCTAGGCTAGCAAACTGCCCTGGTTGAGACTGCTGCCTGCTGCCTGCTTGTGCTCGCCCAATGTCCCCCCTGCCCGACCGGCCCCTGCGCTGGCATCACCTTTCTAGACTCAACCCGTGCTTGAGTGCCTGCCCACCCTCCCCCCCTCCTTCCCCACACCACAGAGACCGACGGCAAGGTGGTTCGCACGCTGGTCAAGCTCACCCTCTTCCGCCAGTTCTACATCATGGTGAGGGGCAGGGGGGCAGCTGGGGGAGGAGCAGGGCAGCTGGTGAGGGGCAGGCTGGGACACTCAGGGAGGGGCAGGCTGGGACMCTCAGGGAGGGGCAGGGCAGCTGGTGGGGGGCAGGGGGCCCCCTGCCGGGGGGAACTTAGGGAGGGGCAGGGCAGCCGGTGCGGGGTGGGGTGCGACCGATGGAGGGGCAGGGCAGCCGGTGAGGGGCAGGGGGGGACACTGRGGGAGGGGCAGGGCAGCCGGTGCGGGGTGGGGTGCGACCGAKGGAGGGGCAGGGCAGCYGGTGCGGGGTGGGGTGGACTGAGGGAGTGGCAGGGCAGCCGGTGAGGGGCAGGGGGCCACTGGGGAAGGGGCAGGGCAGCCGATGAGGGGCAGGGTGTGACATTGAGGGAGGGGCGGAGCAGCTGGTGTCGCAGCAGCAGGGTGTGCCTTTGCGCTTGAGACAGGCCTGCTGGCATGTACTGCGTGTTTTTGTGTATAGCTGCGCTTGGCTGTGCCGGCATAGTGTAAATGTCACCACATCTTCTGCTTCCTCAACCCTGCCACCCGCCAACGCGTCACCGCCGCCGCCCCTCCCCACCCCACCCCCGCAGGTTGTGTGCTACATCTACTTCACTCGCATCATCGTGTACCTCCTCCAGTCCACCCTGCCCTACCACTACATCTGGCTGGCGGCGGCAGCCTCAGAGCTCGCCACACTGGCCTTCTACATCGCCTCCGGCCTCTCCTTCAAGTGAGGCCACCCCTCCCAATGGCCCGGGTGCAGGGCGGGCAGTGTGGGGCAGCAGTGTGGGGCAGCTGGGATTGAATCGGTGGCGTGATGGGGTGCCTGGGCCTGATTGTTGAAGCGGCAGGCTTGGCGCCACCCTGGACACTTGCATCGGCTCGTTGCCTCGACTGTGGACAAGGGGAAGCGTGGGTTGGTGGAGGCGAGTGGCTGCTGGCTGGCTGCTCTTTGCCGTCCGCTGCCCTGGCCCAGCCGGCCAAGGCTAGCTGTTCATGTTGGCCCGCCTGCCTGCACACTCACTCACTCACTCAAACTCCCTCCCCCTGCCCTGCCCTCCCTGCCCTGCCCTCCCTGCAGGCCCATGCCGGCGGGCGCCAACCCCTACTTCCAGCTGACGGAAGAGGAGGCCATCGAGCTGACCAAGGCAGAGGACCCCTGAGCAACTCCTGCTCCTGCCACAGGGGGCCACCGCGTGCCCGGGCCCCGCCTCACCTGCACGCTCTGACCGCGTGCCTGCGTCCCCACGCTTGCTGCACGCCGGCCCGGCCCCTCTGTTGATTCTGGGCGTTCTCTTCCCCGGCTCCCGTTCCCTGTTGAAAAGAGAGCTGCGCATGCAAGGGCCGCACCTTTCCTTTTTGTTATGACAGTTTCCGGCAGCGACTGCCCCCGCACGCCTGGCAATGCCGAGTGCCTTGAGTACACTTCCAGCCTGGCGCCTGGCGCTTGGTTCTATCGTGGGGATGCGACTCCTACCTGCTGCCGCCAAACTTTAGGCAGGCAATCACATCGTGTAACAACCGTCACTGTGAGGAACTCCGCAGGCAGGCAGGCAGGCAGGCAGGATTCCTTGAACAGCTGGCAAGGGAGAAAAGGAGAAGCTGGCAAGGGAGGATTGTGAGCCAGTATGGCAGGCAAGCGATGCTGCCGCTGCACGCTGCTGGTGTTGCCCTCATCTCTCTGGCACCGTTCACACACATAGTATGATTTACAGCTAGTCCAAAGCTAAGTTTACGTGTGCTCAAATGCCAGCAAAAGAGGAAAAGGGAGGTGCCGCATTTGTATGCGCACAGTCCGACGCAAGAGGGAGAAGTCGAGGAGGCACAGCCTTGCCGGGTTGATAAAATCACATGCACTTAGATGGCCGCCAGCGCCAGCACCCGCCACATGATGGCACTGGGCAGCTCTGCACCGGCCTGCCTTTGGACGCGCGCCAGGCAGAGGGTGGCTGCACGCAGGCGCTGCCTGTCCTCGAGGGCCAGGCGCCGTACCAGCATGCCTGCCTCTTCCACTGAACGCTCCAGCACGACGGGCAGCACGGCAACGAGGCCGGCGCAAGGGGAGGGCACCCGCGCCCACTGTTCAGCTGTCAGCGGCTTGTGCTGCCGGGCAATGAGGACGGCATACAGTGGGTGCGTGTTGTCTGCCAGGTGGTTGAGGTACACTGACAGAGAGGCCAGCACGTCATCTGGCGGGGGCAGGAGGCCCTCTTCCAGCAGGCACCGAGCTGCCTCCAGGCGCCTCATACTCAAGGCCACATCGAGCGGAGAGAAACCGTTTGTGGTCTTGGCCAGGGCCAGAGAAGGGGCTGCTTGCAGGAGCGGCAGAATGGAGTGGATCCGTGCATAGTGCACCGGTGTGCAGCCGAGACGACAGGAGGCCGCCAGTGGGTCTGCGCCCGCTGCCAGCAGCAGGGCCACACACTCTGGGCTGTCGGAGAAGGCGGCGTAGTGCAGAGGCGTTTCGCCGTCAGATGCCGCAGAGGCGTTTGGATCTGCCCCTGCCGCTAGCAGCTCAGCTGCACACTTGGTGGCCGCGCAGTGCGCAGCAATGTGGAGAGGCGTCCTGCCGTGGGTGCGCGCATTGGCGTCTGCTCCGGCCGCCAGGCAAGCCATTACGCCTCCCACGTCCCACTTCACAATAGCATCAATCAGGCGCTCATTTATAGCGGCCATGGCTCAGAAGTTGCCTGCAGGAGAGCTGGGGTAGGGTGGTGACTGAAGGAATCTGGGAAGCTGTGCCCAAGGGGAAGGCAGCATCTTTGTGTTGTGCAGGCAGTGGCGGGGCGGGCGCTCAGAGCGGGCTCTACCTGCTCAGGGCGCGTTGGACGTGCTACCGCAGGGGTGGCGATGTCCAGCAGGCGCCTAGCCTCTTTCTGCCCGCCAGCAAACTGGCCACCTTCCAGTTCGCGATGCCGTGCCGGGCTCCGCCTCTGCTTTGCAAATCCGCACTTCGCCGCTTCTACCGGCCTGGTGGAGCTTGTCTGGCCGTCTAGAAGTGACATATCGCGTCCTTTGTGGTGTGAAGCCACGGGCGGGACGGGCGGGGCGGCGGCAGTACAGCCACCAGGCAACTGCCTGAAGCCAAACTGTGTGCAGCCCCTCATGCTTATTTCCTACAGCAGCCTGCTTATTGTGCATCCCACAACTGGCGCCTACAACTGATGCTCACTGCTGTCACTGAACTGTGCCGTGTCTCTCGGCCGATGGTGCCGCGGTCACAAATACATACGATGCCAGGTGAGAGCCTGAACCAGGCAAGCCACCGGCAATTCCTCGGTAAGATCGATAAGAGAGCTCCCAGTCACTGCCACAAGCTCCCATACACTGCCACAGGCTGCTGGCTGCGGCGCCGTCCTGATTAATGCGCGTCAACAGCGTGCTGCCTCTTGGCAGGCGACGGCTCTCCCGCCACAGCAGTGCCCGGCCGCTTGCGCGGGCTGCGCACGTCCGCTGCGCCCGCTGTGCCATCTTCTGTGCGGACGCCAGCAGCGGCAGGCAGCGTGCCGGCGGTGCAGCCATCAGGAGGACTTCTGCGTGCCGTGATGTTGCCGCCTGGAGGCAAGGAAACCTGCGCTGTGCCAGGCTTGTTGACCTGTCCGCCGCTGCTGCCACCCTCGCCAGCGTGCCCGCTGGTCTCCTCAGCGTCCACCTCATGCACAACCAGCGCCATTGCGGTGGGGCGTGCACAGGTACACCAGATGAACACGGTTCAAGCACTACGCAATGATGCGGGGCGCATGAAGTGTAGCAGGAGGAGGGTGGAAGCATGCGATGCAGGCTGTGCCAAGCGATCACCCTCCCCTCACATCGCACTGTGCCATGCAAGATGCCAACTGGCACTTGACCTGCACACACACTTTTGCTCACCTGCTGGCCCACCGGCGGTGACAGCTGGCGGGCTGCGGGCGCAGTCACGAGGATGCCAGCAGCAGAAAGGTCGCTGTCTGACTGCTGGCAGCCGGGCCCAACTGCCGCCTGCCTGCCGCCGCCGCCGCCATGCGACAGGCTTTGCAAGGTGCTGGTGTCAGATTCCTCTGCCACCCCTGCCACCTGTGCTCCTGCCACGTCATTGCGCGCTGATTCTGCCAGCGGAATCAGCCCCCCTGCAGGCCTGGAGCCCGCCCCAACCAGCGCCGCCGGTGCCGACTGCCAGCGCACCGGGCGCATCAGATTCTGCTGCTGCGGCTGCTGCAGCTGCTGCAGCGCACCCTCAGGGACGAAAGGCAAGCCCGGGGGCTGCCCTGCCACGGCTGCTGGCGCTGGCACGATGTGGTGCCTGCCAAGTAGCGCTGCCAGGCATTCGGGGAGCACCTGGCCAGGCGCCAGCACCAGCTCCGCCACCTCGAAACCAAGCTGAAAGCGTTGAGCAGGAAGGGGGGGGCAGGAAGGAGGACTTCAGGAAAGATGAGGCGTGGTACAACCGCAAGCAAGCAGCAGAGTCAGCGGCCTCAGGAGCGCATGCTTGAGCAAAACCGACGAGGGGCGCTGCACGTTGCCGCTCCTGTGCGCCGCCCCGCCTCCACTGGGCCACCGCAAGCACATGTGCTGTCTGGGCACAGCAGGCACAGCATGACTCAAGCAGCTTAGCTCGCACACTGACCTTGTCCAGCAGTGCCGCGTGCTCGTTGCTCTCCTCATGTGCAATGACCAGCGCTGCAAGCGCGTCAGCCTCACAAGCCATTGGCTCCAGCCCTGCCAAGCCCTTGGCAGCCTGCGGGGCAGAGGCCAGCGGAAGGCAGAAACACGGTGTGTGTGAGGGCCAGCCAGCAACCCAGCCACACAACCAGCCAGCTCAGCAAACCGACCGTCCAACCGACAAAGCAAGGGGCAGGCAAGGCAGTAATGGGCTGCATGCATGCCTTGCCACAGTGGCTCCCTCTGGAATGCGCCCCAGCTCACCTCTGCCACCTGGCCCCAGTCCTGCTGCTTGTACCCGGGCGCTGCCTTCTTCCAGGCGTCGCCGCCGGCAGGCGCAGCCGCACCCTGCAGCAGGCGGGCCACAGCAACAGCAGCCCATCGAGGTGGCTGGTAAGGTGCATTTGCCGGACGATGCACTCAACTGCCAAGCAGCGCCCCAGGCTGGCAGCTGCAGGCAGGCACTGTGCCTAAGACAGCAGCCTCGGCCACTCCAGGTGCGGCTGCGTACAAGCGTCAAGCAGCACCGGAGGCAGGGCGCGCGGCAATGGAAGGGGATTGCCACGTCAACCAGGGTTCTGCACCTGCAAGCTGCCCGCCCATTGAGTTGCGCCCCACCCCACCCCATGTGCACCTGCTGACGCATAGCCTCTACCAGCGGGTGTGGCGATGACAGGAAGTTGCGGGCCAGCCAGAGCAGGGCGGGGTCCTGGACGCAGCGAAATGGCACAGCACAGCACGGGGGTCAACTACCTGAATGAAGAACTGGACACCAGCAAACCACACCGCCAAGCACACGAGCCGGCAGTGGCCCAGGCCAGGGCTTTCATTCTCACGGCAACACACCTTTGCTGAGCTAGAGATCCCAGAATAACCGCACACACAGACTGCTCCTTCTGCCTACGTGTCAAGCCCTCCTCTGCCGCCCGCCCGCACCTTCTGCTGCTCCACGCCAGTCAGTGCCAGCAGGGAGTTATGCAGCTGCGCCATCTGGCTGGCCAGCTCCTGGCAGAGCCCCGACCTCGCTTGCTCGGGTGCATACAGGTCCAGAGGCAGGCCCTGCAAGAAAGAAACGGTGTGTGCCGTGAGCATCGGGCATTGCCAAGAGCAGGCGCAGCTTTTCCATAAATTGCTTGGAACAGCTGCAGCCTGGCATTGGTGCATAAGCTGCGCCAGCTCCTGGCAATGCCTGAGAGAAGTGAGGGATGCTCGGTAAGGCTTAACTTAACTGCTTGAGCATCAGCCTTGGCTAAAGCATCACCTGGGCGATGCCACACGCTCCAAACAGCTCCCTTGTGCATAGTTTGTCGGCATGACACGCCCTGATGTAGCAGCACTAGCGTCAGGCACATATGAGCCCTCGCAGGCGACGGCAGCACACCTGGCACCAACATCCTTCCGACACCCTGTCCCATGAGACCAATGCTGGCTCCCTGTGGACGCGGAACGTAATTGATTGCCTCATTGAAACCCACACACCTCTGCTTGCTCGCAGATGTTGGCCCACAGCCCGGCCAGCTGCAGCATGGCGGCCTCGTCTGGGCGGGGGCAGGGCTGGGTGTCGATGTCCTCAACGCAGGCGTAGTCGGATGAGCCCAGGAAGAATATCCAGGCGCCCAGGCACAGCACCTGTGGGAGGGGGAGGCGAGTAATGTGCGCAGAGTAATGAGTACAGGTGGGGTGAGGGGGTGCGGTTGCTGGATCCATGGAGAGAACACGTGTTTGGCCCGACTAGCTTGCCACACACGCACACAGAGAGGGGCTAGCAACTTTGTGACTTTGTTGAAACAGCACACACGTACGGCCCGTACAGCTTGCCACACGCCCTCAAGGAGAGGGCTGGCAACCTGTGGATATATCTAGATGGATCTGATGGGGAGGCACACGCGCCCAGCCGACGGCAGCTGCAGAAGATCCTGTTCGACCCTCGCCAGCCCACCAGCATTGGGGCCACATGTGGACCCTGCATGGCCGCTGGCCCAAGGCTGCGCTGCTTGCTCAACCGTACACCACTCTTGCAGAGGCACTGCTGAGGTGTGTAGGTGCAGGCAGCTCACCGGAGTGTGCATGGGGGAGCGTGGCTGCAGCCGCCCTCCATAGAAGACGTTCTTCAGCACCCCCAGGCAGAGGTGGCGGAAGAAGACGGTGGCAGCTTGCCTGCAGAGGCAGCAGCGGCGATGGGAGGACCAAGCCAAGGGTTGCATGGAGCAGTGCGTGGGAGGGGTGAAGGGAGCCAACGGCAGCAGTCGGGTACCATGCGGCACGTGCCAGCGGGCAGGAGAGTGCCAGCTCAAGCATTAGCGTGCATAACCTTGTATGCGCATCGGACCAGAAGGTTGTGCATGCGAGGGGCCACTTGGCAGCAGGCAACCAACAAACTGAGCGTGCGCAGCCCAGGCGCAACGTCCGCGGCGCACATGCGATTGGGCTGGCTGGCGTCAGCCCCGACCATGTCGATGGCCTCCACCCCTGTGATGGGGGCGCCCATCGCCGGCAGCAGCACCTGCGTGCGTCAGGCAGTCAGGGCAGCAGAGCGCAGATTCCTCAAAGTTAGGGAAACAGCAACAGAGGAGGATCCAGGTAGGCATGGGTAGGCTGTTGAACAGCAGGCAGGCAAGAATCAGGCAGACTTGAAGCGCATGCAGGGCAAATGTGAGCCCGCAGACCCGCCGCAACTCTGCGCGCCCGCCAGCCGCACAGAGGCCTCAGCCACCCAGCTGACCATCTGCCCACCAGGCGCCCCTGCCCTCCCACCCGCCAACCCTCACCACTCTGTACCCCTGTACACCCACCCACCCTCACCTCGAGCATTACAGTGGAGAGGGAGAAGAGGTCGGAGGTGGGGCTGAACAGGCCGTTGCGGGAATGCAGGGAGCCCCACAGCCAGGTGCCCAGGACGGTGCGCTGACTACAAACTTGGCGGGAAGGCGTGCCGCCGATGCCTCGTCCCAGCATTCGAAAATGCCTGCAGGGCACAGGTGTGCATGCATGCTGGTGCGGTGGGCTGATGGATGGTCAGACTAAGTCAGACACGGTGTATCACGCACACATTCACACACACACACACAGACAGGCAGGGATGCAGACCATTGCTCCCTACAGCAGTGTGGGGGGAGGGGCAAGTGAATTGCAAGCGAAGTAAACAAGCTCGCCGCAGCAACTGCTCACCGCTGCTCCTGCTCCTCCTCCTCCCCCTCCTCCTCTTCCTCCTGCTCCTCTGGCTCCTCCTCCTCCTCCTCCTCCCGCCCCTGATTCTGCAGCAGCTCCAGGTGTGCGGCGCACCCCAGGTCTGACAGCAGCAGCCGCACCCCTCCACCCTCCATCTCTTCCGCTAGCAGGTTGTTGCTGGTCAGATCCTGGATGGCCATCCCGCCCACGCTGTGGATGCGTTGGGTGGCCTGCAGCAGCCCATGGAACTCGCCTGCGGGGACGCAGAAGGGCAGGGGCAGGGTGTCTGTGAAGCGGTGGGCAGCATTCTATGCAGCAAGCTGGGGGAGGGGCGCCGGAACAGGACCTGACGATGCACAGCAAGCACTTAAGTGTCGGAGTGGCTGTGACATCCCCAATTGGCTGTGGCATGCTGTGCAGGGGGTGCAGAAGGCAGGCAGGCAGGCAGGCAGATTCATCGGCAGCCGTGCCGAGGTGCGCTGATGCAACGGGCGGCAGGCAGCAGGCGGCAGGCAGCGGGCGGCAGGCGGCAGGCGGCCTGGCCTCACTGGAGATCCATTTGAGGGAGGACAGCTGGCGGCACAGGGCCTCTGGGTGGCGCCTGCAACAGTTGAGGACAGGTGGAGAGAAAGCGGTGAGCAGTTCGCGGCAGTGTGTGCCATAAGGCAAGGCCAAAGGTGGAGGGAGGGTCATGAGCAATACACAGCGGTGGGCCAGAAACACAAGGCCAGCTGTTTTTGCCTAGGCCACTCGTTTTGCCTGCTGCCGTCCCCGCTTTACCTGTGGCACATGTCCCTGAGCAGGGTGCTCAGGGATCCCAGCCGGTAGAAAGGCATCACATACCCCACCTTGGCCTGCAGCCAAGGGGCGGGGAGTGAACGAGGGGCGGGGGGACGGCCTTTGAACAAACACAGAGTATGAGAGCAGGCAGGGCAGAGCAGGCAAGAGGGGTGGGTACTGTGGGGCACACAAGCGGGAGGGCTGGATCGGGGCGGGGAGAGCAGCAGCAGCAAGCCTGCCGGCACAACAAACAGCAAACTTCCCCTTACTCCCACTCAGCAAGCGACCCCATCTGGACACCGGGCGCCAGCTGTCTCCACGTGTTGACTTGCCTGCCACGTGTCGTATCGGGCGCGCAGGTCTGGGTCGTCTTCCCAGCACCCCTGAAAGTCTACCAGCCCAAGGCTGTGCACCAGGCGCTCGCCGCAGCCCTGGCGCTCCAGGTGGCACAACACCTTGACCTCGTCCGAGGCTGCCTGGCACACGGAACGACCTGCAAGGGATGACAGACCAGCCGGCAGCGTGGGGGAGAGGGCCATGTGAGCTTCATCAGGGGGTGGGTTGGCAGGCGGGTGGGCGGCCGGGCAGGCAGGTAGGCGGGCCAGAGGCTTGCTCACACAAGCCACACAGCGGTGAAGCGAGGGGGGGGAGGGCAGAGAGCACGAAGCGTCGTTGTATGCATGGTGGCCCAGCAAGAACACGATTCAGTAACACAGCGGCAGCACTGTATTTCCAGGTATCATTATTCCAACACCCCGGCAACCGATCACACAAGCAGCGCCACAGTGCCACATGCCTGCCTTGCCCCGCACTCACGCTGCTCGTAAAACTCCTCTTTAGATTTCGGCACCGTCCACCCGTCCTGCAGCCCTTGGATCTTGTGAAGTTTGATGGCAACAGGGGTGCCGTCAGCTATGGGGTGGCCTCCTCGCAGCAGGCCGCCAGGGGCCCGGTGGGGTGCCTCCCCAAAGTTGCTCCACTGGAGGCACATCACCTCCGCCTGGCCGCCAAAGTGGCAGGCAAATGGGATGCTTTCATACAAGTTTCGGATGAAAAGATAGTCCGGGATGTGGGTGAGATGGCCCTGCATGCAATGAATCAATTCAACCAGTTACATTTGAAGTCCAGGGGGGAGCCAGCAGTGGTCCCATGAGGGCGGGCGGGGGAGAGGCGGCAGGGCGGCGGGGCATCCAGAGTGACAGTGGCGGTGAGCGGGCGGCGCCGCTCTTGCTTTCCGACAATTCACGCCGGACCCGTGTCTCACCAATCTCACCAGCTCCGTAAGCGAGAGGGTCCCGAAGAGGTTGCCGGGCCCCGCCATTGAAGCACGTGGTCTCCGGAACCGCCTCAATTGTCCCAGAATGCCGCAATTGTGGTGTCGGGGGCCCTAAGCCGTGCCAAACGCCGGCAGGACGCCCGGCCCGGTTCACGAAGGCTTCCAAATCGGCGCGGGAAGCGACGAATCGAGCTGCAGCGTCGTTCAATTGCAAGACAATACAGGAAACATTAAATGATGTCCTGCTCCAACCAGCCGGAGCATCTCCCCAACTGACAGCACCAACCGCCAGGTCACTCTCCGGTCACCTGCCGACAGCTGTCGGTCCGCCAAAATGTCCTCGTGCGCCTTTGAGAAACCCATCCTATGTACGGTACCACCCTGACTTTGCCTGGTCTGACGCTGTTGGGTTCGCCACAGGGGTCGGTGCTACAGGGGTCGGTGCTGCTAGGCCGGGGTGCACTGCCGACCACTGCCTGTGCTGGTTCCCTCAACTAAATAGCAGAAACTGGCAGTGGATTCATTCTGGACAGCCAAGAATTATACTACTTCGTTTCACCACCTCTCAGCGTGCACTGCATGATTATTACCATGGCTTGACGTTACCATGTGCAGGTAAATGATGCAGCGTAGCCTTGGAGAGCAAACGGGCAGGCGGTAGCTGATGTTGACTGTCAGCGGGTGCTGCTGCTGCCTGCTGCTGGTCTGCTCATCACCCGAAAGCGCCAGCAAGTGATAAACCATTATTAAGTGCCACACAGCAAGTTATAAACCATTATCAGGTGCCACACAACTGGGGCAGGAAGCTCCGCATCAGCCTGCAGCTGAAAATAAGAAAAAAATTTATTTTTATTTTGTTTTGACTAATTAATTCTTAGTAAAAGATTTGTCTTAAATAAGACTTATTTTTAATTCGGCAGAAGCCTGCCTGATTTTGAGATAATTGACACTAAACCTTTTAACTCTCAAAACTTTTAAATAGTTCGTCTCCTTTTTTTTCTAAAAAAAGTACCAGAAATGTAAACTTTTTTTAGCAAAAAAAGTTGCATGCATAAGCCTCTTTGCAGGCAGCGGCAGGTGCCGCACCAGTGGCACCAGCAGGCCTGCCTCTGTTGCGAGCGTGCCAGCACAGCCGGCAGAGCGACGACCAGGTCAGCGCAGGCCAGGGGCGCCTGCTGCCACTCTGCGGCAGGCAGCGGCTGGCAGCTGATCGGGGCGGCACGCAGCGGATGTCGTTCACCGCTGTACTCGGTAACACGGGGAAGCTTGCTTTCAGCGGGTTCAGTAGGGCACAAGGGAAATGAGTGGGGCTTTGGAGGCAGGGAGCTTCGGCGCCGGCGGACTGCAGGGCTGTGCCATGCCAGCGTGCCTGCTTGACTTCTTAGGGCCGCAACAACCCCTACGAACGACTCCGTCAGACAGGGGAGGGTGGCCATGCCTGGGTGCACGGCCCTACGGAGCACGGGCACCGTGTAGGCACAGCTAGGCACAGGTGTCTGCAACAGTACCAGAACCCATTTCGAAGCCAACCACGGTCGCGTAACAGCTGGCTGTCGCCCGCATGTCCAGAGCTTGCTGTGGCCCCACCCGGACGACCCGTGTTCACTGTGACATGCCACTGGATTTTGATCACCTGCTACTGTAGGGTAAGCGCTGCGGTTTGACAGGTGCGTGTGGTGGCCGGCGGGGGGCTTGCAGGCAGGGCAGCGTTGAAGGGAGACGGGCAGGCACTGAGCAAAACGGCACAGAAAGCATGCCCGCCCGGTTTGTTGCTGAAGCGCATCAGGTGGCTGATAGTGCCAGCACACGCCAGACAAGCGGGGTGGGCAGCTCGACGCCAACCTGCCGCTGGGCGCGGGCCAGGCAGAAGGCAGCGGTGCACAGCCGCGCTTGGTTGGCAGCCGGCAGATGCCGCACCAGCAGGGACGCTTCTTCGGCAGACCGCGCCAGCACAGCGGGCAGAGCGGTGGCGAGGCTGTCGCAGGGAGCCTGCACCCTTGCCCACTGCTCATCAGTCAATGGCAGGTTTGAGACGAGGCTGGCGTACAGCGGCGCTGCCCAGGGACCTTGGTTGGACAGAGCGGCCAGCATTTGCTCTGCTGGCAGCAGCACTGGTGCCGTGAGCAGGCAGTGGGCCGATTCGTAGCTCCTTCGGTCCAGCGCAAGATCCAGGACCGACCTGTTGTTACGCCCCCGTGCCAGTGCTGCCGCTGGTGCCGCTGCCAGTAGCAGGGGGACAGCTGTCGAGTGCCGCTGCATGACGGCAAGGTGGAGCGGCATCCACTTGAATGCAGGCGTCCTGGCAAGAGGGTTGGCCCCCGCTGCCAGCAGCACGGCGACGCAGTCGACATGGCCGTACAGGGCTGCGTTGTGAAGGGGCGTCCTGCCCCCGGCCGAAGCGGCACTGGGGTCTGCCCCAGCTTCCAGAAGGGCGGCGGCGCAGCGGGCGTGGCCGAAGCGGGCAGCGCGGAGGAGGGGCGTACGCGTGCGGCTGGCGGGGCCGCAGTCATTTGCGTCCGCCCCTGCTGCCAGGCAGGCCTGCACTCCCTCAACGTCGCCGTCCTGAGCAGCTGCCAGCAGCTGTGCTGCCAGGCTGGCCATGTCGCCAGGCCTGCGCTCAACCTGACACAAAAGGCGGTGGAGGCAATGCGGGGTGAAGAGGCGGGCGACGCGGCAGCAAGGCGTGGGGGGAGGCGCCGCTGGTAGAGATGGCTGCTTAGGCTGCCCGGCCCAGTGCCTCTACGACTTCATAATCAAGCCCCACTCGTGCCAGCAGCGCTCACCAGGCGCTCGCCTCACCTCAGGCCCAGACCGAGACAGACCGGGCAGACACTGACCCTCACGCCAACGACCAGGGCTCAATGTGATCGTCTAGCTCTGATTTGGCAGTCGATTCAAAATTAAACCCACACAGCGGTCGGAGGAAGAGCTTCTTCCTTTACAGGCCCTGCCCTTTCTTACCAAGGTTGGGTCGGCTTTACCTCCCGCTCAACATACACCGGACTCCTCCTAGGCACGACCTGCGCACGATGGGGCTAACCAAGGTGGCTGCTGCCGCTGCTGTAGCTTTCGTCGCCCTGCACCTCGGCGGCGCACTCTCAGCCGGCTCGAGCTCGCTGCCGCCTGGATGGCACCTGCGTCGCATGGGCTCTGCGGCATCATTCGTTAGCCGAGTGCTGCAGGTAGGGGTATGCATGGCGGCAGCCGCTGCGGACGCGCCACCCGCCTCGCGTGGTCGCCCGCCGCGCCGCTGACCTGTGTCGCCGCTGCCTGCCAACAAGCAGTGCCTCGCAGGCTGTAGGGCAACTGCCTGCACCTCGCATGAAGTGTACAGAGAATTTGCCAGGCCCACCCACCGGTCACTAGTCCACCCACTGCTTTTGCTGCCGGCGCCTGCGCTTGCCACGTCACCATGTCATGCGTACTATGTGCAGGTCAGGTTCCCGGTAGACCCTGCCACCCTGGCCCTAATCAAGCACGAGTTTGGTGAACTGGACACAAACTGCGATGGAGAAGTCACCGAAGAGGCGAGCCATGCCGCCTGCTTCCAATTGGGATTTCCTTGCTCATGGGCCTTCTTTCCTGTGGTAACATGCACGTCTGGATTGAGAGATGCCGGTTCCCGGCGAGGGGCACACAAAACATCCTTGGGCCCTGCTTGCTACTTGCTCTCGGCTGCAGGTTTTAACGAGAGAGAAACACCCACCCTGGGTCCCTCCAATCGGGCAGTCACTCCTGCCTCTGCTGCCCCGGCAGGAAGTGGAGGAGTCGGGTTGCCAAGAGTGCTACCGCTGGCCCCGCTGCATCTGGTTTGACGCTGACTACAGCCAGTCCATGAACGAACAAGGGTGGACAGAGGTGGGTTGGCGGGCGTGCTGAACAGGCGGGCATCTGTCGGGTCGGCGCGCGGGGGTGGGGGCCGTGAGGGCTTGTTGAAGGCGGCGATGTGTGTGGCGTCTGCTGCCACTGCCGGCTGTGCAGCCTAGCTGCCTGCGAGGCGCCCTCCGCACAGAGCGGGCAACATCATCTGGCACAGTGCATGTGGATGGGGGGACAGCCTCTTTGCAGCGAGAGCTCGGGGCGCACAGGGGGACCAACAATCTTGTGCAAACCTGCCGCTGGGTGCCGCATGGAGAGAACCCACTGGAGGTATTTGCATCCCAGAACGTGTGCCTGCCTCGTCCCACCTGCCACGGCCACTTCACCTCTCATGAGCAGGGCGTCCTGTTTTACCACGTGCTCTCCAGATTTGTGAACGACTTGTGGACGTTCCCCATTGTGGTCGGTGTCCTCGGCGCCGTCGTCTTTTGGGCAGGCTTTGAAGCAGTGTTCACCCTGTACGACTATATCCGTATCTGCGCCTATCTGGCTGCCAACTTTGGCCTGCCAGGCGAAGCCTCTGCCACCCCCACCGGCCGCCTGCGCGGGACCGCCAGGAAGAAGGCCCTGAAGGCTCTGAAGGCAGGCGCTTCGGGCCTTGATGCCAGCGCAAGCTCCGGCGCTGCAATCGAGGCGCCCTCCACTCCGCCAGCGGGGTCCAGCAAGCGCTGCGCGCGCTGTGGCAAGCAGGGCGCTCCCGGACGCAAGCTGAAGCGCTGCTCTGGGTGCCACAAGGTGAGCACGCTTGCCCATCAGGGGGCGGCAGGGTGCCCCTCGGCAGGTTGCCGTGGGATGTGTGCTGGCCCCGGTTGCATTGCATGCCTTGTAGCACCAAGGAGGCATACTATGGCTGAAGTGATGTTGCTTGCCAAAGGTGAGGGGAAGAAAAACAGGAAACGGCTGCCAGGGAAACAAACCACTGCTGACTGGGGGCGGCGTTCCTTTCTCGCTTCCTGTGTGCAGGTCCGCTATTGTGGGCCGGGGTGCCAGCGCGCTCACTGGCAGAAGATCCACAAGCACGAGTGCTAGGGCAGGCTATGAGCTGTGCGCCCGCGGTAACTGTTGCACACATGCATTGCTGCACAGCAGCAGGCATGCCACGCTATGCGATTGTAAGCCGACCGCCGGCATGCCACCCCTGCAGCGCACCACTGCTGCAAAAGCATGCCCTGCCCTGCCCCTGCCCTGCTCGTTTCATACACCTCCCATGCGTCATTAGCTGCGCTATGAAATGTGTTGCCCTTCTGTAGATTTCCACATGTAGAAAGTGCCAAAAGTGAAGGAGGGTTCCGTTTGCCTGCAGCCGGTCCCGCTGCGGCGCGCCGCTGCTGCCACCGCCCTGAAGCAGTTTTGGGGCTCTGTCCAGGGATGCCTTCCTGGGCAGATACGATAATTGGAGCGCTGATCCACGAAGGGCCGGCGCCCACCATCCGAAACCCTAGCGCCCAGGCAGTTTGTGTCCGCAGTTCCACCGTCCACCGTCGGTTGCGGCACCGCGCACTTCCGCGATATACAATCGGTGATCGCATTCCAGACCTAGGAGCAGCAGAGAGGAGCCGAGGGCCGTTCGGACGGCTTCTGACCTCGCGCAGGAGCCAGCGGGTCCTTTCGTGAGTAAAACACCGCAGGTCGAAAATCCCGTGAAGCGCTGCTGTGCAGTTTCCGCTCTACGGCTGCCGCCGCCAGCTGCCGCCGCCGCTGCTGCTGCCGCCGCCAGCTGCCCGCAGGCTGTGGGCCTCATGTCTTGCTGCACCCCTGCCTGCTGCACCCTCCAGACTGCACACCAAAGCATGGAGGAGGCAGAAGGCAGCCCCAGTGGCGGCAGCCCCAGCAGCGCCCCCGACGTGAGCAGCTGGCGCGTCAGAGAGCTGCGCCGCTTCCTGCGGGAGCGGGGGGTGGACAGCACCGGCTGTGTGGAGCGGGCAGAGCTGGTGGCTCTGGCGCAGCGGGCGGCAGAGGTGCCGCCTCTTGTGCAGCGCACAGCACAGCGCCCAGCACAGCGCACAGCACAGCGCACAGCGCCCCCTCCCGCCTGTGCATCTGCCGCATCCCCTACATTTGAAGAGATGCTGGACGGCGTACCGATCGAGGCATTTGCAGAGGCTCTCTTGGCGGCTATGGGGGAGCGGGGGCAATTGAGCACAGCAGCTGCAGAGGTCGGGGGGGCAGGGGCAGGCAGTTGCAGGGAAGCTGGGGCTGTGGCCTGGGTCCCTCCTGACCGTTGCCTTGTCGCCATTCCTGCTCTTGGGTAGTCCGTGCAGCTGCACGGCAGCTGCGCGTGCCCCCCCAATGTTTCAAACCTAACCGGCCCCTGTCCCCGTACCTCCCTGCAGCCACTCGCCTTTGCCTTCACCACTGCCACCACAGCGTGGCAGGCAATGGTCTGGTTAAGCCGGCACATCCTGCACCTCCTCCCTCACCAGTGCTGCACTTGCCCCTCTGTGTTGCTCTTGCAGGTGCAGCGGCAGCTGCGCCAGTTTGGCAGCGCCGGCATCACGACTGAAGCGCACAGCATGCCAGGGGAAGGCTTTGGCGGTATGCCGCCTTTTGGGGAGGACGCTGTGCCGGTGGAGTTAGCCCCCGGCATCCATGCTTACGTGGCGCGTGCCAGCATAGCAGGCGGGGGGCCGTCCACCGGGCACTTGCCAGTGCGTGCACCCAGCAGGCACATGCCACCGTGGAGTGGTCCAAACGCTGGGCTAGCAGATGGCATGCACACGCGGGGTGGTGCAAGCCCGGCGCTGGCGGGCAGCAACAGATCGGCGGGCGAGCTGGCAGCTGGAAGCGGCAACGGCGGCGCAGCGGGGGCGGGGGCAGCAGGCAGCAGCGGCGGTGGCGGCGAGGGCGAGGGCAGCCATGGCGACAGCACAGCAGCAGGCTCCGACAAGGCAGCAGCTGGTGATCGCCACAGCGGTGGCAGCAGGGCTGCTGAAGCCAGGCATGTTACCAGCACCAGTGCTGCCAACGCGGCAGCACCTGGAGCAGCGGCAGCAGCCGCCAAACGATGCTGTGTCCAGTGTGGCAAGGAAGCTGAGCCTGGCACCAAGCTCAAGCGCTGCGGTGGATGCCACAAGGTGGGCCAGTTGTGGGTGTTACTAAGGAGGGTAGGCGGGTGTGGTCGAGGTGCACCAACACATCCATCCTTAAGATTACTTGACCTGTGCAACGCATCCATTTGCTAAACAACATGACCTGTGCAACACGTTCAGAGCTGCTGTTGCTGGCAAACAACATGACCTGCACAAGCGTGCATAGTGCTGCTTTGTGCTGCCTTCTGCTCAAGCAGGCGTGGCACGTAGGAGAGGTGCTCACCCTGCACCTCTGCTTGCTTCCAGCAGCAACCCACATCACACAACATCTGCGCCTCCCCGTGTGCAGGCGCGCTACTGTGGGCCCGAATGCCAGCGGAAGCACTGGAAAGGCGGCCACAATAGGGAGTGTGAAGGGGCACGCAGCGGCGTGGGTAGCACCTAAGCTCTGCCACGCTGTGGATACCTGCCTACCACATGGCCGGCCTGCTCTTGAGGCCCTGTTTTTGAAGTGGCAAAAGAATGTGTAATGCTTCTGTGCGGTGCACCGAGTGCTGAGAGATGTGCGAAGTTGGACAGGCACACGGAGAGATCGAGCTAGAGGCAGGCACAAATAAGTGGGGAGACGCACGGTCACTCTTCCAGGCAGCCTGCGCCATGTGATGGCGATTCCCCGAAGCTTCTGACTCACACCAAGCTGCCTGACTCACACCAATCAGAGGGCGCACTTATTCAGGCGCTGTCTGTGGCCGGGTGGTAAGTGCTGGCGCACGGGCAGTGCCGTCACTTCGCTCAGCCAACCTGTTGAACACTGCGCGCACCGCGATTCAAAATAGCAGCCGGGGTAAGCCGGGGGTCAGGGCAGGGGAGGCGCCCCACGCAGCTGCTCTTTCAGGCCAGCTGTGGCGGTGTGTGTGGTCAGTTAGGGGATTTTGGGCAGCAGCAGCGGTACCGCAAGGGACTTGGGCTGAGACAGAGGCGGCAGGGAGCAGCGCAAGATGGATGGGGTGGGTAACCAGGGTGCCTCCTGAAACACAGCTCATTGGTGCCATCAGTTGTCATCACTCGCGCACCCGCCACCCGATCTTCTCCTTCTTCTTCCTCGCCTTGTGTCTGGGAATTGAGATAAACCCACCATTGAGCGGGGTGAGGGTGATAATGAGCGGCGGCAGTGAAGGGTGAGCGGGCTGGGGGAGCGGGCTGGGAGCCCAGGAGGGTGAACCGGTCCTTATGCAGCAGTGCAGGCAGCAACCAGGCATGTTAGGTGCAATTGTGTGCTAATGCAGAGCTCAGAGGCCAAGCAGGGAGTGGAGGCGGAGCCGCTTTGTCGCCACTGCCCCGCTGGCAGTGCAGCAGTGAGTGCAGTACAGGCACGCCCAGCTCGGCTGGATCACCCTTCCACAAGTGTGAGCAACACATGTGCACACATGCTGTGAACTTCTAGCGGTCCTCCGAGCATTCCGGCACCAGTTTGCGGAGATGGCGGCCTCCTTGCCGCGGCCTTGTGTCGAAGCCTTGTTGTCCTCTCAACTCTGCTGCTCTCAGCGACCATTGCAGGCTGCCAATCTGTGCAGTGCCCCGTTGTCGAGGTTCGCGCGGGCAGCAGGCAGGGGAGCTCCAGCGCGTGAGCTCACTGCACGCCCTTGTTTGCGCTGTTTGGCAATGTCTATGAGAGCGGCACATCATGTACCAAGCGCCGAATCGAGGCTGACAGCCAGAAACCGCTTTTGGACTGTAAACCGCCGCGGCAGCCGCCCCCGCCTTGCGCGCACGGCCGCTTCCCCTGCAACCGCCATCCTGCCAGGATGTGCGCTGCTGAGCTGCTGTGCCTGCCAACATGCGTGCGCTGCGCTGCACATGCAGCGCATGCTGCGCCCATGCGCGCCACAGATCCACCAAGCTGACTGCCTTGCCAATCCCGCTGCCCGTGGCGCAGGCTGCATTCGGCTTGTTTGGCGACTGAGTGAAGAACTGGTTCACCTTGAACGAGCCGGAGGTGTTTTGTGTTCAGGGGTACCAAGTCGGTGAGGGGTTTGGGAGTCTAGTGTGAAGGCATGGCTGTGTTGTGTGCTCAGTTGGAGACGCTCGAGGTTGCCAGGTCGGGGCTGGGCTGGCATGGGCTGGGCTGGGGTCTGCCGAAGTTGGACGAGTGTGAGCAGTAAAAAGGGCCCCGGCCCTGCCAGCTGGGCATGGGCAGCCATTTCCCCTTGTCCCTGCCCTGCCCCGACCCTGTGCAGGCCATGCCGACCTTCACTTGATCCTTCACACGCTCGCTCACGCACACATTTCCTGCCAGTCAATCCATCTGCATGCACCCCATGTCCGCTCACCATCCTTGTGAAGCCACTTGTTGCAGTGGCAGTCGCAGCCACTGCAAGTGCTCACAACACACCTCCCACTCCACCTCACACCCTGCCGGACCCAAGCCGCCGCTAAATATGCTCACACGAGTTTTTCTTTGCGTTTCCCTCCCTGCTCGTCCCACAGGCAATCACGCCCCCGGTCACTGCACCGACCGCAGCAGGTGTGCCAAGGGCACAGACCGCGACCACCTGCTGTGTGTCTACCACGCTGTGCTGGCACATGCTTCGGCGGTCAAATCTTTCCGCCAGGTGGGCACACCTGCTGAGATGGCAGGTTCCCTGGCTTGGGTCGCGTGTAATGCTTTGCTTGTTGCTTTGCTGCAGCCAACTGGCAGACTACCTTGCTGAGCTGTCAGGCCAACCTGGCTTGACTTCCCGCTGGCTTCCTGGACCCGCCCCCCTCGGGCTGCCACCTTGCCAAGCCACTTCTCATGGCCCCCCTCCTGCTGCCCTGCAGAGTGTGCCAGGTGGGAAGATTGGGATGACGACTTCAATGTCCATGGCGGTTCCGCTCACCAGCGACGCCAAAGACGTTGAGGCGGCGGAACGCAACCAGGTGGGGTGGGGGGGCGGGTGTCAGGCAGGCCGAGGGGTGTGCAGAGTGTGTGTGTGCCTGTGTGTGTGCCTGTGTGTGTGTGTGTGTGTCTGTGATTGTCTGCGTGTGCATCATCCAGGAGCACCGGCAGGTCTGTTCATCTGAAGCACATGCACATCACCCCCACCACCGTGCTGTTTCACACAGCAGTCGGTTGCACTACATCGTGTTACTACACCGTGTGACCTGCGTGTGTCCTTGCAGGCCCTCACCGGCGCCTTTGTGCTGGATCCCGTCTATGTGGGCGACTGGCCCCCGGAGCGCAAGCTGGTGCACGGGGACAAGCTGCCGGCCTTCACTGCCGAGCAAAAGAGGTTGCTTTTGGATAACAAGGTGGGCGGTACTGAGAGAACGATGTGAATGTTGACGGCATGAGAATGCACGTGACAGCGTATCAGAAAGAAAGTGAGTTCTTGTGTAAAATCACAAGTATATTTCAACTGTTAGGGTGACCTGGTCAGACTGTGTGCTGCGGGTGGCTGGAAAGTCAGAATATGATTGTGCTTGCGGCGCAGCAGGTGGCTTTCTCAACTGTGCCCGCGGGCTGGCAGCTGCCTTGTTCTTCTTGCCGACCCCTCTTCGCCCGTTCCCTCGCCCAACTGCTAGCCTTGCTGCCACGGCCTGACTTGCCACACAAACCACCCCTGCCCAACCCCACCCCCAGCCGCCATCCTCTCCTTTCCTCCCCATGTCCCCCGCTGCTCTGCGCAGCAAGACCACATCTACCTTCAGCACTACACCTCCTCCTACACCTACCACAACGCCAGCAAGCCTCCGCTGTTCGCCGAATCAACCACCACCAGCAGTGATGGCGTGCCGCTGCCTCAGGCAGACAGCCCGTGGCTCTTCGTCTTTCCCGCGGTGAGCTTCTGATGCCAGGCTCCAGCAGCACGGGTGGCACAGTGTCAGTGCAGGAAAGTGCAGGTTGAAAGCGGGCGGCACATCGGCGGGTGCTTTCACACATCGTTGGGATGGACCCTGCCATATATGTGTAGAATGTGTTAAGCAGCATGTTGGGAGAGCCAGCGGGAGTGTGGTGGGCTTGCAGGCGGTGAGGGAATGGAGGCACAGCGTACATCGGTGGCGGGGAACCCAGCCATTGGCAGTGTGTCCACATCTCATGATAATGCCTACATAGCTGTCCCCGGCAGGTCTCTGCTTACACGGCTGTGCCGCACATGATTCCTTGGGCATCCCCACCCAGCTGTTTCGCCCACTGCGTCCGCCGCCCTATCTGACAGCTGGCTAATGTGACATGTCTGCTCAAATGCCTTTGAATCAACAGTCCTTCCGCCTCATAAATCACCCCCTCTGCCCGCAGGCCTTCCGCGACCTGCTCAATTGGCTGACCCAGCTGTACAAGCAGCCCATCATTGTCACGGAAAACGGAGTGTCGGCGCCAGGTCAGAGGGCCGCTGCCCTCCCAACAAGGCCTTGATGCCCTGCCCTTCATTGATGCGCACTGTCACTCACATCTTGCATATCAGTCACACAGTCAGTCTTGGGTTGGCCGCTGTGAAGCACAATGCGAAATCGGCCAGCTGCTGTACCGTTGACAGGCCCGCCTCTCCCCTGCCCGCACGCATATTGTAAATTCAAAGGTTTAGTGCTTAGTGCACCCCTTGCTTAGTGCACAACCTCTCCCTGTTTTGGTGGTGCAGGGGGCGCACACCAAGTTAGACCAAGCCGGTGGCTCAGTTGCTGGGTGACCACGTGCACTCCTGACTTTCCCCTCTCACTCGTTCCTATAATACTTACCCTGCTGGTGCGTACAGCCTCCTGTGCATCTGCCTTTGCACAGCCTCCTTTGCCTATGCCATTGCACAACCTCCATTGCCTGCGTACATGTGCAGGGGAGAGCACAACGCAGGTGGGCCAGGTGCTGTGCGACCGGTTCCGCCTCTCCTACTATCAGCAATACATCGGCAACGCAACAGCGGCGGTGGAGCAGGATGGGGTGAACTTGCAGGTGGGGCGGGATAGAAGCATGGCCAGCACGTTTTAGTTGATGTTAACATGGCGGCGGGCGGGAGAGAAAGCAGGGGGCGGCCGGGCGCGGGCGCTAGCGCTGTGGTGCTCTTGCTGGATGTGGATGGAGAGGTGTTGGGGTGAGGTGGGAATAGGGAGGGCAGGGCAGTGATCAGGCAGGCGGGGGCAGAGGATGCATTGGGGGCGTGAGCATAACGGGCGGTCACCGGTGCCAGTGCAACGGAGCTGGGGCCGCGTTGTCTGCTGACGTGTGTTGCCGCTGTGCGTGCCCACGTGCCCAGAGATGCCGTCATGAACGAAGGCAGGTGCATGGCCAAGCCCACATCATCCCATCTCATGCGACCCTACCGCCCCACCCTCCTCTGTCCTTCCCCTTCTCTCCCTCGGCGCCCTCAACAGGGCTATTTTTCCTGGAGCCAGTTTGACAACTTTGAGTGGGCAGACGGCTACTCCAAGCGCTTTGGCTCCGTGTATGTTGACTTCTCATCCCCCTCACTGGCCCGGTACTACAAAGCCTCCTCGCTCTGGCTATCCCACCGGTTTGGACTCTCTAACATCACCGCACCGCCAGGCGGCAGCGGCCGGTGAAGGCTGACTGTGGTGGCGGGCCGCTGGTGGGGCACACAGGAGTGGTGGGGCCTGAGTGCACCACCAGCAGCCGCCTGTGACGTAGATGCAGCAGAGGGCAGGCAGCAGGACTGGGAGGAAGAGCAGCGGCAGCAGGAGACAGACCAGCATGTGCAGTTGTAGATAGCTGCAGGGACCGACTGCACCATCAAGAAGCTGCCCAGAAGCTGCCCACCAACGCCCGGCTTCTGCTTCCAGGATTCTTTATCCCCTTCATGAACTTGCACATAATTCTCCCCTGTTATGACATTGTAAACTTGCAAAGCCACATCGCTTAAGAGGAGGCAGGAGGGAAGAGGGAGGGAGGGAGGGTTTGCTCTTCAGGGCTCTACAGCATGCGTAACGTTACTTTCCTGGATGTGAGACGAGGCCTATGCTTTGTATGGATCAAGGAGGCAAGCACCTGCAGCAGGCTTTTCTAAGCTGCTCCGTCCCACACTCCAGGTCGCCTACTGCGGGTCTGACCACCAGCAGATGCGGGTCTGACCACCACCACCAGCACTGGTGCGGCTGGTAGCTGACTGGTGCCTCTGGCTTAACTTCCTGTCGGTTTCCTCAACACCACGCCCTCGGGCTGTAATCTTCTTCTTCTTCTTCTTCTTCTTCTTCTTCTGCACTGGTGCGGGGGACACAATATCACCTTTGGGGGTGGCAACGGTGGCGAGTAGGTCAGCTGATACATGCTGTCACTGGTATGGCTTCTGGCTTAGTTGGTGCCCGACTGCTGAGGGGCTTTTGAAATTTGTGGCATTGATGATCACGTCATGACAGGCGCAACAGCCTGCTGAAAGAGCACCCCAAATTCATGCTTTGTGTCCGTTCTGCATTCCAATGATGTCATTGACGTGAATCATTACGTGAATTGTCCAGACGATCAGGGGAAGCCTCGTCAGCGGAAGATTGTCTTCGGGCAGCGTGCTGGTGCAGACCCATGCAAGGCCGTCGACAGAGCGCGGCTGGAGCAGCGCTTGCGCAAGCGTGCGTCGCTTGCGCGGTTCAGGGTTATGAACAGGTGTTTCATAGATACTGAGTAGTTCAACGCCTGCACGTGCCCTTGATCTAGATCGCCACACATAAGGTCAGAGGTTGCAAATGTGGCCGAGCTTGGCAGCGGGACACCGCGCGGAGCGGGCGCCGCCACGCTGGCAGGCGGCAGCCAAAGACTTGTGACTCCCGGCGCGGAGCGTCCCGCCACGGCTCTCCAAGGACGCAACACCGCTTCCGGTTCTCCTTGCGCTGCTACCTGGACACCTGGGCCTGCTCCCGCTCGAGCGCGCTCCGGCAGCAACCGATCGGCAAAGTGTTTGGCGTTGAGACGTCCTTGCGGCGAAGACATGCGGTCGCTGATCATGCCCCGATCATGCGCGGCGGCCGTGGCGTTTGTGGCCCTGGCGCTGCTGGCGGCGGGCCTGGCGCCCGCTCGAGCGCAGCGGCAGGTGGGGCGGGAGCCTGTGATAAATAAGAGTGGTGCGGGCCGCCCGCCATACCTTGCGACCATCTGCTCCTATTCCTTGTCTGAACAGCTGAATCGTTTTTCACCTGCGTGTTCTGTTGATACCAGGTCTCCGTGCCGCTGCCGCCGGCGCCCTTGCCTGCCTCGGACGAAACCGTGTTAGGGCGAGCGGCATCGCCTGTGCAGGTGAGGCCATGCCCGTGCCGGCCACAGCTGCTTGCGTGGTTGGCCGCCTGCTTCCTGCCACACACTTGTGGACGTAAGCGTGGCACCAAGTGGCGCCAACCATGAATGGTGCCTGTTGGGACCTCCCGTAGCAATGCCGCTTGGTGCCAGTGGCAAATGGCGCCTCCCGGTGCCGCCAAGCTGGCGCCGCTTGAAGTCATGTGCATGCGCCTCCAAATATGCGTGCAGGCTAATTCTGGTTGGCCAAACTGGCCATGGATGAAACCACGCATGCCTACAACCTACACGGAGGCAGCTGTGGCTGGTGTATACTGCGTAGCCTGGATCTTTCCAGTACTTGTCATTATCCCCCTGGTGTGCGTGGGAAAAGTAGAGAGCGCTGTGACGTGGGCAGCCACATATGCAATACTGCTCAGCTTCGGCGTCAACATACTGGTGTGTATCAACATCCACTTAATGAATGGTGTCATCGCTTATTTCAAGCGTCGCACACCAGCAACGCAGCAGAACGCAGCACAGGCGCCGCTGCCTGCTCGCGCAGCCAGTGCTTCTAGACCGACGCAGCCCGCCATCAGCCAGCCACGCGGCCGCCGCGGCCGCAACCACCGGGGAGGGCCTGCGCCGTCGCTCGGCCAGGCAATTCTGACGGCCGTGCGGGACAGCGGCGCCAATGCTGGGATCGCTTCTGTGGTGAGTCGGGTGCGGCCAGCAGAGGCAATAGTGCTGGCATGCCCACCGCTTTATGCTGTGCTCTGGAACTCACACGCTTCGCTCACTGGCGGTTGACTGGCCCGCAGCCTCCCTACTGCGCACCCCAATCCTTCTGGCTGCAGGTGGCAGCTGTCAGGCAGATGCAGGACCCCTCTTTCTTGCCCAGCTGTCCTACTGTGGCATAGCTCCCGCCCCCCTCCTAAGAAGAAGAAGAAGATTACAGGCCGAGGGCGTGGTGTTGAGTCCCCCTCCTGACCCTCCCCCTCTTCTGCCCCCACCACTGCAGCTGGAACGCCAGTTGCAGGACCCCTCCTTTCAGGCACAGCTGGGCAGCATGGAGCGGGAGCTGAGGGGCGAGGCACCCGCCGCCACGGACGCCGTGCCAGTGTAGCTCGCCCCCGGCATTGTGGGCTACGTGCCGGCGGACCGCCTGGCCGACATCATGCGCACAGCATCTGGGGGGGGGCACAGACAGCGGTGCTGGCAGCTCTGGTACCAGAGGCGGCACCAGTGGCACGCCTGCCAGTGGGCCGGCAGGGGGAGCTGGCGCCAGCAGGCGACGCTGCGCCAAGTGCAGCAAGAAGGCGCCAGCTGGCACCAAGTTCAAGAAGTGCGGCGGTTGCCTACAGGTGAGAGGGCCGGCTCTGGGGCGTTTCTGACACAAAAGATGGCCCAGTGAGCACTCTGTGGGCATCCGGGCTTGCGGAAGACATCACGCCTTCCTGAAGCATGGCTCCTGCTGATGTGTGGGTGCTGCTGATCTCATGAAGTCACTCACGCCCCTGGTCCTCCCTCGCCGTTTTTTAGCAGGTCTGCTACTGCAGCGCCGAGTGCCAGCGGGCGCACTGGCGTGCAGGGCACAAGAGCGAGTGCCAGGGGGGCCAGGGCGACAGCGACAGTACCTGAGGCGCGGCTGTCTTGAGCTGCGGTGCCTGGCGGCGGCCATGCCATTTTGAACTGCCAATTGGGGGCAGCTCTGTTGTCTCCCACCCAGTCTTCTGTATTCCTTGCACCTTATCATGCACGCACGTGTGCTTAAGATCCCTGCTGGCTTGCTGTGGTGTCTGGACACTCACTTCACAGAGGGGCCAGCAAGCGAGGGTGTGGAAAGGCTGCAGCGGCACACAGCGGCAGCGCTGGGTGGCGTCAGAGCTAGGCGGTTGCGGCGCCTTGCTCGAGTGTGGCGGGGACCTGCCTCGGCTGAATGACCGATGCCCTGTGGAAACACTTGCTCCGCGCGGTCAAAGCGTGCATGTCACTGCCAGCTCTCCCATAACGCAGAAGAAGAAGAAGAAAATTACAGCCCGAGGGCGTGGTGTTGAGGAAACCGACAGGAAATTAAGCCAGAGGCACCAGTCAGCTACCATGCAATAGAGTGAAAAGTGGGGGTTTGGGTCATCCGACCCCGTGCCGTCCCATTCGCMGCGCTCTTGCCGCCGCTGGCGGTGGAGTGGCGCCTCGCTGGCGGCAGCAGCACTTGGTCTTGGGCGACCACACGTGGCACCGGCGCAGCTCCTCCAGCAACTCAGCATAGCTCCTGCCGAATATGTGACTATGTGATTATATGGGGCACTCACGTGGAGAGAAGAGGGAGAGGCATGTGCGTGGTGCACGGTCAGTCAGGCTTGTGTGTGGCAGCATGCACTCCAGGCAGCTGCCAGCGCCAGCCTCATTCGAAGTAGATGCTTGGTATTGATGTTTCATCAGCAGACTTCCGGCGCAATGTCGCCTTGCGCCAGTGGGCCACAGCTCGGCGGCGGCAGCGCTCGGAGCGGGCGGCGCCACGCGGGCGGGCGGCAGAATACCTTATGCGCCCGGCGCCTCAAGGCGTCACTTTCGACGCGTTCACCGCATCTGGGGCACYGCATGCTGCTATCGATACCACCCCAGGTCTTACTCCGCTTCGGATAGAGAGCTCTACCCTCCCGTGCGCATTCCCGTCGCGTGGCAAGCGCTCCAACGTCCTTGAGACGAATCCATGCGCTCGTTCGCTTTGTGCCGAGGGCCGGCGGCCGTGGCGATCGTGGCCCTGGCGCTGCTGGCGGCGGGCCTGGCGCCCGCTCGAGCGCAGCGGCAGGTGGGGCCGAAGCTGGGGTGTGCCCCCTGTGGGAGGGTGATGCGGGAAGCTCACTGTCCGATATGGCTGAGATTAGCGTGCATGTGGATAGCGTGCACCACTCCGATTCGATGTGTACAATTCAATGCACTCCTGCGTCTCTCTTTCATGTCAGGTCTCCGCGCCGTTTCCGCCGGTGCCCTCGCCTGCCCAAGACTCGGACGCAATGTGTGCACTCGTGTCAGATCAGGTGAGCTCCTGCCCATGCCAGCACACAACATGGGACTCCCTCGGGCGGCGAGGGCAGTTGTCCACAGCTGTTCAAAGTCTCGAAATGGCAAGCCCCTCCTCCAGCCAAGGAGGCAGAGCCAGTGTATGTCTACAAGTGGTGCTCTCCTCTCTTCACAGGTGCCCTACCCTGCCAGGGGGTGCAAGTGCTGCCAGCATCAAGGGTTGTATCATATTGACAGTCCGACGCTGGGCGCCTGTTGGCCGCTTCCCAGTCGTGTGTGTGTGCTTGCACCCCGTATCGTGCAGGCCAAGGCAAGCTCCGGCTGGATACGGTTTTGCCTCCCGTTTTTGGGTATCCCCCTATGGTACGCTGCAGACTTTACGGGCTACCTCATTTTGATCGGCACGTTCACAATCATGAACTTTTGGAAAGTCGAACCACATGTGTCTTTATTCATTCACGTCGTGGTTGCCGTCATCCATCTCGTGCGTACCTATTACTTGCCAACGATGCTCCCAGCACCGGCGCAGCAGCAGGCAGCCCCCTCGCCCAGTGCGCCCGCGACAGCACAAAGCAGCGGCCGCCAGGCACGCGGGCGCCGTGGCCGCAACCGCCATGAAGGGCCTGCGCTGGCGCGCGCTGAGCCCGCTGCGACGGCTGTGCAGCACCCGGCGCAGGGCGTCGGCACGGGGGTGGCTGCTGCGGTGAGTCGGGTCACCTGCTTTTATTGCATAATGCAACGCAAACAGGCGCACCAGTTCTGGCAAGCTCGCTCCATTGTATGCTGTGCTCAGGGATCTCGCCCGCTTTGCCTGCTGGCGTTTGCATGGCCAGCAGCCGGCCTACGGCACAACCCAACACCCAACGCCCTGCTAGGTAGTACCACTCACAACTTCCTGGCTGAACGGAGCAGTGTGGCTGCCCTGCCTGTGTGAAAATGCCGCTCGCTACCCTCCTTGCAGCTAGAGCGGCAGATGTGGGCCAGCTGCTTGCATGCACAGAATGCCGCTGCCGTGCCCGGCAAACTGCTTATGCCCCTCTCACTCCTTCTTTCCCTCCCCTCCCCTCCATACTCATGTACCCCTCCACGCAGCTGGAGCAACAGCCTGAGAGGCAGGCAGAGCTGGACACCACGGAGCGGGAGCCGAGGGGCAATGTGCTTGCTCCCACGGGCGCTGCCGCGGTGCCGGTTCTGGTTGACCGCACTGCTGAACCCCTGCGCTCTCGCTCTGTGGGCGCCGCAGGCGGCAGCGGTCCAAGCTCTAGCCCAATGGGCGGCACCCGTGGTTCCCCTGCCAGCGCGTCAGCAGGAGGAGCCAGCAAGCGGCGCTGCGCTGAGTGCGGCAAGAAGGCGCCCGCTGGCACACGGCTCAAGAAGTGCGCCGGTTGCCTGCAGGTGAGATGGAAAGGTGGAACGCGGGGCGTGCCTAGCAGCCATGGATGAAGCAGTGGGCATTCTGGTGTCATTGGGGCTTGCAGAATGGGTCCTGCCTTCTTGGGGCATGGCTGCCGCTGTCACAGCGGTTGGGCGGGTGCCTTGTTTGCTCCCAGCCTAGATTAGTCTAGTCTTTACAGCTTTACGCAAGCACCCTTTGTTAGACTTGCTCCCCCCCATGAAACTGCTCCTTCACTTGTGCAGGTCCTTTACTGCAGCGTGGAATGTCAGATGTCTCACTGGCGCGCAGGTCACAAGAGCAAGTGCCAGGGGGGCCAGAGCGGCAGCGACAGCAGTTGAGGCGCGGCTGCTGGCGGTGCCTGGCGCCGGCCGTGCCATTTTGAGCTGCCAATGGGGGACAGCTTTCTTCTCTCCTACCCTCGCTTCTGTATTCCTTGCACCTTATCATGCACGCACTTGTGCTGGTGATTTCTGCTGGCTTGCTGTGGTGTCTGGACATCCACGTTCACAGGGGCCAGCCAGCGAGGGTGTGGAAACGCTGTAGCGGCACACAGCGGCAGCGCTGGGTGGCGCCAGAGCTAGGCGGTTGCGGCGCCTTGCTCGAGTGTGGCGGGGACCTGCCTCGGCTGAATGACCTTTGCCCTATGGAAAAACTTGCTCCGCGCGGTCAAAGCGTGCATGTCACTGCCAGCTCTCCCACAACGCAGCGCTCTTGCCGCCGCTGGCGGTGGAGTGGCGCCTCGCTGGCGGCAGCAGCACTTGGTCTTGGGTGACCACACGTCGCAACGGCGCAGCTCCTCCAGCAACTCAGCATAGCTCCTGCCGAATATGTGACTATGTGATTATATGGGGCACTCACGTGGAGAGAAGAGGGAGAGGCA
>JTEE01000014.1:346425-356949 GCA_002896455.3 Chlorella sp. ArM0029B | reverse complement strand
CAATCAATCAATCAATCAATCAATCAATCAATCAATCAATCAATCAATCAATTACATTTAGGGTCCACGGAGCCAGCAGGACTCATGGGACGGAGAAGGGAAAGCTTATCTTTGTGGGCTTTGAAACAAACAGAAAGAAACTCGGGAATGCGGGTGCATGCACTCTGGGAAAGCCACACTGCACCCGCAACCGATGGGCCCTGCCCCTAGGGTGGGTCAGCACATAACCCAGATTGCTCGCCTGCACGGGCCCACCTTGCCCACCTTGCCCTGCTCCCGAAGCTGCACCCTCAATTGACGAGCCCTGCCCCTTGGAAGGTCAGCACACAGCCTTGCTTACTCCTCCCACCTGTGCCAAAAATGAAGAGCGAGGCGAGCAGCATGGCCAGGAACTGGCTGTCATTGCCGGCGCACCCCGTCAGCAGCCCGCCGCCGACCAGCATGATGCTGGCAGTCAGCCTGCACAGAGGATGCTGGTGGTGAGTGTTGTTTGATGGAGGGTCAGATAGAGGGTTCAGCAGACACCTAGCTGCTCACCCATCCCCACCTCCCTCAGACCTTGGGTGAGTGCCACCCAGCCGAATTGCCTGCTCAGCAGCGGAAGCGGCTGCGGCCCTCCAAAGGTGCCAACCTGTGCACCAGCTTGGCAAAAGCCCAGCCCGGCGTAGCGAAGCGCGGACCAGCGCAGCCCAGCGCACACCGCACAGCACAGCACCGAGCAGCGCAGCGCAGCGCAGCAAGGCACACCACAACACAACGCAGCACTAATGCAGCGCAGGGTGATCGTACCTGCTGCCCAGCTTGCGTCCAATGATGTCGGCACAGAATCCCAGCACCAGCATGCCCAGAATGATGCCGCACACCTGGGGGCAGGAAGGAATGAGGATGCGGAGGCAAGAGGGCATCAGCATGCAGGGAGGACGGTGACTGAGTTACATACTACCGAGCATGCACCAACCGGGGGAAACCGCTGGCGGGTAAGGTGGAGGAAATGCGCAGGCAGGCAGGCAGGCAGGCAGGCACCGCTTGACAGCCAATGCCAGGCCCATCAAGCAAGCCATTCTTGCCTGGCCCTTCCCACGCTCGACCTCCCCTCGCCCACCCACCCCACAGCGCTCTCATTCTTTCATTCATTTACAGCGCCGCAGCAACACAAAAGTGTGCCGCAGATGCGTCATCCCAGCATTATGGAGAAGCAAAACTCAGGGTGTTCTATTTTGAGAAAAGAGAGGCACAGAGGGGGTGTATTGAAGAAAGAGCCCACCCCATGGGCCCCACAGCGCTCTCACCTCGATGTATGTGACCGAGTCCACAGCACCCTGGCTGCAGGCCTGCGGCTGCGTGCCCCCAAAGCAGTGCGGGTACTGGATTGCCAGCAGGGGCGTGATGTTGCCGATGGCAAAAATCATCCAAGCCTCTGAGCGGGGGGACAGCAGGGTGCAGCGGCGCAAGAAAAGACCTGATGAGGCGGGGCATAGGGGCATAGGGGTGGGGCAAATGGGGGCGGGACAAATGGGGACAAGACGTGCTGCCCTTGACCGAATTGGCCAGCAGCACGCATGGGATACCGCCCCCCGCACACATGGGATAGCCCTNCGTCGGAAAGTTTGGGCCCATCGGAAAGCATCGGAAGCCCCATCGGATGGCCCATCGGACTCCGAAGAGATTTCCGATGGGCTCCGCAAACATCCGACGGGGCACTGGTCGACGGAAGTCTGCTGGAAGTCTGGCAGGTTCTGTTGATGTTCCGGCAGCATCCGCGGAGCGACCGAACACAGACAAGCGTGTTTTCCGAATGGAAGGCGTGCTAAATAGCACGGGTTTGCACTGATAATGCAAGGGAGAGGAGCAAGAAAGCCAGCTGCCTGCGTGGGGGAGCATCGATCGTCCGAAGGCATCAGTTGGGCCAAGGTGCACGCTTTGGCCCGCCCAGTCACGCAGCTACACAATAGCACGCTCCTCAGCCGTGCCAAGCCCACGAAATGCCCGCGCACTCAGTGGCAGGCTGCTCTACACCACTGCTTCTCACCCCGAGGGCCCTCCTAGCTATCGTGTGGCTTAGTCCGCGCACTATAAAGGAGTTCTGTGATTGATGCTGGGCCGATGGTTGAGAACACGAGGCAGAACGGCGCCTGCGCGAGGCCAGAACCGGGTATGCTGCGTGTCGACGGATCCGTAGCATCCATGCTACGGAACCCACTGGACTTCCGATAGATTTCTGAAGGCGCGACAGTGCATCGGAGCACACTCGAAGATCGACGGAAGGCCTTCGGAACTTTATTTCTCCGTTGGCCGGCCGTCGGAAGACCCTTCCGATGCATTTCCCTCGCACTTCCGTCAGATTTTACTTCTTCCGACGGTGCTTCCGAAGGGGCTAAAACTTTCCGCGGCGGGCGGCAGAATACTTATGCGCCGGCGCCTCAAGGCGTCACTTTCGACGCTTTCACCGCATCTGGGGCCCCGCATGCTGCTATCGATACCACCCCAGGTCTTACTCCGCTTCGGATAGAGAGCTCTATCCTCCCGTGCGCATTCCCTTCGCGTGGCAAGCGCTCCAACGTCCTTGAGACGAAGACATGCGCTCTTTCGCTTTGTGCCGAGGGGCGGCGGCCGTGGCGATCGTGGCCCTGGCGCTGCTGGCGGCGGGCCTGGCGCCCGCTCGAGCGCAACGGCAGGTGGGGCGGAAGCTGGACTGTGTCCCATGTGGGAGGATGATGCGGGAGCTCACTGTTTCTATATGGCTGAGAATAATGTGCACGCGGGTAGCATGTGCTACTCTGATTCAACATGTGCAACTCAATGCACTCCTGCGTCTCTCTTTCATGTCAGGTCTCCGCGCCGTTTCCGCCGGTGCCCTCGCCCGCCCCAGGCTCGGACGCAATGTGTGCAGTGCCTGATCAGGTGAGCTCCTGCCCATGCCAGCACAACATGGGACTCCCCTGGGCGGCGAGGGCAGTTGTCCACAGCAGATCGTGATCTTGAGGTGGCACGGCCCTCCTTCAGCCGATGCAGAGCATACGTAAGATTACGGGTGGTGCTCTCTTCCTCTCTAGAGAACATCTTCACAGCTGGCCTAGCTGCCAGGGGGTGCAGGGGCAGCCAGCATCAAGGGTTGTATCAAAATGGCAGTGCGAGGGTGTGCGCCTATTGGCCGCTGCCCACTCGTGTGTGTGCGCTTGCTCCCCGTATCGTGCAGGCCAAGACTGCATGCTCCGGCTGGATGGGGTGCCTGAAGGCGCACATTCTTGCCAAGTACAAGGACGCATTCGATGTGCGCGTCTTCTTCCTCTTCTTGACTACCCCCGGAATGTTCCGGGCAGACTTCATGCTCTACCCCATTTCGATGGGCATTTACGCAATACTGTTTCTTTTTCAAGTCAAACCACTCGTGTGTGCATTCATCCATATCGAGTTTTGCTTCATCCTTTGGATGCGCAACAGAGGCTTCTTCCAATGGATGTTCCCGGCACCGACGCAACAGCAGGCAGCCCCTGCGCCCTTGCCTGCTCACGTGCCCAGTGCGCCTGCAACAACACAAAGCAGCGGCCGCCAGGCACGTGGGCGCCGTGGCCGCAACCGCCGTGGAGGGCCTGCGCTGGCGCGCGCTGAGCCCGCTGCGACAGCTGTGCAGCACCTGGCGCAGGGCGGCGGCACGGGGATGGCGCAGCTGGGCGCTTCAAGCTCTAGTCCAATGGGCGGCACCATTGGTTCCCCTACGAGCGCGTCTGCAGGAGGGGCCAGCAAGCGGCGCTGCGCTGAGTGCGGCAAGGAGGCGCCTGATGGCACACGGCTCAAGAAGTGTGCCGGTTGCCGGCAGGTGAGAGAACCAGCCCAGCAAAGTAGAACGGAGGTGCTGGTACCTGGGCTGTTAGATGCAAAACCTCACTGGTGCACGGCTCCCCCTATAAGGTTAGGGGTTTCGGGGGGAAAACAACTTTTCGGGCTGGCAATGCCTCAACTGACACGACTCATCTGATTCGCCCCCGCCCCCGGTCCTCTCTCGTGTGCAAAACTTGTGCAGGTCTGCTACTGCAGCTCCGACTGCCAGCGGGCGCACTGGCGCGGGGGGCACAAGAGGGAGTGCCAGGGGGGCCAGGGCGGCTGCGGCAGCAGTTGAGGCGCGGCTGCCTTGAGCTGCGGTGCCTGGCGTCGGCGGTGTCAGTTTGAAATGCCGATGGGGACAGCTTTCTTCTCTCCTACCCATGCTCCTGTATGCCCTGCACCTTATCATGCATGCACTCGTGGTAGTGATTCCTGATGGCTTGCTGTAATGTCAGCACATTCACTTGCAGAGGGGCCAGCCAGCGAGGGTGTGGAAACGCTGCAGCGGCCCGGGCACACAGCGGCGGCGCTGGGTGGCGTCAGAGCTAGGTGGTTGCGGCAGTGTGCTCGAGTGTGGCGGGGGCTTACGGCAGCCGGGTGCTGTTGGTGGCAAGTGCCATTCGAATGCATCTGCTCCGTCCGAATTCCGAAGCGTGTATGCCACTGCCCAGCTCGGCCGCAAGGCAGCGGTCCCGAGACGGACCCCCGGCGTTGTTTCACGCTGGCGGCAGCAGCACTTTGTCTTTGCTTCAGAGCGCCAGAGGCCCCCCCTTCGCACCCGTGACTCGGCACCTACTCAGGCCCGAGGTTCTCAGCCTCCCTCCTCCTGCTGAACTGATAACAAACGGTGCACTCACATGGAGAGAAGAGGAAGAGGCATGGGCATGGAAGGCGGGGTGCACGGCCACTCAGGCTTGTGTCTGGCAGCGTGCACTTTAGGCAGCCGCCGGCGCCAGCCTCATTCGAAGTGCGTGCTTTTTTTGACATTTCATCAGCAAACGTTGGCGCAGTGTCGCCTTGCGCCAGTGGGCCACAGCTCGGCGGCGGCAGCCCGCGGAGGGGCGGCGCCACGCGGGCGGGCGGCAGAATACATATGCGCGCCTCAAGGCGTCACTTCCGACGCGTTAACCGAGTCTGGGGCACCGCATGCTGCTATCGATACCACCCCAGGTCTTACTCCGCTTCGGATAGAGCTATCCGCCCGTGCGCATTCCCTTCGCGTGGCTCCGACGTCCTTAAGACGAAGACATGCGCTCTTTCGCTTTGTGCCGAGGGGCGGCGGCCGTGGCGATCGTGGCCCTGGTGCTGCTGGCGCAGGGCCTGGCGCCCGCTCGAGCGCAGCGGCAGGTGGGGCCGAAGCTGGGGTGTGCCCCCTGTGGGAGGGTGATGCGGGAAGCTCACTGTCCGATTTGGCTGAGATCAGCGTGCATGTGGATAGCGTGCACCACTCCGATTCGACATGTACAATTCAATGCACTCATGCGTCTCTCTTTCATGTCAGGTCTCCGCGCCGTTTCCGCCGGTGCCCTCGCCCGCCCCAGACTCGGACGCAATGTGTGCAGTGTCAGATCAGGTGAGCTCCTGCCCATGCCAGCACACAACATGGGACTCCCTCGGGCCGCGAAAGCAGTTTTCCACAGCTGATCATGGTCTCGAAATGGCAAGCCCCTCCTCCAGCCAAGGAGGCAGAGCAGTGTGATTACGGGTGGTGCTCTCCTCTCTTCACAGGTGCCCTACCCTGCCGGGGGGTGCAAGTGCTGCCAGCATCAAGGGTTGTATCATATTGACAGTCCGACGGTGGGCGCCTGTTGGCCGCTTCCCAGTCGTGTGTGTGTGCTTGCACCCCGTGTCGTGCAGGCCAATGCAAACTCCGGCTGGATGGGGTTGCTGACAGGGCACAGCCTTGCCAAGCACGGGGACGCAAGTTGGATACGTACTTGCATCCTCTGCTTGATTCTGCCCCTAGTGTACTTTGCAGACTTTAAGGGCTCCCTCTTTTTAATCGGCATGTACGCAGTACTGTATCTTTGGAAAGTCGAACCACATGTGTCTTTAATCATCCACGTCATGGTTTCGGTCCCCTATTTCATGCGTACCTATTACTTGTCAACAACGACGCTCCCAGCACCGACGCAGCAGCAGGCAGCCCCCTCGCCCAGTGCGCCTGCAACAGCACAAAGCAGCGGCCGCCAGGCACGCGGGCGTCGTGGACGCAACCGCCGTGGCGGGCATCCGCGGGCGCGCGCTCAGCCCGCTGCGACGGCTGTGCAGCACCCGGCGCAGGGCGCCGGCACTGGGATGGCTGCTGCGGTGAGTCGGGTCACCCGTTGCATTGCACGGTGCAACGCAAACAGGATCACCAGTGCTAGCAAGCGCACACTACAGAATGCTGTGCTGTGGTATCTCGCCCGCTTTGCCCCCCGTGTTTGCATCGTGCCACCATGATGGCCACAAACGTCCCTACTGCACAATCCAACACTAAAACCCCTACCCCGACAACATAGGAAACTCAAAACCCTACCCCAACATCCTGGCTGGCAGAAGAAGTGTGGCTGCCCTGCCTGTCTGAACTTGCCCCTTGCTCCCCTCCTTGCAGCAGCTGCTGGAACGGCAGATGCGGGCCAGCTCCTTGCATGCACAGAACACCGCTGCCATGCCCGGCAAACTGCTTGTAAGTAAACGTCCCTCTCTATATTTCTTCACGTCCCCTCCCCTGCCTGCCTATGTGCCCGCTCCCCTGCAGCTGGAGCGGCAGAGGCAGGACCCCTCTTTTCAGGCACAGCTGGGCAGCATGGAGCGGGAGCCGAGGGGCGAGGCACCCGCCGCCACGGACGCTGTCACGGTGCCGGTTCCGGTTGACCGCACTGCTGAACCCCTGCACTCTCGCTCTCTGGGCGCCGTAGGCGGCAGCGCTTCGAACTCTAGCCCAATGAGCGGCACCCGTGGTTCCCCTGCCAGCGCGTCAGCAGGAGGAGCCAGCAAGCGGCGCTGCGCCGAGTGCGGCAAGAAGGCGCCCGCTGGCACACGGTTCAAAAAGTGCGCCGGCTGCCTGCAGGTGAGAGAACCTTCCCAGCAATGTAGGACGGTGTTGCTGGTACGTGGGCTTGCATGGGAGATGTCAAAACCTCACTGGTGCAAGGCGCCCCCTATTGGGTCAGGGTTTTAGGGGGGAAAAGCTTTCGGCTGGCAGTGCCTCAACTGACATGCCTCATCTAATTCGCTCCCGCCTATGGTCCTCCCTCATGTTCAACACTTGTGCAGGTCCGCTACTGCAGCTCCGACTGCCAGCGGGCTCACTGGCATGGGGGACACAAGAGCGAGTGCCAGGGGTCCCAAGGCGGCAGTGGCAGCAGTTGAGGCGCGGCTGCCTGGCGGTGCCTGGCAGCAGCCATTTGAAATGCCGCTAGCGCTGGGGGCAGCCAGCGGCCGTCTCCTTCCCTTGCTCCTGCGTGCTTCGACTCCTGGCGTCTTGATTGCTTTTTGTTGCCTGCTTGCAAGCTGCGACGGCATGTTCATTCACCTGTAGTGGGTACTGTATAGTGAACGACCACCAGAGGCACACGCTTCGGATGCTACCAGAGCTCGGCGGGTGCGGCGTCGTGCTGCACACGTGCTTGAGCCAGGGGAACTCATCCACTTGGTACTTTTATCACGAAGCTGATACCACGCGGTGTGTGAGATCTGCCTACACCTGCCCTGTGTCCTCGCACAGAGTGGGTATGCAGCTGATGCAGAGCTCTCGAGGCGGCAGCGCCCTGCTGGCGGCGGCAGCAATTTAGTTTGCTCCGCGGTCCCCTCCGTCCCCGCCGCATATTTTGTCACAGAGAAGCTACTCACCAGGCACTGCACGCTGGCCTCTATTCCTCAGCCTTCCTCGCTGCCGTGAGCTCGAACCGCGATCGTCTGGCGCGAGTGTTTGGTTGCAGTGCCTTTGCGGCGGGGCCGGGCGCTCTTACACATGCCTGGGAGGGCGGCGCCTCTGGCCCTTGCGGTCTTGGTGCTCCTGGCGGCAGGCCTTGCGCCGGCGCCCGCTCGCGCGCAGCGGCGGCAGGTGGGCGCTGGCTTGCATGCAGGTCGGCGGGGCGGCGCACAACTGCGCGCCATCAGGCAACTTGACTGTGCCTCCTCTCGGTTAAACCGTGCAGGACCAGGTCATCACACGCCTCCTGCCACCGTCATCGCTATCCTTGATGCCGACCACCGCATTTGAGGAGAAGCAGCCTCAGGCCCAGTTGGCCGGCACAGCTCAGAAAGCACAGCTGAAACAACAGGTGATCGGCCTGCTACTTGGAGAACCCTCGTTCAGCAGCACAAACTGACAGCAATCGTATCTTATCTGTAGGCTTGTCAATGAGATGGCACACACATGGTGTTAAAACGTTTTGTGTGCTTGCCTGTTTGCAGCCTTCGGTGGCTTCTGCCTTCGGAGCGCCCCAGCAGCAGGCTGCCGCAGCCCCCAGCACATGGGAAGCTTTCATGTCTAGCTCCACGGGACGAACAGTGGTGTATTGCTTAGGGGGCTACATGGCGCTGTGCCTGCTGGGCTTCCTGGCAGAGGTGGCAGCTGGGCCCCCATACCCGGCGGGCAGTGCCGCTGCCACCTCAGCAGCAGGTGCCTGTGCCGGACAGCGGTTGCGTCGGTGCGCCCAGTGCGGCAAGCGGGCCTACGAAAACGAGCTCAAGAGATGTGGCGGCTGCCGAAAGGKGGGGTGCTAGGGCTTCCAAGCAAGCACGGTTTGTTAGCCTGAACATGGCAAGCTGCACAGCTTGATGGATGCCTCTGCTGCTTCGGCTTCTGCCGCAGCCAGCAAGCATGCAGGGCAGCTGCTACCGGCGCCTTGCACAGCACATTGTTTGTTCTAACGGGAGCAGTGCCCGCTCCCCTCCCTGTGCAGGTCAGATACTGCAACCTTGAATGCTACCGTGCTCACTGGTTCAGGGCCCACATGGGTGTGTGCGAGGGGTTCAAGGAGAACAGGCGCCCCACTGTGAACACCTGACGGTCGAGGGTTTTGGGTTCAGCGGTACCATAAGGTGCAGCGGCACAGCGGTACAGTAAGGTTCAGCTGCCGCTGGGAAACCAGACCACCTGCTACCCGTTGCCCTTTCGCACCTGCCTTGCCCGTACGGACCTGCGCATGCCTCCCCTGTATTGACGGCAAGTATTGTAAAGTGCTAGAAATGCATGCGCGGTATGTCAACCTGGTTCAAGACTGACCCCAGCAGCTGAGAGAGCCGGCAACAAGGGCGGTGACACAGGCGGCGTTGGCATGGGTTCCCAAACACACACTGTACTGAAATAGGCTGGCTCGATGTTGCCTTGTTCTGGCGAGGGAGGCAGCGAGGGAGGTAGCAAGCGTGCTTACACTGCACTGGCACTGGCTGTTCACACGTCACGACGAGGTGGGCTGACTGCATGTACGCACTGCTGCCCCTGCCGCTGCCACCCGCCATGCCGCTCCACACCGCCTCTGCTGTCCGCCACGCCGCCAAACCTCCCTAACTGGCCGCCGTTCCTGTCCAGCTGAAGCGAGCGCTCCATTGCGAGCCGGCCCGGCTGCTTTGCCTGCTGCGTCCGGCGGCCAGGGAGGGCGGCGGGGTGAAGGGCTCTATGTGTGGGTGGCGCTGCAGGTGCTTGTGCACCATGTCACGCTCGGGCTGGAAGTGCTGGCCATAGCCACGCCGACGCTCGTACCTGCAAGTGCAGCACACCGGTTTGGGGAAGGGGGAGGGGAGGCTTTGGACTGGCGGGGTGGGGGACCAGGAGGAAGGGAGGTCCCCCAGGGTAGACATGCAGAAGCTCCTAGACTTAAGTAGTCTGCTGGAAGTGAGCAGGCAGTGTGCAGGCGCAGGGTGCCTGGCTGGTGAGCACCGCGATTACGCTTGCGGATTGAGTGGGTAGGCGGCTGGCCTGCCTCTTCTCTGCCGGCCGAGCCGCCCCCCGCACCCTTCACATCGTGCACCCTCCCCTGTGCCCACCAAAGGGGCATCCCTGCATGGACCGAGGCACACACGCCCCTGCTCTCCCCGCAACCAAGCCTGCCGTAGCAGGGGTGGAATGAGTGGTGCTTACCAGGAGAGGTAGAGCGGGTTGACTGCCTGCCCGTGGTAGTTGGCCAGCTGCCCTGCCAGCATGTAACGGTTCATCCTGCATGGGAGGATGGCATCATGGACGGGGGGTCATTAGCGGCAGCAGTGGTTGCAGCGGGAGCTTTCAGTGCAGCTGGCAGATAAGAGGGGTGGCAGTGCCAGTGTATGCTGCCGTGTGGCGCAAACTGATGCAGGGTCCGGGGAGGACATGAGTTGCAGGAGGCATGGACAGGACTAGGCGTAAGCAGGTGCGATTGCAGGGGCCAGCCAGTGCAGCAGCGGGTTTGTGACAGAGACCCCCAAGAGACAGCTCCTCTAGTTCTAGTTCTCTAAGGCCCCTCAGGCGGCCCTTCGGGGCCTGCCGCCCCATCCCGCGCCAGTGAGCGGTAGTCGCGCCCCCCTCACGCATGTGCCCAGCGTCCATAACCGCAAACCGGTTATGTGAATCAAYGAAAGCCGGCCGCAAAGCGCCTCGGCGCTTTTGCCGGTCGGTGGTGACACCCAAGGCCAAGACGATTTGGGGCTTCCAGAACCATCAGAAGTCCTTATGGCGGTGTCAGGAGCAGCAGGAGCAGTTGTTCCGCGATATGCAGCAGTACGGCCTCGCGCTTT
>JTEE01000014.1:313770-327705 GCA_002896455.3 Chlorella sp. ArM0029B | reverse complement strand
GCACAGCACTGCACTGCACTGCACTGCACAGCACAGCACAGCACAGCACAGCACAGCACTGCACTGCACTGCACTGGATTCACCCTTGGCAATCTTACCTTGGCGAATTGACTTCGTCTCCCCTCCCCGCCCTGTTGCAGCCGGGCCGAGAGCTCCTTGAGCGAGGACGCCGTCATTGTCATCACCCGCCACAAAATCGCGGCTCTCCGCGGGGTCAGCCTGGCATGCATGCTGGGAGCTGCATCGATGAGCTGCCAGCTGTACGCCAGAAACGAGCCCTGGTGGCAATATCTGCCCTCGCTGGTGGGGGCACTGATCGTGGCTCGTGGCTGGAGGTGAGGCCGCCGATAGGAATGTGGTTGAGTTGATGAGTTTTTGAGGGTCTGAGGTTTGTATGAGTTTTTCGGTCCACACACACCTGTACCCAACCTGTGTGTTCTGTGTGTGTGACGCTGCTTTCGCCGCATGGCAACTGACTGGCGCCTTTGGCTTAACATCCTGCTGCTGGCTTCCTCAACCCCACGCCCTTGGGCTTTAACCTTCTTCTTCTTCTGACGCCGCACGGCATCGGCTGTCGAATGTGTCCGGGTGCTCACCCCCTGCATCCGTGTGCGGGACACGCTAGCACACACTGCTGCGGTAGACACAACCGGCAATCTCATGCCTCCACCTGTTGCTATGGCTGATTCCAAAACGCGCACGTCCATTCACATTTCAATCACGTCACAATGCTGCAGGGGTATCCAGGGTTTGGTGCAACGTTTGGACAGCCTGGTTGCCCAGGTGCAAGCGGCTGGCCCCGTGCCGGCGGCGCCTGGAGCACCGGCAGGCCAGGGTGGGCGCCGGCGCCGCCGCTGTGCCCCGCGCCCACTGAGGCGCCATCTGCATTAAGAGTAAGAAGGCGAAGCCACGGCGGATGCTGTGCCCCGCACCCATTGAGCCACCATCCGTGGGAGAACAAGAAGATCAAGAAGAGGATGCCAGCAGGATAGAGCAAGAAGAAGGAGAAGAAGAAGAGGCACCAGTCAGCCGACATGCAGTCAAACCGCGTCCCACCGTCCACAGGCACAGGAAGCGCCACCAATCGCACCCCAACTTGGAGCAGCATGCTTCGAGCCGCTTGCCAGCGCCACTGCTCTCTGAACAGCACACCCATCCCAGCTTGCAATGCCTTAGCGTGTGCGCCGCCCCTGTAAATACCAAGGCGGCCAATGCTTGCTGGACAGTGGCCTGACGCGCAAAGCAAACAGCTAATCTCTCAGATGCCGGGACCGGGGGACGGGGGGCCTCACATGCCATATCTTGCTGCCTGCGTTCCCAACTTTCACGTGTTGTCACCGTTGGTGGCTGCCTCACTCGCGCACATGCACTGCGCAGTGCATGCCCATGTGGTCAAGCGCCCCTGAGCGCAGCTATACTGACACAGTTACACAGCTCATGAAATTCGGCACACCAAAACACAATCGATCAGGGTGCCGCGGCACGGGGCTACTGGGCCAGGCAAGTGCGGCAGGTGCCGGGGGCGAAGGACCGCCGCGCCGCATGCCACAGCTCCAGCTGGTGAACGCTGTCAAGGGAAGGAAGCGGGACGTTTTGTTGATGTCAAGATGCCAAGATCACTTGCCGGCGCCTCCAAAGCGGAGGGCCTGCAGGATGCGGCCGCCGCCCGGCACGGGGTGGGGCCCCTTGAACTGGCCCAGCTGAGCCTCTGCAGGGGAGAGCGGGGGAGAGGGGTAGAGGGGGGAAGAGGGGCGGGAGACGTGAGTGGGCAAGTGAATGCAAGCTTTGTTTTCGGGGCACACAGTGCAAGGGGTAGAGGGGGGAAGAGGGGCGGGAGAGGTGAGTGGGCGAGAGAATGCATGCAGCCCACGGGGGCTGGCAGGTAGCGCGTTGCTGGGTGGAAGCTTTGGGAGCGGGGATGTGAGCAGTCGGGCATGGTCGAGAGTGGCGTGGCAAGGCCCTGGGCCAGAGGCGCCGGCTGCGAATGGCGGGCACCGAGCGGGCAGCGCCCGCAGCCGACATCGGTTCATCCCCCTTCTACTAGTGGGTGCATTTGGGATGGCTGCCAGCCCCCCCGTAAACACAAGACCCGTCTCTTGGCAACAACATGCTCAGCGTGCAGTCCTGCCGCAACACGCATGAGCGCGCTACCAGCACGCCACGCCCGGCCTCCTCACATCCCTCAAAGCACCCCGGTAAGCACCCCCAAACCTTCAGGCAAACACCCCTCCCCCAAAGTGAAAGAGCACCTCCCTTCCCACCCAATGAAGTAGGCCTTGGCTTCACCGCCGCCGTCCCCACAGCCAGCACTCTTGCCGCATTCCTCCCTTCCTTCCTCTTACACCGTGTGCGTCTCAACAGAGGCGACGGTTCCCGGTGCGGCACCCAGGTTCCTCGAATACCACACTCTTTCACCACAGCACCTCCGCCCCACCTTAGGTAGAGCACCTCCCTCCCTACTCCTCCCTTCAATGAGGCACGTCCAGCCTACCCCCAACACTACACCCCTCCCTGCAAAATGAAGTAGAGCCCATCCCCGCAACGTAGCCCCTCCCTCTCCCCCTCAACCGAGTTGGCTTTGGCTTGAGCACCGCCTTTCCCACCAGCCAGCTATCTGGCGGCATAACCATGTAAAGACAGCACCCTGTTTAGAAGAGCACTTCCCTACCCCCTAAGCAGAGCCCCTCCCTCCCCCGTCTCACCCGAGTTGGCCTTGGCCAGAGATGACAGGATCGCCTGCGCCTTGTCCCAGTTCTCCTCCTGGCCAGCCCACGCCTTGAGGGTGGCAGACTGCAAACAGGCAGGGAGCGAGCCAGGTGTGAGCCAGGCGTGAGGTTTGGGTATTAGGGTTTGCCCTACCCTAAACCACAAACCCAAAACGCTGTAAAGCCAGGTGTGAGCCAGGCGTGAGCCAGGTGTGAGGTGTGAGCGGAGGTGGGGGGCGGGAGGATAGCGGGTAGGCGGGGAGGAAAGGAAGCGGGACCAGGAAGGCGAGGAGGCTGTGCGCGGTTGTGAGGGAGGGGCGGGGAGGTCCGGTTGGACGCTGGTGGTTTATAACCTGCCTGCCTGGGAGGCTTGTGCAACCTTCCTGCCAGCCTGTCAGCCAAAGTGCTGCTCCCACAAGTACCGTCCCACACCTTGCCCTCTTGCCCGCGCCCACGCCGATGCAGCAAACATCAGGTTGCATGCGCTGTGCCCGACCTGCTGCTGACGCACAGCTCCACCCACGCTGTTCACCAGCCGCTGCTCACATCCTACATCCACACAAACAACCCACCCCTGGGCAGTACCATGTAGGCTATGTTGCCCCCTTCCCTAGTGTGTACTAAACCCTAAGTCCCTGCCAAACCCGGCCATAAAACCTTGCCCTAGATGCCACCCTAAAACCCTGCCCTGACACCCTGCCCACCTGCAGTGCGCGGCCGTAGCTGAATGTGAGGGAGTAGGGGGCGTTGGGGCACTCCTCCTGCAGCGCCTGCAGGTTCAGGGTCGACTCCTCCTCGCTCATGCCGCCTGCGGGGGGCGGGGTGATTAGGGTTTGGGGTAAGGGTTTGAGGTTCGGGCAGTGGGCAAGAGCAGGGAGGGGGTTCAGGCAGGTCGACTCCTCCCCGCGCATTGCCGCCTGCATGGGGCTGGGCATTGGGGTCGTAATTAGGGTGTGCGGTTAGTGCAACGGGCAAGAACGCCATGGGTGGGTGAGCAGCCGGGTCGACTCCTCCTCGCTCACTCCACGCCCTGTCGCTTTCAGAAACCGCCGCACAAAAACAGGGCAAACACACCAGGCAGCAGCAGGTGAATGGGCGGGGTGTCACATTGCGGACCTGTCACAAGGACGGGACACCGATGCAGACCTCCCAGCCAGCACACCCACCCAGCCAGCGGCCGCCCAGGCACGCCGCATAACCCGCGCCCCAACTCAGAGCAGGCCGCCTTCCCAGCCGTGCAAGGTGTGAATTCGTTCCTCGAAACAATGGGTGTGCAAGACGCCACATGAAGCAGCAATCTAAAGCAAGCGCCGCCTTCCCAGCGATGCAGGGGGCACACGCTCGTGCATTTATTCACCTGAGAGGAAGTGGATGCCGGGCACGGCTGCGGGGATGGTGCGCAGCATGGTGCGGACAGTGTACTTGGCAACCTCCTGGGGGGTGGCGGGGGGGGCGTCCAGGCCTGCACAGCAACGGAAATCACTCATTCAATCAATTACATTTCAAGTCCAGGGGGAGCCAGCAAGGTCTCATGGGACAGGGTGGGGGGTGAAGGGAACAGGGAAAGGAAGAGTGCGGCAGGCCGGTGGTCAGTGTTGAGGGCCCAGGCGATGCGGCGCATCCAGGTTGCAGGGCTGGGTCAGGCGGCGGAAGCAGGAGGGCAGGGTGAGGTTAAGAAAGGAGGGACAGGAGAGGTATGGACAGTGTATTTGGCAACCTCCTGGGGGGTCGGCGGGCGGGGGGGCGTCCAGGCCTGCACAGCAGTTGGCAGGGAGAGGGGGCCAGAGACAGTTCAACACAGGAGTGATGATGCCGCCGGCGGGGAAGTGGGAAGGGCGGGGGGGCATCGAGGCCTGAACAGCAACGGGGAGGGGGATTGAGACGGTTGATTCACTGATGCTGCTGCTGATGATGGTAACGATGCTGCCGGCGGGGAAGCGGGAAGGGCACCGGAAGCGTCCGGGCCTGGACAGCATTGGGGAGGAAGAGTGCGGCAGGTCAGTGGTCAGATTTGGAGGGCTGCTGATGGGAAGCAGCGGGAGCAGCCAGTCAGTGGCACGCATCCAGGTTGCTGGGATGGTCTAGCGGAGCGGGGGCAGGAGGGCAGGGTGAGGCCAGGAGGGAGGAGCAAGAGAGTTACGCCCTGCACCGTCGCCAATTCAAACCCTCTTTACTACCCCACAGTTTTCCGACGACGATTTGCCCCCCGCCTCACCGGGCAGGCACATGTTTGGCTTGAGCAGGATGCCCTCCAGCATGACGTCATACTCGTTCAGAGTGCGCATCACGTGGCTGCAGGAGCAGTGTGCATTTGTGGGTGGGTGGGCGGCAAGTTTATATGCGTGAGCAGGCGAGATGCACATTTTTGTGTTGGAAAGAAACACGTGCATGCTTTGCAGACGAAGTGGGGGCATGCCGGGTTCTGGAAGCACTGCCTTCATGCCCTGCCAACACGGCTGCAGCAGACATGCAAGAGCGAGGAAGCTGCGTGCGTGTTTGTGGTATGTGTATGTAAAGGCAAGCCTCAAAGGCAAAGGCAGGCCTTGTGGTGCATGCCTCGTCAACCTCTCAGGATGCGGTTCGCGTGAAGGTTGAATCCTCTTTCAGGTGATATGAAAAGCTGTAACGACTAGACTAGAGTAGGCAAGACTCAAGCAGCACATCTACGGAGACATCCTCACTTCCGGCAACTCCTTCGGGTGCCGCCGCCGTGCCCACCTGCTGACAAGTGCCCCTGCTCTGCCCGCCCTGCCGAGAAGTGCCCCATCTGCTCAGAAATCGTGTAATGACCACCCTGTGTGGCTGCCAACACGTAGTGCCCCTTGCTTCCTTTCCTTTTCCCCACAGCAGCGTGCGCCTCAACATTGCCCTGCCCTTCCCTGCCCACCCGCTCACCTGTACACGCGCTCGCTCCAGTAGGCCGTCTCCTCAATCGTGTAGGCACCAGGGCCCAGGGTCACCTGCAGGTGCCAGGGGCAGGAGGGAAGGGGCAGGGGCAGGGGGCAGGACTGAGTGGCGGTCACGTCACGCCACGTCACGTCACGTCACGCACAGCACATCACCGCACTGAGCACAGCAACGCACAGCGCAGCAAAAGGATTGAGCACAGCACAGCATCGCACGAGCTGCAAAAGCACTGAGCCCATCCATCCCACCTCTGGCTCCACAATGGGCACCAGCCCGTTGTGCTGAGCAATCTGGGCATACCTGCGGCAGGAGGGTGGGGCAGGGGTGGCCAAGGGTGGGGGTCCAGTGCAGCCGAGAGGCGGGGGCAGGGCAAAGGGAGCGGGGCAGCCAAGAGGCATCGTTGCTGCCAGCCCGAAGGTGCCCCACACAATCTCAACTCCCACGCACTATGAATGTCATTCATTCTTCAACCATTCAACCGTGCTGCAACCCAACAGTGTTCCGCGGATGCGTCCAAAGGTGCCCTGCCCCAGCAGTGGGGGGAGGGGGCGCTTGTTTCTTACCGGGCAAGGGCGTGCGAGTTCTCGAAAATGGCCTGCGCAGAGGGGCCCTGGCCCTCGCTGATCTTCAGCACCGCGCGCCACCTGGCAGGCAGGGAGGGGAGCGGGCACGGGGGTGGGCGACCGCAGAGCACACAGGTGGGGCCCAACAACGCAACCATTTGGTCACTCCTCTTGTCCAGCCTGCCTTGCAAGCAGTCAAACAGCCATTTAGTGGTGATGGGATCTCTGGCAAAGGGGCGTGTGGCACTCACACGTTGCCGCCGCCCCCACCCGCCCCACCCGCGCACCCCCTGCACCGGCACTCACTTGGCAAACCGCGCCCCCTGCTTGTAGTACGCCTGGCAGCGTGCGCCCAGGTTGTCCAGTCCCTGGGTGGCGGTCTCGCCGTCGGTGCCGGGCAGCACCTGCGGGGGAGGGGAGGAGGCACAGGGGGCGTACGGAGTTGGATCAAAAAGCAAGCTGATTATAACCCTTGAGAAGGTTGGCGGTCTCGCCGTCGGTGCCGGGCAGCACCTGCGGGGGAGGAGAGGAGGCACAGGGGGCGTACGGAGTTGGATCAAACACAGCTGATTATAACTCTGTGAATGGGTGGAGGTCTCGCCATCGCTGCCGGGCAGCATCTGCGGAGGAGGGGAGGAGGCACAGGGGCAAGGCCGCAGGTTGTGGTATGTGAACAGTGGGGCTCTTGACGTGAGAAGGGCTGGCCATCAGTGGCCGGCCAGGAAGAATCTCTGGGAGGAGCGGCGTGCAGCATAGCCTGCCTGCGTAGCTCTCCCACATCAGCCGCCAAGAACCCCGCAGCGCCTCGCTTGCAGGCGGAGTCCACCTGCCCGCCCGCCTGCTTACCTCGCACCCTCGACCACTGGCCACCCCAGCCTGAACCCCAACCCAGCACCCCACCTGCAACCCAGTGTCCTCCTGCCCGCCTGCCTGCACAGCCCCCGCTTCCACACAGCTCCTCACCTGCACTCCTGTCTACACCTTCCTGCCCCCCTTCCTGCCCCCCTCCCATCACTCCAGCCCTCGTTCCATGCTGCCCCCTCCCCTGCTTGACCTGCCTTCAGATGTAGATGCTCTGTCCCAGCGCCGACGGATCTCCCCCTTTCCCCTTAACCATAAGCACCCGCCCATTCCCTGGCCCCTGCCCTCCCCCAACCACCCCAGCCCCGCCTCACATCCAGGCCAGTGTCAACCTTGATGCCGGGCAGGATGTTCTGAGCCTTCAGGATGTCCACAAACTGGGTGCCTGCGGGGGCACACCAGAAGTGAGGAATGAATTCATGAGGGGGTCACCTCAGGAAGGGGCATTGCTTGGGAGTGTCCAGAAACCAATGCCAGAGGCCGCGCGCTTGCCAGTGCACAACAGGCAGGCAGGCAGGCGGGCGGGTGGGCGCACAGGAGGTCGGGGCAAGCGGCGACCCAGCCAACACACTTCCTGCCCTGCAAGCTGCCCCATCTCGCAAATTCCTGTCTCTGCCCCTTCGACGGCTCACTCCTTCCGTCCTCGGCGCGGCTGTCAAACCACTGCTGGCCCGCTCACCGTCGCGTGCCTTCTGGTAGAGAGTCTCCTCAAACATGATGGCGCCTGGGGAGGGAGGAAAGAATGGGGGAGGGGGCAGGAAAGTATGATGGTTGTACAAAAAAACGCATCCGATTGGCATCACTGCCACCCACCCAACAGCCACAACATCTCAAGGGGTAGGTGGATTGCGCTGCGTACGGCAGCCGCCTGGGGGCTCTGCCCAAGCCTTGCCATGCCAGGCACGATGGCGTAAGTCCCTGCTCTGCATGTGCAGCTGCATGGAGCCCCAGGCCTGGGGACTCTGCCTCATTCCGGCTGTGCCAGGCACGGCAGCCCATACCTCCCTACTGCATGCACCACAACATCAAAATTTGCAGCTAGAACTGAGCTGTAATCACCCTGCGTGTACTGCCCCCAGCCCCACGCACCGGAGATGTACTGCCCCAGGCCGGGGGCGGTGTAGAGCAGCTGACGCCAGTCGCGCCTGTTCTCCTCTGTGTTCTCCACACCCACAGAGTCCAGACGCTTGCCTGCATGGAAGGAAGAGGAGAAAAAGAACCCTGGGCGTTGCACATGAGTGCCTGTGCTGCCTGTGAACTCAAACAGTGTTCGCTATTTGCTGCCTTGTCAGGCGGGGACGCCACGGCCTCTCTAGGCACACACAGGCAAAACACACTGCCACAAGCAAAACACACTGCCTGCCAGTTGCACTGCAGCACACCCACCAGTGGTGGCGTTTGACTCGTCGCTCGCCAGGATGCCGCGGCCGCGCTTGGAAATCTGCTTGGCATTCGCCCTCAGCTCCTCAGCAAAAGGGTTCTCCTTCTGAACATTTGCAGGGCAAGAGGGGGATAGAATACAAATAAGACGGTGTTGTGGAGTTTTAGAAACCAACCTGAGAGCGGGCGGCTTGCACGGGGGAAACAGCCTGACGAGCAAGCCGCATATATAGGCACAGCAGAGCGTCACCCGTTGGCGGCCAGCAGCCAGCGCCCGTTGGCGCCTGGCTTGCGCTGTCGCAGTTGCAACTAGGTAGACATGCGGCTGAGCCACTCACCTCTGCAGCCATGCCTGCGCTCACGACCATGCGCCGAGCGGGGGCCGCACCCGCCGCCGTGAACGGGCGGCGGGCGCGGGGCGCCGCCGCCACGCTCTGAGAGAAGGAGAGCACGCTGGTGGCCTGCATCGTGCGATCTGCGGCACAAATAGCAAAATGCAGCGCCTGAGGAGGCAGCGAGAGCACAACACTCCCGGCAGCGAGGCCTTGCACCCTCCGCTGGCAGCGAGGATAAGCTCTTTGCAAACCTGCTCTGTGTCGCTGGATTGGAACCGCGCGGACGTCGACAAGCGTGACAGCGGCTGCGGTTCCCGACCTGAAGTGCAATCCTGACGGCGGGCTGTCGTGCTGTGCTTGCGCTGGCCACAGCACGTGCACGGTGCAGACCCAACTCCTTCTTTGAGGGAAGGCCCGGCTTGAAACGCAGCCACCGCGTGGGAGCGAAGTAGGTCCTACCACGTGAGCATAGCTTCAGCCGTTCAACCGTTTCACCATGTGGCACATCCCACGGCAAGCCAGCAGCAAGCAATGAGTCGCCACAAACCCTCACTCCCAGCCCATCCCAAGCCCACGGCAATGCCTGCCCCCCTTGCCCACTTGAACAACTGCAAACCTCGTATCTATTTACAAACCCACTCATGTGCAGTGGCAACCAGAATGAAAGGAAAAAATACGTAACGCATGCTGCTTTTTGTCTGGTTTAGCGCGCAAGGACAGCGAATCAGGCACACGGCGATGGGTAAACGGTCCATGTGAAGACGCAGGGCTATGGTGCTGAAAATGGGTCGGGTGAGTAAGTGATGGTGATGGTGTGAGAGGAACGGCGTGCTGCTTCCGGTGACGGTGGATGGGAGGGAAGGTTGCTATGTGCTCTCTCGATTGAACTGTTGGGGTGCCAGCCGTTGCTGCTGTGCACATACAGCATTCGGCGAGGGTGCCAAATGGCTAGGGTGTTTCTTGGCAGTGCTGTAGAGTGTGCGAAATGTGCGCTCGCTTGTTGGCAGCAGCCGTCACCCTTGCGTTGGTGGGATGACAGCTTGGCTGCTTATTGCGAGGAAGCCGTGCTGCTTATTGCGAGGAAGCCGTGCGAGGAAGCCGTGCGAGGAAGCCGTGCGAGGAAGCCGTGCTGCTTATTGCGAGGAAGCCGTGCTGCTTATTGGGGTATGGTGCAAATGGGAAGACGCTGTGACGCTAACATGTGCAAATGGCGCTGATTATTGGGGCTGGGAGCTGATGGGAGGACAGCTTGGCTGCTCGCGCTCAAGCCGTGCTGCTTATTGGCTTCTGGTGCTGGTGGGACGACCGCTTGGCTGCTCGCGCGCTCAAGCCGTACTGCCTGTCCCCTCAGGCCAGCTCGCTCTGTGAGGTCCCCGCCGCCCAGCGGCGCAACAAGGCATGCAGCTGCTCGCCGTGCACGCCGCCGGTGCCGCCTGCGGCTGCCTGCAGCAGCTGCGCTTCCAGGCCTGGGGGCAGCTCCTGTGGGGCTGGGGAGCCGGCTGCCGAGCGAGGCTGCGGGCTCACAGCCGGCTGGGGCAGCTCCTGCTGGTTGTGGGTGTGCAGCTGCTGGTGCTGCTGGTGGTGGTGGTTCTGTTGCTGTTGCTGCTGGTGGTGCTGCTGGTGGTGCTGCTGGTGCTGCTGCTGGTGCTGCTGGTGCTGCTGCTGCTGGTGCTGGTTCTGCTGGTTCTGCTGGTGCTGCTGCTGGTCATGTTGCTGCCGGTTCTGCTGCTGTGCCAGCTGGCTCAGCAGCTGCAACACAGCCTGCGAGTGCTGGCCGTCCTCCTGCTGTTGCAGCTGTGGCGGCGGGGGCTGTGGGGGCGGCGCAGCCTGCTGGCTGCCGCCCGCCAGGCCGCCCAGCAGCGACAGCAGCTGCTGCTGCTGCTGGCTGTGATGCGGGCGGTAGGCGGGTTCCCCGGGCGGCGGCGCAGGCGCCTGCTGCTGCTGCACCTGTGCCACCAGCAGCGACCCAATCACGTCCTGCAGCTGTTGCAGCAGGTGCAGCGCGCCCACCATCTGCTGCACGTCAACCTGAGGCGGCTGCCCCTCGTGCATGCCCGTGGCAGCGCTGCCCACCGCGGGCTGCGCATCCTGCCGTCCTGCCTGCTCCACGCTGAGCTTTGAGGAGTTGCCCGAAGGGAAGGGCGGGAGGCGGGTGTCGGTGGCCGCCGCAGAAAGGGCTGCCTGCAGCTGTGAGAAGCTGCTCTGCTGCGGCGCCCAGGGCGCAGAGTTGGGCAGGGGCCAGGAGACGCCGCCTGCAGCAAGGCGGGGAAGCAACGGGGGCGGCAGGCAGGCCGGTCAGGTCGGCACTAGCAGAGGGGCCGCAGGCAGCAATGGCGGCCGCAAGCAGGGCAGCTGCTGGCACACGGCATGTGGAGCTACGCCCGGCACTGCAGCGCGACAACCGGCCACTTGCAGAGCGGACGGGCACAGTGGCCAGGTGGCAGGCAGGCGGGCGGCTCACCCTGGTGCAGGGCGTGGTGCATGTCCTGCCCCTGGGCCTGCGGGTGCGGCCGCGGCATGTGCGGCAGGCCGGCGTGGTGTCCTGCCAGGTGCTGCAGCAGCATGCTGCCGTCCCTGCTGTTTGATGCAAGGGGCGGCAGGTCGGCTATGGGCACGGGCCCTCCAGCATCCAGATCCACGCCCCCTCCCGGCAGCGCAGCCTCGAGCAGCGCAGCCAGAGGGTTGGGTGCAGCGCCGCCGCCGCCGCCGCGCAGGCCGCTGGTGCTGCGTGTCGTTGCGGCTGGGTGCTGGAGGGACGCTGTGCTGCTGGGGCTGCCGCGGTCGCCGGTGACGCCTGCCAGCATTGCTGCCATGGCTGCGGCAGAGGCTGCATGGTTGGCCTGGGCGTTGCCGGGCATCATCATGTGCGGCAGGGACATCATGCCAGCATTGCCATGGAGGGCGGCTGCGTTGAAGGCGGCCGCGTTCAGAGCCATGCCCCCGCTGCTGCCGCTCTTGGCGCGCTGCGCGGCGGCTGCCCCGCCGCTGCGGCGCAGGTGGCGCTTCTGCAGGCTGGCCTCACACGAGCGCTTGAGCCCCTCAAATGCGGCCACCGGCTCCAGCTTGGTGCACTGCTGGCAGAAGCGCAGGAAGCCTCCCCGCCCGTCGGGCACCGCATCAGCACGCGCATGCTCCTCTGTGGGGGGAAGGGGAGCGGGATGGGTGGGTGAGGCAGGCGGGGCAGGTGCTGCCAGGCCAAGCTGCCTGTTTGGGGCTGTTCCATGTTTCGTGCGGGGGAACCGACGACATGGAATCCCACACCCAGCCAGGAACAGGAACAGCAGTTGAAAGCGCGTGCCACGCGCAGTACAACGCGCTCTTGTGCACCTCGACGGCTGCCTGACGCGCTGCCGCATAACATGCCGCTACGGCGGCGACCGCACTCACCGCAGATATGCTGGCGCACAAAGTAGCTGCGCAGGTTGGTCAGGTCTGCGTTGCAACCAGGGACCTGCAAGGAGGGACCATGCAATGCGAGGCGCGCGTACGTATGCTTAGGACCCTGTCCTGTTCAAGGCCCCCGGGGCGAGCACCCACGTGCGACTGGGTGCATGGAACGCACGGTCAGGAGCGAACCGAATTGGGGTGGGCTGGCGGTGGTAACTCGGGATGGGGCTGTGATGCAGGCCTTTAATGAAGGCCATTGTGAGGCCAGCAGTACAGCCCCAGGTCCGAGGCGGGCGGCGGTCACCGTGCGGCGCCGGGGGCGGGCGCTCCGGGACAACTCAAGGGCCCCTGCACCCCCCGCCGTCCCCACCTGACAGATCTGGGCAGGGCGCCGCATCCTTCAGCCGGCTCAGCTGGTGAAAAGGACGCGTTTCCGAACCAGGTCGCCGCGGGGCGGCCAGAACAAGGACGCCGCTCCGCCTCCCTACGCTATGTGCAAGCTCCGCGGCTGCTTGGGGTAGGAGCCGTCGGACCGGCGCCTTTCTGCTTGTTGTTGGTGTCACCGGGCAGCGTGAACGGGAACGGGTGGCCGGCGCGCGTCGGAGACGCTTGGGTGCCCTCCCAGGGCGTGAGTAACGAGGTGAAAGTGATGCCGGGGGCTGGAGCGAGTGATGGCAGTTAGTGGGCGGGAGCTTGCCCGCGGCAAAATTGCCGCACAGCAGGACCTAGTCCGCTTCAAGATCTTCTTCTTTGCCGCGTGCCCCGCCTCTATTCTTCTATTATTACTTAATGCAGCAAAAACGCTGCAGCGAACGGCCAGCTCCCCGGCCAGCTCCGTTGCCCTTGTACCTGCTAGCTGGGGCAGAAGCCGGCGCTGTGGCGACGGCAGCTACGCTGGCGCTGGCGCTGCCGAGCTGCTGTCGCTGGCGCTGCCGACGACCCTCCCGACCTCACCCATGCTGGCACAATAGGTGTAACTTTACATAACGATTTCTCACCCAGGGATATACGTGAGAAGGCCAACAAGGCAGCAAAGGCATGCTGTCACAATACGAGGCGGGCGGGCGCGGGGGTGGGCGGGCGACTGAGGGATGCTTGGCTGGTCAAAAGAAGGTGCTGAACGGTGTCGATAGGTGCAGAACATATGGTGGGTGGGAGATTACCATCACAGTGCACAATCTTACGTAGGCAGGGAGAATGTACACAGCTGGGAGGGCGGCTGGGCGGCTGCGGGCGTACCGGGTGTCCCTGCGGGATTCGGGCTGCCGTACGGCAGCCTCCTCACTGCTGCTTGATGCAGACCACTGGGGCGTCGCAATGGTGCACAACATAGTCGGACACAGAGCCCAGGCCCACGAACGACATGATGGCACTGCAGGCAGGCAGGCGGGCGGGCGGGCAGGCAGGCGCACGTCAGGACGACAGGGCACAGCAGGCGGGACAGGAGGCGGCGCAGCAGCGAGCGCGCCGTGCACTGCGTCGGGCCAAAGCAACGCAGCCAGCTGCTGCTGCTTCGAACACGCCCCATCACGCCCCATGACCAAGGCAACCCTGCAAGAGCTCCCCCCCCACCCCAACACCTTGGGTGGCCGGCACGCCGACGCATGCCGCTGGCCCGTCTCCACCGGGCCAACCACACCGCCCCTGCCACCAGCCCCTCTCCTGCCCTCCCTCGGCCGCGCTTCCGACCCACCGCTTCCAGCTGCCCATGCCACGCGCCCCCATAACCACCAGGCTCATGTCGTTCTCTCTGGCGTAGTGCACAAGGGACTCGCCGACATCTACAGGCAGGCAGGC
>JTEE01000014.1:289365-313735 GCA_002896455.3 Chlorella sp. ArM0029B | reverse complement strand
TGGGTGGGCAGGCAGGCGGTGCATGGGGGCGGGCAGGGGAAGGATGATAATACAAATACAACCTCCAACACGCGCTGTGCAAGCACAACCGGCAGACGAGCTCAGCATGACGCAGCAGGACGGACATGCTGCAGCAGAAACCACATCGAGTCGAATCAGAACGTGCGGGCACGCACCCGAGGCGCCCCCTTCTGGTGACAGCGCCTTGAAGAAGATGCGGGACTTGTCCACCTGTGGGCGTCATCATCGGGTGCATGGCAAAGAGGTCAGAGGGGCAGCAGGGCGGGCAGGGGAGGGCAGCGCAGCAAGGAAGGGCAGCGCGGGCACGGGCAGGACCGGCGGGTGCGCAAGGGTGGGTAAGGCACAGCGCAGGGCAGCGGGCCCTCCACTCTCGGCATCCCCCCGAATAGCCGCCGGCCCAGCACCACCTTTGGAAGCTGCCCCCAAAAGGGTCCCCGTCCCCTCCCGTCCCTCCTCGCCCTGCTGCCCTGCACCATATACAACCACAGCCTCCCTCACCAGCCCTGCACACATCACCACATCACCATAACTCCCCCAGCCGCAAGTGCCTTCCACAGCCGCCAGCCCCAGCGCCCCAGCCTCGGCCCAGCCCACGTGCCCTCCACAGCCCCGCCCCCTCCGCCCCGCCCTCCCTTACTTGCCGCCCTCGCCTCCCCAGCCACACCCCACCACACAATGCCAAACACACTCACTCAGACACACACCCTCTGTGTCACACACCGCCGCACACACAGCGTCGCACACACCACGTTGCACAGGCACACCTTGGCGGCCGCGCTGTCCACCGCTTTGGTCACAATCTCTCGAGCGTAGTGCAGGCTGTCCTGCGTGGCCGCCTCAAACTCATCCGCCTCCAACACCTCTGAAGCAACCGCATCTTCTGCCACAATCTGCACCGCACAGCACGCACAGCACGCCGCAGCCAGACAGCAAGGACCGGACCGGAGGCGCAGGCGGGGGCGGCGGCCAGGCGCAGAAAGGGGTCAGCAAACAGGGCAGAACAGGTGTGTGCGTGTGTGTGCGCGGCATGGGCAGACCTGGCACGGCAGGGCGGCGACGTGCTCTGCGCCCGCTGCCGCCACAGACTCGGCATGCTGCATCGCCTGCCGGTGCTCTGCCCGCCACTCATCGGGAGGCACCGGCGGGGAGGTGAACTCTTCAGAGGGACTCACCTGCAGGCAAACAAAAGAGCAGGGGGAGAGGGGAGGCGGAGGGTGGCAAGCTGAGGACGGGGAGGGGGCTAGCAAGTCACGGGGGGTCATCGGCTGCTGTGTGCAAGGACTCAGGCCAGCAGGCAGGGCACACTGCCTCCCTCCGGCAGCAGCAGACACCTGCGGCGTATAATGCGGCGCAGTGGCCTGGGGCGACGCAGCGCTCTGCACGACACCAGGGGCCGGGGCCGCCGGGCCTGCCACCCTGGCCGCCAGCACATCACGCAGCGTGCGCTGCGTGAGCGCCTCGGCCAGCCTCAGTGCGCAGTGCTGCCGGAGCCGCCAGCCAGCAACGTCTGGCTGCGGCAGGTGGTTGTCCGTATACGCACTCACCTGCGGGGGCAGCAGCGGGGGCAGCAGCACAGCAAGGCCAGCAGATAGGGTGAGGGTGGACGGCACGTGGGGTGGAAGGACCAAAGCCGCTGCAGCAGCAAATAGGCCACTCACAGGGCAACCCACATCCCAGAATCTGATGGGGTAGAAATACAGTACAGGGTACTACATCTGATGCACCCCTGGTGCGCCAGCTGTCCACATTTCCAGACATATGTTTACCACTGCCACCCGCCCTGCCGCCCGCTCACCCTTCACCGCCGCCCCTCATCACCACCCTTAACCCGCCCAGTTGTGGGCCAGTCCCACTTCCCGGCAAACAAGAAAGAAGACAGATTCTGAGGGAGGCGGTACCAGCAGCTGCTCACCGGGTAGGGGATGGGCAGCGCCACGCACACCAGGTGCAGCTCATCCTCCGCCCCCAGAGCGTTGTCCACCACCCACTGCAGGCAGTGCAGAAGCAGTGAACAGATGCAACACATTACTGAGGTTGCAGTAACTGTGCCAACACCCACTGTATCGTCGTGTGAAGTAAAACCATGCCAGAGAACAGGTGTGACTGGAGATGACAAGACATACTGACGGCCGAGGAGGGCGCCAGCACATGGTGCATGGCAGCTCCCCCAGCCTGCCGGGGTGGAGCTGCCCACCACCAGCCCCCGCAACAGTGCAGGAACAGTGCAACAACAGTGCCCAAAAGCAGTCAACAGATAACAAACATCATGGAGCGATCCTGGTGTGGAGCGGTGCTCGCCGCCTGACGGTGCAGGTGGCGTAGGGTGAGGTGTTGGTGATGGCCGGGCAAGCAGGACGGTGAAAGGCAGGGTGCGCATATGCATGTGCAGCAAACGTTGCAGCAGGCAGGGTGCCTGCACAGCATCCAACACGCACAACGAGCAGGCCGCATGCTCCTCAACAAACAGCAGCTTCCGGCTGACTTCCTGCCCCACCTCCAGCGCCTTCCTGCTGGCTTCCGAGTCGTCCAGGGACACCATCACCTTGCGCTGTGCCTGCTGTGATCCAGGGGACAGCAGAGCAACTGGTTACGGTCAGTAAGGCAGGCAGGCTGGCAGGACAGGCTGGCAACGGGTGGATGGACAGCATCAGTCGGGGCAAAGCAGGGGCAAACAGGTGGGGAGGGCGGCTGTGAGCAGGCAGGCAGGCAGGCAGCAGGCAGCAGGCAGGCAGCAGGCAGGCAGCAGGCAGCCAGGCAGGCATCAGGCAGGCAGGCAGGCCTGTGAAGCTCTTGAACAAGCTCTAACACCTCAGCGATACGTCCCACCCCGGCTCTCTCTACTTGGCCCCCACCTCGACCCCACCAACCCCACCCACCCATCTCAACCCACCTTGGGTTCCGCATCCTTCTCTCGCCCACGGCAAATGGCCACTGGGCAGCTCAGGTGGTGCACTAGGTAGCCTGCAGGCAGCAGTGTGAAGGGTGCTTGCATAAAGCTGTAAATACTACACTGGACTAGACTAGTATAGATTAGACTAGACTAGACTGACTAGACTAGACTAGACTAGACTAGACTAGACTAGGCAGGAGTGTGGCGCAGGCAGAGGCCAGAATGTGAGCGGGCAAGCAGGTGGGCATCGGACGCTGACCAACCATGCCCTGTTTCATGGTTCACACCACCAAGCGCACTGTCCCATTGGCAGCGGGTACATGGAAATCCCCGCCAGCGCCATCCCCTGTGTCCCGGCTGGCAGGAACGCCCGCAGCGGCCAGCAGGCCCCTGATGCCAGCTTTGCCTGGTGCCACGCAGGCCAATGCAGCAATCCAATCCCTGGGTTCCCTGCCCACTACCTCTCCCATTAGTGTTACAGTACAGTAGCATTGTGATGGCGGTACCGCCCCGCCCTCACCCGACACGCTGCCCAGCCCCACAAGGGACATGAGGGTGGACTTGACGGAGCCCATGCCGCGGCTGCCCACCACCACAAGATCCGCCTTCTCATGCTTGGCAAGAGCCACAATCGACTCAGCCACGCCTGCGCAGGTGGCAGTTGGGCAGGGGGAGATGGCGCAGTGGGAAGGCTGCTGGTGCTGCAAACTACATGAAGGCACACTCTCCCCCAATCCTGCCCCATGACACCGTTGCTGGCTCCCCGGGACGTTGAAGTGGGAAAATTGGTTGTGAAAGTGCAGCCACGAAGCATGGCCAAGCGTGGGAGGTGGAAGGGCAGGGGACAGGGGACAGGGGACAGGGGACAGGGGACAGGGGTAAGAAAGGTAACCCTTAAACCCTAAACCCGAACCCTGTAATGGAGGGTGGCGTGCCCAGCAGGGGACAGGGCGGCAGCGCAGGGCAGGGCAGGGCAGGGCAGGGCAGGGACAGGGCGGCAGGGCATGATGCCAGGAGGGAGGTCTGCCGCACGCGTGCAGAAGGCTGCCTGGTGTGTGCCTCCCCTGCCCTGCCGCGCTGTCAACAGCGCCTGCAAAATGAATGCACACGAAGTATACAACGGGCACTGGCTGCGCGCGACAGCTTAGTTTGAGCTAAACCGTGGCAGCACCACCAACAGCTCTCGACGTAAAAGCGAGCAAGGAGCCAGCAGAGAACCGACCTGAGGCGCCGCCGGCGGCGGGCAGCACGTGCCGGTGGATGTCCATTTCCTCACGCCGGCTCTCTGGCAGCTTCTCAACAACCTGTATCCACAGGCAAGGGTGATCAAGCCAGGAGGAGTGAGGGGCGTGGCAGCGCTGACACACTCACACCCCACCCTGTCCCATGACACCGTTGCTGGCTCCCCGCTGGACTTGAAATGTAACTGATTAATTGGTTGAGCACGTTGAAGCGGGTTTGGTGGTTTCGAGTTGGAGGTGAACGAGCAGCATCTCTCGGGCAGTTTGTCAACCACCCCCGATCTGTATGTATTGCCGGCTCAGGTTGAGTCACGATGCGTGAGAAGTGAAGGATGAGCGCAGCCAAACCAGCAGCGGTTGAGGGCAGGCAGGGGCACCGTCTTGCAGTGGTGCCGGCATGCCACTGCAGCAACGGCACCTCCTTCACGCATCCTCCTCTACTCCTTCTCTAAACCAGATCACGGTGCCTCCGCCTTCTGTCCCCAGCCTCCTGGGTGCAGCCCCAGCATCCTCACTGGCATCATGATGCAACAAGCACGCCCACTCACCATATCATAATCCCGTAACTTTCAATCTATTTTAGTTCACTGAAATTATAATCAAAATAATTTGCGAACTCCTTATTCTAGAACCATAAACGGAGTTTTTGGTCGAAAAAATGGGACACACCCGCCCACCTTCCGCAGCAGGTGCCGGCACGTCTCCTCCTCTGCCTTGCGCTGCTGCTCCCAGTTGAGCGAGATTGCTGCCACCTGGATGTACTGGGCCAAGGCGGCAGGGTGGCATAGCAGGGAGGACCGTGGGCAACGCAGGTCAGATGGCAGGGAACAAGTGGATGTGGGCGGCAGTGGCAGCGGCTGGGCAGCGGCGGTATCAGCGGTAGGGAGAGCCCCCGCTCGGAACCCTATAGCAGCGGGCTTCGAAACCTTCTCACGGCCTCACCGCTCCTGCCGATGCGATGGGGGCGGGCTGCATGGCATAGCTAGGTGGTGGGGCCACTGCCAACAGGTGGAACGCGTCTCCGGCGCGCCCCAAGTTATTCATGGCCCATGCCGCCGCCCGCTGTGATGTACCGCTGCTGTCGACTGCTACTAGGATGACGCGGCCCATCGTGAGCCAGTGCTACGGCGGGTTTCGCTGTGTTTGGGCGTCCTAGGCTGGAACTTGCTGTTTTTCGGGGAAATCACGCTGTATCAATTTGCGGATTGGGATAAGCGGTTGCGGAGGCGCGTTGCTGCTAGTCTCTTTTTGGCGCCCAATCAAATGTGGCACAGCACGCTGCGCAGGAGCCGCGCAGCGGGACCAACCCCGCTTCATCTGGCATTCACTGTATTGAATGTGATGATGCCACACGGAGGAGTGCCCTGCCACAACTCTGACCGGGACAGTCCTCGCTTCCCCTTGTTTAGGACTCTCTTTGCTGATGCAGCTTCTCCTGTCCCATTGCACGCCGAAATGCCGCCATCGGTGCAGGCGGACGTCATCAGCCAACAGCCGGCGGCAGTGGCGCCGCCGCCGCTCCGCCAGCCAGCCACCGATGCGGCCAGCGCGGCGGGCGCCCCGGCCGGGCTATGCTGCCCACAGTTGTGCTGCTCAACAGCAAAACCTACTGCGTACAGATGTGCTGCCCGGCAGCAGAGCCTGGCCCGCCAGCCGCACGGGAAGGAGGTGTGCGGGTCCTCGCCCTGGGCCACACCTGGTGGCCAGCGCCCGCTTGGCTGCACCCGCTGGGGTGCCTGGCGTGTGCACCGGATAAAACGTCAGGAGGCCTCTCTCAATTGGGCATCCTGGTCAATTGGCTTTCCCAGCTTGGCACCTTGATGCCGGCATCGCTGCCGCCGCACTGCCCGCCTGCCGGCCGGCAAGCACACGGGGCTGATTTAAGTGCCTGTCGGTCTGTTTCCTTCCAGGCAGGTCAGAAGGTGCCGAACTGACGGGTTCAGCCAGATACTGTTGGAGGGGCAGCATGCCTTGATGTGGATGTGAAAGTGCATTTGGCAGTAGCGGTGATGCAGCGGTGATGCAGCGGTGATGTCGCTGCCACGTCTGCGCCTGATCCCCCTGGGCAGAGGGGTGCCATGAAAGGCTGCAGCCGGCTGCTGTTCTCGCATCCGACGATCACCAATTGATCGCACGTCAGCCGCACGCGCAGTAGCAGCTTTTGGCCTTGAACGGCTGTCCGGAGGAGCCTCAGCCACCACACTGGGTGGCGAAGCGGTGGCAAGGTGCGAACTGCTTACATCAGGGCGTTCCCATGTCTATGAACACATGCACCGGGCCTGCAAACACGCGCCGAACCGGCCTGCACGAAGACGCATTGGCATGGCTCATTCACGCTCGACTGCCCTAGTACTGCCCGTGCAGGAGTTCTAGAAGACGTAACATGGTTATGCAGACCTCCGTAGCCGCGTGCCTGCTGCTCTCGGGTAAGCTGGGCGATCGCCCGCCAGGCGCTAGCGGCGGCGGGCAGGAAGCTGCCGCGGCAGCTGACTTTCTGCAAGCAAGAATCACGCTGGAGGGCTTGCGTGTGTGGACAATTCTGTAATCTTCTCCATCTCTTCACCTGTGCTGCTGCAGGACTGCTGGGTCTGGCAGCGCTGGTGGCAGGGGCGGGGCCCCGCCAGCCCAGCCGGCGGCTGGCAGTGGAGCCTCAGGACGATTCTCCCGGACGGCAGCTTGGAACCCACGGGGGCCGGAAGCTGCTTTGGTGCATCTTGGATTGTGATGTGAGCTTGTTGGACTGCGCGTTTGGTTCGCTCCCCTGCCTGACACACCATCACTGCGCCTTCAGCTCAGCTCAGCTGGGCCCCCGCTCTTGCAGGGCTGCTCGGGAGGCAACCCACAAAACGCATGCCAGCCTGGCTACGAATGCCTGGACAACTGGTGGCCCGTCGATGATGAGTGCCGTGCCACAGGCTGCCTGAGGGACGGCTGCCAGTCTGGGTACGAGTGCAACCAGTCAAGTGCTCAGTGCGAGGCAACGGTAGGCCGGGCGCCAGCTGGCTGGCAGGATTGGGCAGTCTCCCGCTGTCCCTGCATGCTCTGGCCTTCACAGGCCTCCTGCTGATTTCACAGTGCTAAACAAATCCAGGCGCACCGTTCTCCTCAGGCACCTCCCAAATGCCAGCCTGAGCCGCCGCTGCCCCATCCCTGCCCCCTGCCCCCCACACCCTGATCATGCTGCAGGGGTGCCTGGCCGACGGCTGCCAGCAAGGCTACGTTTGTGACCAGTACAGCTATCAGTGCGAGCCCACGGTACGCTGCTGAAAAGCCGGCACTGCCGCTGTGGTGGCACAGCGTGCACTGCCAGCCCACCATGCCTTCCTGGCGGCCGCAGTGTCCGCTTTCATCAACAATTGCCTGCAATCTCACTGCTGCAGGGATGCCTGAAGAACGGCTGCGATCAAGGGTACGAATGCAACGAGTTTGACACGCAGTGCAAGGCACAGGCAAGCCGGACATGCAGCGCAGCACAGCGCGCGCCTTGCACAGCAGCCCGCACCTCTGCACCACAGCCACGGCCACCTGCCCAGTTCCCGGGTGCACTCAAGGCTATCACAAGCGCCCTTGGCTGTCTCTGCAGGGCTGCCTGGCAAGCGGGTGCGACCAAGGCTACGAGTGTGACAAGTACACAACCGAGTGCGAGCCGCAGGCAAGCTGAAGCGCTTGCTGCCGATCTGGCCTGCTATCCCGGGCTGCCGCCCCAGGCAGCAGTTGCTCCTGGCACCGCTGGGGCACAGTGGCACCAGCGTGCACGCACACAGCAATGGGAAGCACGCCAAACTGTTGTGTGTGTGGAACTTGCCTGCTTGGATGTCTGTTGTTCCTGTTGAGACTGCCCCTGCGCTCCCTCTCTCCTGCAGGGCTGCCTTGCCAGCGACTGCGACCAAGGCTACAAGTGCATTGCCTCCACAACCGAGTGCGAGCCGCAGGTCAGCACAGCTGGGCCTGCCCGCCTCCCTTGACTGCCGCCAAGGGCCAGCGATGTCGCCCTCATGCCCTGCCCTGCCATTCCCACCCAATATTCAAGGGGGGCAGCCATGTCACCCTGGGTTAAGCATGCCGCCTGCTCTGCCGCTGCAGGGCTGCCTGGCAACCGGCTGCCAGCCAGGCTACCAGTGCAACAAGCTGACAACTGACTGTGAGGCACAGGCAAGTTGCCACAGTGTGGTGGCCAGCATTGCGCGCGCACCGCCTGCTATGCCGCCAGAACAGAGGCCACAGACTCAGAGGCGCTGGCTTTTTGAAAGCAGGTTTTGGTAGCAGATTGAGGCGAAGCACAGGGCTGGCATCGTAAGCAATTCGAACCGAGCGCTGTGCCTGCCTGCAGGGCTGCCTTGCGTCCGGTTGTGGCCCAGGCACCTACTGTGACAAGACCTCCTACGCTTGCCTGCCTCAGGTAGGGTGGCAGCGGGTGCACCGCCGCTGTGTCCCTCCGTTGGTGTGGTGCATGGCAGGCATTGAAGCATGGCAGGCACTGGCAGGAGCACTGGCGCCCACTTCTCGGGATGTGACTGTTAGGCAGGGTCAGGGTCAGGCTGTTCACAAGGGCACAGGCGCACCCATGGCTGGTAGCATGTGCTCCGCCCCTGGATCCGATTCGTGCAGGTGAACCCGCCTCCGCCGCCAGCGGTGCAGGCGCCAGTGGTCACGGCCCCCAGCGGTGTTGCTGCCCCAGCGCTCCGCTGCTTCGATGCCGATCCGCTGTGCGCATTCTGGGCGGGTGCTGGGGAGTGCGCAAGCAAGTGAGTGCAAGGGTTGGGTCGTGGAGGCAGGGCGCTGCATTTGCTGGCTGCTACTGCCGAACTGGTGCCAGAAGCAAGGGGCGGGAGGGTGGGGACCAGGGGCGGGAAGTCATTGTCAGTCTCTCTCAACTCGATCAACCCGCCCGTGCCTTCCCACTGTGCGTGCAGTCCGGCCTACATGGTCGCCACGTGCAAGCTGGCATGCGGTGCTGATGGCTGCGTGGAAGCGCCGGCACTGCGGCCCGAGGACGGGCCACCAGCCTTTGCAGTGCAAGCCGAGGCTCCGGCCCATGTGCCTGAAGCCGCCCCCACTCCCGCAGCCTCTGCATGATTTCAAACACCGCGCGTCTAGTCTGCTCCCCCTGTAGCAGGACCCTTTGTCACACTACTCCTTCTGCTCCCTCTCTATGAGGCGCCTTTGATGCTGCTTCAACATGCATGATACCCGCCCAGCACTGCACGTACTTGGATTAGCCATCCACGGCAGGTCTAAAATCTTCATCTTCATTTCAGAAGGGGAATGGACATGCCCCCCCCCCCCCTCAAGCCTGAGCTAAGGCAGCGATGAGGACCGGGGGCGCTGCCAGAATCTGGTCCCTGCTGCCGGCTTGCACGCCACTGCTCTGCCCCAGACGAGCGCGCTGGTATTGCCAAAGCTATCACAGCCCTCCGGGCATGCTCGAGATACCGAGCTGCCCTGCGCTCCTCTGCCCTGTGCCCCGGGCAGTGCGGCCCCATGTGTGTGATGTGCTCGACTGGGCTCCGGCGTACTTTACAGGACCATCATAGGACCAGAAGATTGAAGGGGATGAACTAGTAGCTGCTTGAAATCATACAGCGACGGGGCGGCAGGCAGAAGGGGGGAGGGGGACAGGGAGGGAGGGCCATGAAATATGAACCGTTGATCAGTCCATCAACAAAATCAAAAGATGTGGGGAGGGGGAAGCGTGGAAGGGCAGCAGGGGAAAATACGGTACTGGAACCAGGCGACGGGCGAGAACATTTCTCTTGAGATCTCTTGAAAGGGGGCAGGAGGCAAGTTACAGAGCAAAAGGGAGTAGCAGGCGGCCTCAAGCCGCCGAGCCGGCACTGGGGTTTATTTAGCTGACTGGCGCGGTGACGCCGCTGGGTACCTTGGTGTTGGCGCCCATGAACAACTCATCCAAGCTGTCCTCGTACTGCAGGTGGAAAGGGGCAGTGGCAGTGGGAAGGGATGAGCTTGTGCCGAGGCAAAGGTGTGCTTGGTTGTGCCGGGATACGCCCTCACATGACTGGCAGTGCACGGGGGAACAAGCTAGCAACAGGAAGCCACCGCCCCCAGCCCCCAGCCAAAGCCACCACAGCCCCGGCCCAGGCGCACCTTGTTGATCACGTTGCGGGCTCCCTCCACCGCGAGGAAGATGCCTGCAGTGGGCAGCAGCAGCACAGCATGTGGTAAGCGCTCAGCTGGAACAGAGGCAAGTAGGGTTCACGCCAACGGTGTGCAGGCTGCGGGGCGAGTGAGCAAAGCACGGCCCTCATCAAGAGAGCAATGCAGGCTGTGAAAACAAGCTGGGCAATGGGCTCTCCTCGTGTCCCAGCCGGCTGTCACCGGCGGCACTGGCACGATGCGGCCATGCGATGAGATGCCACGAGACGCCCACCCACACACAAGTGGTACCACAAAACCCTACATACACTGGAAATGAAAGCCAAGCCCCTGTCACAACCCTACAAACACTGGAAATGACAGCCAAGCCCCTGTGTGCCCGCCCACGCCCGCCCACCTGCGTTGACGGGGATGGCGCGGTACATGGCGGCGGAGAAGCCGCGGAACAGGCCCTTGTACCCCTCCACAGCCACCGACTGGCGCAGGCAGTCCATCGTGTTGCGGTACTGGGGGTTGGACAGAGAGTCGCCCTGCAGGGTGGGGTGGGGGCGGGGGGCAGGGAAGGCGGCATACCATGCAGGGCAGGGCAGGAGGGTTAGGGGCAGGGAAGGCGGCATACCATGCTGGAGCGGGCAAGCACGCTCATGCGCAAGGACACAGGCAGGCGGGCTGTGCTGGTTGCAGAGCCACACACTGCGGCCGGCGAACAACAGCACAGGTCCACCACACGCAGCGGTTGCCAACCCTGCCACCCTCACCGCCCCACTCCTTGTTCCGCGCTCCCCACCCCCTCCTTTCTAGCCGCTGGCCACCCGTGAGTGACACCCTTCTCACCTGCATCTTGGACTTGATGGTGTCGATGGGGAACATGGAGCCCCACAGGCCAAAGCCTGCCATGATGCCCGCCGCCATCACCTCCTTGTAGGTCAGGTCCGCCTGCACACAGGGGGGGCGGGTGGCACAGTGGGCACGTTCACTTCAGCATGGTGGGCTGAGCACGCTGGGGTGGGGTGGGGTCGGCTCTTAGAGACTGATTGCCAGCATGCACGGCGCCCCCAGTGGTGGTAGGCGTGACACACGCGCCCCTGTGGTCCTCAACTGTTCCCAGCATGCACGGCGCCCCCATGTCTAGATACATTACTCTTGGCCAGGCGGGCTCACCTTGGTCTTGTTGGGTCCCGCCAGCGCGTGCATGGTGGCCTCATAGCCGTAGAAGAACCACGCGTAGCCCTGCAGGCGGAGTAGGAGGGGGATGAAGAGCAGCGGGGCGTGGTGAGTGTGCCGTCGAAAGGGGAGGGGAGATGGGAGGGCCCAGGAAGCGCAGCACACCATCAACGCTGCTGATCAGCTGAGTGAACACACATGGGTTCTTGTGATTGCATCACCTGAAGAAAGGTGTGTGACCGCAAGGAAAGCAGCTCACCATGATGTCGCGCAGCACAGTGGAGGTCATGCCGCGGTACAGCCCCTTCATGCCGTGGCCGCGCATGATGCTGGTGGCGCAGTCCCAGGAGCCCTTGTACATCTCCAGGCCCTGCAGGGGCGGGGGGGGGCGGGGCGGGCAATACTGGTTGGAGGCAAGCAGCAAGCAGCACGCACAGGGCTTTAGAGAGGCTGGCCTGGATCACTCAACAACCACCCACAAAAGCGGGGCCTGCTTCGTTCGATGCTCCTTTGAGATGAATGGATTGAGTGCCGCTTCAGCCGGTTGCGCCAGCAAGCAGGCAGGCAGGCAAAGCCAACCACATGCGGTGCTGTCGGTCAGTCAGCCTACCTGGATCTTGAGCCCCATCTGGGCGGCCAGCGCGGCGCGCCGCTGAAGCATCATCTTTGTGCGCACGTGCTCGGATGGGCAGGAGACGATGGAGCCCGCCAGGCCAGCGGCGGCACCGCCCGCCAGTGTCTTGAGGTGGGAGAACTCGCCCAGGGGGGTGGGCATCTGTTGGGAGGAGCGTCGGGGAACACACAGGGTGAGGGCAGCGGGAGAGCAGAGCGTGCCACACAGTGTGAGCACGCATGGGTGTGTGTGCATCTGAAACCCCCAACCGTGGCACGCTGTGGTTGGCCCCTTCAGGCCCCCTCCGCCCCCTGCATCCAACCTCCACACGCCTCCTCGCGCCACCATAAGCACCCACCTTCTCCTCCAGGTACGACTTGGTCTTGGAGAATGTGGGGAAGTGGATGCCCAGCAGCACCATGTTGCCCAGCAGGGGGGCCATCACGCCGCGGTACAGAGAAATCCACCCCTCGTTGGCAACCATCTTGCGCAGGCTGCGGGCAGGCGAGGGAGGGGGTGGGGGGGCAAGACAGCAGGGTAAGACGGCAGAGCGGTAAGCGGGGTGTGGGGCAAGACAGCAGGGTAAGCGGGGCGGAGAAACGAGCCATGGCGGAGAACGAGGGTGAACCAAACATGGCATGCAGGCAGGTGCGCGCAGCGGGGGCAGGTTGAACCGGCACGCAGCTGGGCACGCGTGCTGAGCCACAGAACGCACGGCAAGCACCCAGCTGGGTGCTGCCGGTGCCCGCCATGTACCATAAATGTGAGCAGTACCGTAAATGTGAGCAGTACCGGAAAGGTGGTGCAGGGGCAGTGCAGGACACAGCCCTGGTGTGTCGCTCTGTTGATGCCTCACCAGTCGTTGGAGTTGAGGTAGACATCAGAGGCGGGCAGCTTGGCTGCCAGGGCAGTGCCCTGACCCATGACCTGCAGGGAGGAACGCGGGCAGGGTCGGGAAGGTGGCCTGGTGTGCCAGCTGCGCAGCCGGAATACATGTGAGGGCACATGTAGCGCCCCACGCGGCAGCACCCTGCACCCGCCTTGCGGGCAGGCGCTTAAGAACCTCCACCCCCGTTGCTGGCACACGCAAGGCAACCTTCCGGCCCACATAAGCTGCTCAACAGGCAGCCACAGGTGCACGTTGGCGCACCTGCAGGCGGGTCTTGATGGTGTCGAAGGGCTGGCCAATCATGACGCGCGCCACTCCACCAGAGATGCCGGGCATGATGTCCAGCACCTGTGGTTGTGCCAGTAACAGACGGGGGGGAGGGTCAGGGCGGGCGCTACGCATGCAACCGCAGGTTGGCACCCAACGTGTGCAACAGTGCAAGGCCAAGGTGGGAGTGTGTGAAAGAGGCTGGCACTTGCAGCCGGTGCGGCAACCGGTGCGGCAGCCTCTCATTCTGCTCGCACAGCTCACCAACGCCCCCCGAGGCCCTCCAACACGTCACGCGAGCGGGCCAGCCCTGAGCCTGCCCATTCCCTCACCTTCTTGTGGACTGGTGGGGTGTGCTCCACCACATTCAAGGTCTCGTTGACAGTGCGGGCCACCATTGCGCCTCAGCTGCAGCAAAGATATGGGGTGGCCCCAGCGGCGGATACTGAAACTCAGACCTCCAACTAGGGCGGGCCTCCGACTCGCCCTCGAATGGGCATCTGTGGGCCCCATCCGCCTTGAGTTTGCACCAACATTGAAAGCAGGCGGCGGTGGAGACACAACTACACCCGCAGCCGGTGTAGGTGAAAGTCTGGAGTGCGGTCAAAGGGTGCGAGAGCCCAGCCTACCTGCGTGTAAGATGTGCTGCGACGTTTGGTGATGAAAGATGGGTAGAAGAGACGGTTGGAGAGTTCGGGCCGAGGCAAAGGGTCCCTCCTCGCCACGTGTCGCCTCCGACGTGGCCCTTCGGTGGGAGATTTTCTCGGCGCGGATTAAAGAGCGGAGCAGGGCACTGCATTGTTGTAGATCACTGCAAGCTCCCTCGAGCCCCCCTCCCCCTCCGGCTGTGCCAACCCTCCCTCTCCCACATTTGCCATGTCGCGCAACCAGGCTGCCAAGCGCCTCTTCTCCTCGCTCGCCCGCCAGGCTGAGGCCGGGGCGTCTGGCGTGAAGTCCTCGGGCCAGGGCATGCTCGCCACCCGGTCTACCATAGTCAACCTGACTGGCGGCGCCGGCGCGTCGGTGAGCGGGCGGCACTTGCCGGCGGCGGAGACTTTTGAACATCACCATCAGACTCTGTGGGCTTCAGCAAACCTTGTTAAACGCCAATTGAAGGCTAGCGGCCAGTGCTTAGCTGCTCCCCAGGCCTGCGCGTAGCGTGGGTGGTGCTCGCTGCAAGCCGGTTCCCGCCCTTGCCCCCCCCCCCCTGTCCCACCAACCTCTCCAACCCCAACCCAACCCTTGCCTGCCGCTCCCCCATTCACCTCTGCAGACCGTGAACCGGTGCACGCGCTGCCACTGCGGCCGCGCAATCTGCCTGGGCCACCACAACTACTCCACCAGCACCCGCGTCGCCCAGCAGGCAGCCCAGCCCGCATACGCCGATGCCGACTGCGTCTCTTCCGACCTGGCCGCACGCCACCAGGTGTGTGTGGGGCTCAAGAGTCCCCCGCCTGGCCCGCCTGCCAGCACGCGGGCGTGCTGCAAACCTCTGTGGAACCTAGGCAGGGGTAGCGTGTTGGGGCGTAGCAGCGGGGGGACGCGCGTACCGGCGCACCCCGCTCTAGTGGGAGATGTTGGTGGGACCCTGCCCTCCCCAGCCCTCCCACCCCCTGCTGATTCCTTGAATCCTGCGCACAGCTCTCTGAACCCCTTGCCCACTGATGTCATTGGTGACTCCCTGCCCTCCTCACTCCCTCTGCTCCCTGCCCCCTGCTGCCTCCCCGCCTCCCTCCCGCCCCGGCCCCCCCCCTGCAGACCGTGCTGTCCCACTTCCCCACCTCCCTGTCTGCCGATGACTACATGAGCCGCGTGGAGGTGGCCCTGGCAGGATACGGCTTCACCGGAGACAACACCATTGGTGAGGGCAGAGAGCGGCCGGCAGCAGGGGGCAGCTGGGTGCTGGCTGCACTGGGCTGCGGAGCGGCTGATCGGATTAAGCGGAGCGGCTGGCCAGTTGGGTGCTGCACCACCCTGTGCAAGGACGAGGTGTGCATGCTCTCCGGCGCCACAGCTTGGCTGGCCATCTGTTACGCGGCCGCGAACCTGTGTCCCACAACCTGTACCGCTAAAAGGAGGGCAGCATGGTGCCCTGGCATGCCCTGCCGCCTGCCCCTCTTTCTCTAACTCCCTGCCCCCGCTTTCCCCACCCCTTGCGCGCCACCTGCAGCCATGTCCAACCTGTGCCGTGACGAGTCCTGCATGATCCTGGAGGACAAGATTGAGTCCGTCTTTGGCTCCTGCTTCTCCACCCACGGCCTGGGCGGCGTGCTGACCTGCGGCGTCATCGGCATCTCTGCCGGCCTCAGCCACTCGCCCGTGCAGGGGGTGAGTATGCCGCCCGCGCACGCAGCCGGGCCGGGCCGAGCTGGCAAGACAAGCGGGGGAGCTGCCCCTGTGTATGCCCTCTGTACGCTGCCTGCTTGCAAACGGGGGAGGCAGCACGCCTGTCTCGCCTCTGCCTGCACCCTGTGTCGATCAGGCATTACCCCGCACGTTTTGCCTTCCGGTACACCCTGATACAATTTCCTTACCCCTCTTCCCCTCCCACTCCCTCCACTACCCCCCTCACCTCGCGCAGGGCAAGGAGCGCTACGTCTTCTTCTCCTTCCCCCACATCGCCATCGACAGCGACGGCAACGTGGGTGGCATCGCGCGCCCCAACCGCGCCGCCGCCTCCTCGGCCTGCGGCGCCCTCATCGCCTGCACCAGCCACCTGAAGGCGGAGGGGCTGGATGCCAACCTCAAGGTGCCAGGCGTGCACGACCCCATGGAGCCCGAGTGAGTGATGGCCCCCCAGCACCCTTTGCCGGCTGCTGTGTGCATTGATTGGGTGCAGCAGGTCTTTGTTTGGGTGCTTGGAGGGTGGAGGAGTCGGGGAGCCCGCCTGTTGCGCACGTCCCTCCTCGCACCGGGACGTTGCCCGCACAGCACCCTCCCCTTTTGCCCTGTCCTGCCCTTCCCCTCTCCTCCCTCCCACACATGCCCGCCTCCGCCTCAGCAGCCTCTCCCCACACTCCCACCCACTCGCTCACCTTCTTCCCNTTCCCTCCCTCCCCCGCCATCATTCAGGTACTCCATCCTGAAGCAGCGCCTGGCCCGCCGCCTGAAATACGAGGGCGCCGACCACACCAAGCTGGACCTTGTGTCTGTCACCAAGGCCGCCGAGCGCACCATCACCTCCGACCTCGAGTACCTGATTGAGAAGGCGGTGGACACAAACAAGGCAGACTACGCGGTGTTCACCGGCGTGCAGGTGGGGCCGGGGGGCGGGGTGGGGCGGGGCAGGTGGGTTTGCTGGAGGTGCATGCTTGGGGTGCATGATGCTTGGGGCGCTGACTGGTCCAGCGGGTCGGGTCAGCCTGTTCTTTGCTTTGTGAAACGCATGTGCGGGCCTGCTGCCCATCCGCCTCGCTCGCCTGCCTGCCTAATGGAAGTGCATCTGCATCCATGCATCTGCCTTGGTGCCTCACTCCCTGCCCTACGCTTCCCCCTGAAAAAAACCCCGCAGATCCACAACTGGGCCACTGATCTGATGGACGAGAGCGTGCCCTCCATCGAGTTTGTGTCTGTGGGCAAGTCGTACGTGGTGGTCAACGGCGAGAAGACCTTCCTGGACGTGCACCAGGTGAGCACACGTGAATGCTTTTCCGGGCTTACAGTCTGTCTTAACCACAAAGAAATTTGCGACACAGGCCCCAAGGGACAGCTTGGGCTGTGGGGGAAATATGCAAAACCAGTAGAAAGGGGAGAGCTACTGTGCAGTTTGGACAACTACGGACTTGCGTTTTCGGGTGGGCCGTGATCAGTGCAATGCAAATCAGTTGATTTGTTTTCACAGGAACCGGGCCGTTTCACCCATGTCATCCTGTCTGTGCTTGTGAGCACATGAAATGCGTTATTTGTTCTCACAGGAAGCACTTGTGTTCCATCTCTGCCATCGTGTGTGTGTGTTTGGCACATAGGGGGAGCAGCGTCACGCCACCCTGGCAAGCCGTGCTGCCGGCCGCCGAGGTGCTGCAGCTTCCTTATGCCCTGCTGCACCCCGCCGCCGCCTCCCGTCCTCTCCCGTGCAGGTGCCCGCCCTGTCCCCCCGCCAGCTGAAGATGCTGGGCTCTGCCAGCATTGGTGGGCAGGAGACACTCGCCACAGCCGCCACTGCCGGAGGTGAGCAGCTGCACGGCGGCTGTGCTGGCTGACCTAAAACTGGTGGCTCCATCTTCGCACTACACCCGCCCCGCTCTCCTGTTGGGCTTCCTTTCGCATCTCCTCATCTTCCTCCTTAGCCTGTGCCTGCCTTGCCTGCGCCCCCAAGCATGACCGGCCCTGCTGTGGTTGCCCCACATACCTTTCAAAAAATGACTCTGTTCCTGTGCATGTTGTGCTCTCCCCCCATTTGCTCCCCGCCCTGCAGGCATGATCCAGGAGATCCCCCGTGAATACCTCCTCAAGCGCCTGGGCGGCGTTGTCGGCAAGAAGTGAGTGCTGGGCTTGGGGGCAGGGGCAGGCGGGGCATTGCTGCGTGGCTGGGTGGCTGGCTGAGGTCCTTGTCACATGGTTCCTTGCTAGTACTTGCCTCGCCACACCTGCGACTGAACACTGCCCCTGTGTGTGCCTCTTCCCCTCCCCTCCCCTCGCCACCCCTGCTGCAGTATGGTGTCTGGTGAGGCCGGCAGCTGGAAGAAGTATGTGAAGACCACCTGGGCTGAGGCCCACCCCAATGCACCCAAGCTGGACGACAAGCTGTTTGCCAGCGAGGCGCCTGTGCAGGTGACTTTCAGCGGGTGCTCAGACGCTGGGAGGCTTGCGGGGGCGGGGGGATGCAATTGGAGGTGGTGGTGGGCAGGAGCGCAAGCGCTGCCAGCTCTGTTTCAGGCTGCCCTGGTGCTGCACTATGGATGCAAATCCCGCATGCCTGCCTTCATGGCTGGGTCGTCCTGGTGATGCACCTTAGCGTGTGTAAAGAGGGAGGGCGTGGAGGAGTGTGTAGCCCACCTGCCCCGCTGGCGTCTCCATGGGGGGGGGCATTCGCCTGGTCTCACTTTTGTGCCAGTCACAGACCGCCTTTGCTTCAAGACTTGACTTTTGTGGGCACACACGCTTTGTCTCACCAAACCATGCCTCTGCCTGTCCCCCGCCCGCCTTATCCCCCGCAGGACACCTTCTCTACCACCTTTGGCAAGAAGCTGTAAGCAGCCCATCCCGCTCGCTGCAGCCGACTCCCGTCGCTGATCACTGCCGCTGAGCGTCCGGCCGCTGCCGCGCCATTCCTGCCGCACGGCCGGGCCTCTTTCCACCAACAAGCACAATTTCATCCACCCTCCAGCCTAATCCAAGACCCCTCTGCAATGCCAATGTTCCGAGCCCCCTGCCTCCTCTCGTGTACCGTGTACCAGCCTTGATGGCTCTCCGTTTCTCTTTTGTAGTCGCCTCCGCAAATCGAGCGTTTGCCGGCCGCATGCACCCATGCCGCGCCTGCACTTCAGCCCCTCACTTAATGCCACACCGCTGCAGCTGACGCTGCGTCTGTGGCCTGATTTTGCGTGTAATGTCAAGACCGCTGCCTGTGGCAGCTTTTCACCCCTTTCATAACTTCCCCTCGGTTTTGCCTCACTGTAAAACCCTCACCCAGAAGCCATGTGTCCAGCCGTGTGTGTGCAAAGCAAGGTGGACAGACAAGGGGACAGACAAGGTGGACAGACAAGGTGGACAGACAAGGGGGTGCACACGTGCTGCGCCCGCGCTGCCGCTGCGCCGCCGCCGTCATGAGCACAGCACGCCCGCCTCGTTGCAATTGTCGCACCGAACGCAATCGATCAACCAAACCACCAAAAGCCGGCACGCGCACCTTGCCCGCCCGGCCCTGCAGCCGCTGCCGACACAAGCCCGAGTCGGGGTTTCCGTTGCTCGCACTTGGACATCCCCACTGGAACCGTTGGGTTGTCGCGTGGCCGCACGTAGATAACGACTCCGGCAGTGCATCGTTGGCGGCGGCTGCGGCGGCGGCAGCGGCCCTCCGGGCGCCCTGCCTTGGTCGGAAGGCAGCAGCCACCTCCATGTCCCTCCGGCCTGTCTGTCACCGGCACAAGCCTGGCCGCAGCGGTGGCCACGGGCACCTGCGCTCCCCAGCCATTGGCACGGCAGAACGCCGCTGGACGCTGCTCCCCGCAGATGTGCTGCGTGAAGTGTATGCCGCCCTCCCAGACGGCCACAGCCGGGCAGCCATCCGCATGGTATGCCGCAGGCAAGTGGCCAGCAGGCACAACGCTTGCTGTCACTGACTCTCCCAAGCCAACACGGTACTTCTGCTGCTGCCGGTCTGCGCTCCCCCTGCTGCGGCCTTCCAACATGGACACTTCCGCACTCCCCCCTGCACCCGTCGCGGCTGTTTCCAGGTGGCATGAGGTCGCGGATGAGTGCCCCGCCATCTGGGGCACTTGCAGCCTGCGCCGCCGCAGCCCCGCCCTCCCACCACCCGCCGCCGTCTGCTCGCTGCTGCAGCGGCAGCGGGCACACCTGCGCCGTCTGCACATCGACATGGGTGCCTTGGACAGCACTGAGCCTCAACCCCAGGGCAGCCCCGAGCCTCACACTTTGCATGACAGGGCAGGGCTGGTGGCAGCTCTGCAGGCGGCCTGTGGCCCTGGCAGCGGCCTCACAGACATCTCCCTCGCCATTGCCGGCCCCCTGCCTGCCGCCGTCTCCCAGGTGTGTGGTTGATGCCAGCAGGGGGGCACTGGTGGGTTGTACCGCTGGGTTGTACCGCTGCACACTGGGGAAGACTCCTGGGCTTAGCACGGGGGCCGGCACAGCTCCTGCTCCCCCTTTATGGACACCTTTCATCTCTGATTTCCCACAATACAACGCATGTGTGTCGATGCGTCAATGATCCCCGCAGGCGCTGCCCGGCGCCGCCCGCCACCTCACCTCCCTGCTCATCCGCTCGCTGCCTGGGGCGCCTGCCGCCGTGGTGACCTGGCACCAGCTCAGCCACTTGCGCCAGCTGTCCAGCCTCGTCCTCATCACAGGCCTGAGCTATGCCGGTGAGCCCGCTGGGCTGAGCCAGCTGTCCAACCTCACCCGCCTGCGCCTGCAAGGGGGCTTGCAGCGGCACGAGCGGCAGCCCTCGGCAGCGCCGCCTCCCCAGGACATAGGACCAGCCCTGCTGGCCTGCCCCGCCACCCTGCAGCGCTTGGAGCTGTCAGAGGTGCAGCTGCGGCGCCTGCCGCATGCAGCTGTGGAAGCAGGCGGGGCGGAGGGCGCCGGCGCAGCGGCTGCAGAGGGTGATGCTGCTGCTGTGGCAGAAGAGGACGAATCTGGGGAGGGCAGTGAGGCAGGGGGTGGGTCGGATTCAGGCTCAGAGGGCAGCTCAGAGGCGGTGTCCGATTCTGATGGCCCAACTTCAGAAGCAGGCAATGATGATGATGATGGGCACACAGATGGGGAGGTGGGATCAGACGCTGAGGAGGCAGAGTCAGAGTCAGAGGCAGAGGCAGAGGCAGAGGCAGTGTCAGGCGCAGAGGCAGCTCCAGGCGCTCATGCTCTGGCAGATGCAGCGGCAGAGGAGGCGGCTTCTGATGCCGATGCAGATGCTCATGCAGCTGCAGAGGCAGCTCCTGGTGTGGAGGAGGCGGGGCCGGCCCCGGATGCTGAGGGGGAGGCAGCTGCAGAGCCTCCCACCAACGGCGGGCTGTGGCCTGCACAGCGGCCTACAGACCCTTTGGCTGCTGCGTTGATGGCACGCTGGGGAGCGCTGGAAGAGATTCGCTTGCACAGGGTGGACACCGGCCTGGCGATGGTGCGAGGTGAGCAGGGAATAGGGTTCCTGGATTTCAAGGTTTTCGGGTTTTGGGGTTAGGGGTTAGGGAAGCCTGTTAGCGTCTCGCGGCGCTGTGCACGCCTTGCTTGAACAGGGGCGACACTGTGCGTGCCTTTTCTTTAGCAACGGTGGGTTTGCAGCAGGGGCAGCACTGTGCATGCCTTGCAGTATTCCTTAAAGAGGCGTGTTCTGGCATCCACCCCACCCTGCCTGCAGTGCTGCCCCTCCTCCCGTGCTTCACTTCGCTACACCTGGCTGTCAGGGGCTGCAATGCACGGCATGTGACGGTGGCACTGCAGTGCAGGCACTTGCACGTGGGAGGGGCTGGCAGGCCTGCAACTTGAACCTCTGTCCCGGGTGGGCTTCCCTGTTCTCATTTGCAGCTCGGAGCAAGAACCTTGGACAGCTTGGGGCTGCCTGCCTGCCAGCCAGCATAGTCCAGCCTAGTTGTTACAGCTAGTTACATCCCCTGAAAGAGGACTCTACTTCTGGAAGAGAGGTTGACGAGGCATGCACCACAAGGCCTGCCAGCCTGCTTGACTGTGTGCTGGGTGCCCAACCGCCGGCCTGCCTGACACCTCGCCTGCCAGCAGTGTGCACCCGTGTGGCTAGCACCCGTCTACTTGAGATCCAACCATTCCTCGACCTCCCGCCCTGCCGCAGGAGCTTGTGGTGGGCCATTACAACGGCAGGCACCTCCCACTCATGCCCCCCACAGCACTTTATCAGCTCACTCGGCTCAAGTGAGTAACGACACATCCAGTCAATCAAGCAATGATTATGTCACGTTGCTACCGCCGACACCTTGCACTGCTGCCAGCAGTGTCCGGCAAGCAGCTGCAGCGCCAGCGCTGCCTCCCTGGCACAGTGCAGGGCCCTGCTGATGATGTGAACAGCCCCTTTGGTGCCCTTCTGTTGACATCGACGTCAGAGGGGCCAGCTGCAGCACACATCGGCAGCTTGCTGCCGCTCTAGTGGCTGTCACTATACGCATGCATGTGCCTTGCCTCTAGAGTCGTAACAAATCACGGCGGGGGGTAGCATGTGCTTTGCCTGTAGAGATCTCCCAGTGTGGTGCATGTTATGACCCGCACAGCACTGGTGGCTTCCCTGCATCGTGCTCTCAATGGCCTGGGTGTGCTGCCAGTCATCCAGCATTTACAGCTGTGCACATCCCTGACAGAGCATGCAACGGGGTGTGCTGCTGCAGGATCGGCGGGAGCGACACGCTGCGTGACCTGCCCAGCTCCTGGTGCATGCTGCCCAACCTCCTGGTGAGACCTCCCCCTCTTGTATAGTCAAGTATTTACAGCTTTAGCAAGCACCCTTCAACATAAGTGGATCGACAGGCTCCTCCCACCTGGTGAGCCCTCTCCCTCCCACCCCTCCGGCTCCCCTGCTCCCCTGCCTGCCTGGCCTGCCGGCCTGCCGGCCCGCCCGCCCAGGCAGCCGGATTGTAAGGCCATACCCGCCTCATACCTCCAGCCAGCACTGCCCGCCCCGCCTGCCTCTCCACAGCCAGCCATGCGGTGGGGCCAGACCCGCGGGCACGCCGCCCATCCGCAGCAGTAACATACCACATCTTTACATCTGCTACAATGCCAACCATATCCTAAATGTCCACAGCAGTGATTTCCATCTACTTGCTTGCCCTGCTGCTACATTCAAATGCCCGCACCCCGCCCGCCCCTCACACACACCCATCCCTGCCTCAGAGCTTGGAGCTGGAGTCGTGTGAGCGACTGAGGCCCCTGCCCCGAGAGCTGGCAGCCCTGGAGCGGCTGGAGCGGCTGAGCTTCAGGTGGGTACGAAAAGCAAACGATAGAAGCGTAGGTGAACCTGCAAGTGATGTGTTTGACAGTAGTAGCAACTGTGTATCTGCAAATGGAAACTGCAGCAGTATAGTATGCAGCAGTATTAAGACTACAGGAGTGCCAACCCAGCTGCCCGCCGCTGCCTGCTCACTGCCTGCCCCTTTGAGCTGCCCGGGCACGTTGCGCTAATCTTCATATTTCTTCAGGGGAGGACGTTGCCTGCATGATACACTGTGGGTCCGTGCTGGGTGGGATGCAGCCATTCTGCCTGCATTGCCTGCATGGCGCATTGTGTCACACTGCCGAGTAGAGTGCAGCCATTTTGCCTGCTGCATGTGCCACGCTTAGCTCAACTTCAGGAGTGCGCTGCCCCACAGTCACCAGCGCTCCTCCGTAGTCCCGCCTGCTTGCCGGGCCCGCTCACAGAGGCATCCCCCCGCCTGCATGCCTGCCTGCTTGCCCTTTGGTATGCATGCCTGCCTGCTTGCCCTTTGGTATGCCTGCCTGCCTGCCTACCTACCTATCTGCCTGCCCAGCTCCCCTTACCTGCCCTTGATAAGATGCCTGCCAGCCCAGCAGTACACAACCTGCCTGCTTAGCTCTGCGTGCCTGCCTGCCTGCCTACCTATCTGCCTGCCCCTCCCTCCCCCCGTGCAGCCACCTGCGCATGCAGGATCTCCCCTGGCAGATCACCGGCCTGTCCCAGGTGCGGCTGGGCGGGCAGGCGTGCTGCAGGCTGTTCAATCGTAGTCGGGTGCAGGGTGGCCCCGTGGGGGCAGCAGGCGCGGCAGGCGCATGCAACTCACCAGACGCCTGCCCAGACTCACCAGCTGGCGTTGCACCTTCTGCACACTCCCAAGGCTCAACACACACCATTAACCATTATGCCAGCCCCACTCCATGCGCCCCGCCAAGCTCTGACCTCTGCCTGCCCACCTGCCCACCCCAACCGTGTGCAGCTGACACGGCTGGCGGTTGCGGCGTGCTCCCTGGGCAGCCTGCCGCCGGGCCCCTACCTGGCAAACCTGAGGGAGCTCGTCCTGTTTGCCAACAACCTCAGGTGGGGTGGCTGCCCACTGCTGCTGAGCTCTTGCCCCGGCCCAGGTTTCGCCACCTCTTCCTGCAACACCCTGCACCCCTGGCTTTGTGGCGGTGCGGGCCACGGTTCTGTGCGGACGACAAAGGCGACCCGTTCTTGTTTGTGGACCAAATGAAGAAAGGAAGGCATCGCGGGCATTTTACAAGTTGAAACCCGCACTGAGCTCACCAGCCCTGAACCACCCGCGCTTTGCCCGCTGTGCAGCTGCGTGCCGCCGGCGCTGGCGCACCCCGCCTGGCGCCCCTCCAGCCTGAGGCGCCTCGACCTGAGCTCAAACTATGGGCACACCCTCAGGTGGGTAGAGTGTTTAGCTGTGTTTAGGGTTTTGGGTGATAAAACCCTATACAAACAAACAAACAAACAAACAAACAAACAAACAAACAAACAAACAAACAAACAAACAAACAAACAAACAAACAAACAAACAAACAAACAAACA
>JTEE01000014.1:268498-288970 GCA_002896455.3 Chlorella sp. ArM0029B | reverse complement strand
AAAAAAAAAAAAAAAAAAAAAAAAAAAAAAAAAAAAAACTAAAGCCGCCCTCAGGGGGCTGCTGCCGGGTGCCTGGCTTCACTTGTTTGCCCTGCTCCCGCTGGTGCCCGTCCCGCCTTGTAGTGCCCATCGTTGACGGCCAGCTGTCGGCCACTGCTGTTGAGTGCCCTCAAATCTGCATGTCCCTCCTTTGATTGCCCGCAAGCCGTGAAGTGTGTGTATCTTTAGAAGAATCAAATGAACAAAACAATACATGCCTTTAATGTGTTATGTGTATCGCCATCTCTGTTTGCTACTTGTGTGTGGCCTTGGAGGGGTTGACCTTGCCCAGGCTTCGCCATACGATATATGTGTCCTCTCCCCACAACTTGCCCTCCCCTGCGCCTGCGCCCTGCTGTGGCGTGCTGTGCAGCAAGGCTGACGTGGCGGTGCTGCGCCAGCTGTCCTTCCTGGAACACTTGGACCTCCGCCGCCAGGTGTACGACGAGAAAGACGAGCACCCAGCAGAGCGGATGAACGAGCTGCGCGCGGCGCTGCCCGGTTGCTGCCTGCCGCTGAACGGATAAGAGGATCACAAGGATCACAGGAGAACGGCTAAGCAACCTGCACATAGCGCGGCCCATCTGCCCTTGGCATTACTCACAGCAGAACGGCTGAATGAGCTGCACGCAATCAGGGCAACGTCTTCTGTCACCTGCCGCTGCCATGACCCCAGCAGAGCAGCCGAAAGAGGTGCACACAGGCTGCCCAGCTACCACCTGCCCTTGTCATGGCTTCTGCCCCCCTGCATGGAAGCTGACAGGTGCCTCTGTCACTGCGTTTCCCAGCCGGTAGCCTCCAATCACGCGCTCTGGCTACAGATGTACATATTCTCTGTTCGGCGTCCTGTCCCCCAGACAGTGCCTCAGTGCCGCCCTACACACTTTCGTGGCCACCTTTTATTATAAACCCGTGCCCTGTGTCAAAGCCCACCCAGGCATTAATGCTGCCTGCTCCACCTCCGTGCTGTGCCTGGCTGGAGGCCGGATCTGCTGTGGTTACAGCAGCATGCTGGGCAGTACCACAGTATGCAGTACCACAGTACATTAAGTCACAGCGCAGCGGTCAGCCCGACGCTCACGCAAAGGCAGCGTCAATCTACGGTGGCGCCTTGCGCCGCTGCTGCTGCTCCGCCTGGTGCCGTTCCAGCGCTGCATCGATGGCCGCCACCAGCGGGCGCAGCATCATGGCTATGTGGACCTGGTGGCTGGAGCCTGCGGGAGGGTGGGGCAAGGCAAGGGGGGCATTCCGTCAAGTGCAGCTAAGTGGGTTGTAGAGTGAAGGGAAGTGAGTTGTAGAACAGCAGCAGCAGGAAGGCAGCAGCAGGCAGCAAGCAGGTGGCCGGAGCCTGCGGGAGGGCAGGGCAGGGCAGTGAGGGCAGGGCAGGGTAGGACGTTTTTGTCAAGTGCAAGCCAGCATAGCGAGTTGTAGAGCGGGGACTCCCAGCTGCAGCCTCCCCCTCACCCTCGCCCGCTGGTGGTGCATGTCGGTGACACCTCAGTCAAAAAGCGGAACCGCACACATGCCCCAAGCTCCCAGCTGCTGCCCCTGCCGCCCCCTCGCTCACCCTCGCCCGCGGGGTGGCGCATGTGCGACAGCAGCAGCGTGCGTTGCTCAGCCAGAGCCCGCCCCAGCTTGTCAGCCCGCTCCCATCGTGCCGTGCTAACCAGCGGCAGATTGCCCCAGTAGTGGCGCAGCAACTCGTTGGCTTTCAGGGCCTCGCCGCGCAGGTGCTCCTGTGGGAAAGTGGGGGAAGGGGAGGGGCAGGGAGGCAGGTTGCCTGAGTAATCGTGCAGAAGCTCGTTGGATTTCCAGTGCCTCAGCATGCAGATTCTTCTGTGAAAAAGGGTGGGGCAAAGGAGGCAGGGTGCCTCCGTAATCGTGCAGATGCTTGTTTGATTTCCAGTGCCTCAGCATGCAGATGCTTCTGTGAAAGATGGTGTGTCAAAGGAGGCAGGTTGCCTCAGAAGTGGCACACCAGTTTATTGGATTTTGGGGCCGCACCCCGCTTGCAGGTGCTCCTGACAGGGATGGTGGAGGGCAAGGGAGGGAGGGGCAGGAAGGAGGCACAGAGGGAGCAAGCAGGGACTGGGTGAGCGAGGTGGAGTGAGGCTTGCTGGGGGGGGACAATCAGGGCGGGGAGGAGCAGGGTAAGGAGGGGCGTGCTGGGCCTGCTGCGCCCGCCGGGGCTTCGGCAGCAGGCATAGCAGGCATCCGCCAGCAGGCTGTGCATACTAATTTCGACTTTAAAAGTGAGCTAGGCGGCCTGTGCAGTGGCAGCAACCCAGCCCAGCCCAGCCCAGCCCCAGCCCGGGCAGCCCGGAGTAGCAGGTGCAGGCTGTGCCCCACAGCACCGCCCGTGACTCACCAGCAGCAGCGGCGGCACGCCGCGCGTGCGGTCCTGCGGAGGGTACTGCAGAGCAGATGCGGCCACCGGCCCAAACTCTTCCACTGTGGACGCATCCTGCTCTTGGCCAAGCTCTAAAAGCACGGCTGATGCCAGGGCCGGGTCGCAGGGCGGGTTGGGCAGGGCCAGCGGGCGGATCGCCGCCAGCGCTGCCAGCAGGCCGACCGCGCTGCCGTCTGCTGCTGCGCCTGCTGTGGTCGTGCTGAGCATGCTGTGCCCGCTGGGCTCCCCGACGGCACCCCCACCCGCATCAAAGTAGGCCCGTGGGTCTTGGATGTTGAGTGGCAGGTACTGGCTGTCTCGATCATCAAGCCTGAGGTCTTCCAGCGCTGACGCCGCGCGCTCCTGCCACTCTGCCAGCCGCTCTTTTGAAACACCCTCCCCCTGGCTTCCCCGCCCAGAGCCGCCTTGCCCGCCATACCCGCCCGCCTTGGCCGCCGCTGCCTTGGCCACCGCCTTCTGCTGCGCCGCCAGCGCTGCCGCTAGCTTGCCGGTGTCGGCTACCACCCCCTCCTGCCCCTGCCCCGAACCGTTGTCCTGCAACCCTGCCAGGCCCTCGGGCGCACCCTCCAGCACAACAGCCGCGTGCCGGTTGATGTCCCGTGCAATAGAGCCCAGGTGGGATTGCCGCGCCGCTGCCTCGGACTCGCGTGCCCCCTCCCGTGAGGTGCCCAGGAAGCCGGCGCTGCTAAAGTGCTCGCCTGCATCCGCTGCCAGGTTCACTGTGGGATCCACCCCCCGGATCTCAAGCTTGGCACGCTGCTGCTCCTGCAGGGGGAGAGGCAGGCAGGCGGGACAAGGTCGCAGCGTGGCGAGCTACCGTGGATGCACGATTCGTCGTGTGACAAACCAAGCGACGCGTGGCAGTGGCACAGCCAGCTGGGGAACGTATCTCAAGCCCTCTCTCCAACCCAGCTGGCAGCAGACCACTCGCAAGCCCCTCCTGCAACTCCCCATACCCTCAGGCCGCACTTTGCCCCCTTGCACCGACAGGCTTAGCAGTCACTGAAGCTGAGCCAACCGCGCCTCCATTTGCACCGGATGTTCTTGTGCTTCAGCCCGACCTCAACCCACACGTGCGTGCGTGTACTGTACGCCAGCTGTACCTCACCCCATACGTAAGTGTGTGTGTTTGTACTTCAGCTGTACCTCAACCCACACGTACGTACATGTACTGCACTTCAGCTGTACCTCAACCCATTCGTAAGTGTGTGTGTGTTTTGTACTTCAGCTGTACCTCAACCCACACGTGCGTGCGTGTACTGCACTTCAGCTGTACATCAACCCACGTACCTGCTCCTGCAGCTGCTTCCTAAAGGGAGCAAACAGCTCATCTTCGTCATCATCCCCCGCATCTGCCGAAAAGCCCTGCCGCCGCCTGCAGGCCGGGCAGGGTCAGGTGGGATGAGGGGCGAGGGGTGTGAGGGGTGAGAGGTGAGGGTTCAGGAGCAGTGCAGGCATGAGTGCGTGCGCGCAAGTGTGGGAGTGCACCCCCGCTCCTGGGCAACCCACAGTGCAGGTGGAAGGTGCAGGTGGAAAGTGTCCAGGTGTACCTTGCTTGTGCCACGCCTGGTTGGGGCATGCCAGCTGCAGCCCCGCTCTGTTACGTATTTTGTAAAGAACACGCACAGTGCTTCTGCTGCTACTTGACGCTGCTAGTTGGGGGGTGCCAACCGCCAGCCCCAACTAGCTGGCGGTTGGTGTGCCCTAGGGCACACACAGCCTGCTTCGGCTGCTGCTTAATTATGCGGTTCTGCCCGGCTTCCACAGCAGGTCCTTGCACGGCGTACTGCCTGGTCATGCACATGTACTGCTGCACGAAGCGGTGCAGCACACGCTCCATCCCCCATCCACCCCTTCCCTCCCCCTGCACTGCCCGCACGTACCGCCGCGCCATGCGCTTGTACTGCTGCTTGAAGTAGCGCGTCCAAAAGGCCTTTTCATCCAGGTGGTGGGGCACATGTGCCAGGTAGGCGCGGTGCACCTCTGGGCGCTCCGTGAAGATCTGCAAGGGCAAAGGGGGGAAGGGGAGTTGGTTTGCAAGAGGAAAGTGGGAAAAGGGAGTAGGTTTGCGAGAGGGAAGTGGGAAAAGGGAGGGGAAACTGTGAAGATGGAAGATCTGCAGCGCCCATTGATGTGCTGCTGCAGCGATGTGGAGAAAAAAGGCGGGAAAAGGGAGGATCTGCCAGGGGCACAGAGGGGAACGGGGAGGCAGCCAGGACAGGATCTTGACGTGCCACATTCATCATATGTGAGGGAAAGAGGGGAACGGGCTCGGACGGAGAAGATTTGATGGTCACTGCAAATCTGGGAGGGGCTTATAAATAGCAGAGAGGGGCAGGAACGGGGGTAGCGAGAGGAGGGGACATGGGCGGGAGGCAGGGAGGCCTCGAGCAGCGGCCGGTTGGGACAGGGAGGACGGTGGAGCCAATGAGCGGACCCGCGGAGGTGATGCAGAACGGTGTGTGCTTTGCAGCCCGTGCACTCACAGCCGTGCCCCGAGTGGCCTGCCACAGGCCCAGCGGCCTCTCTACAGCCCAGGTGCACTGTGCAATGCACGCAGATTTGGCACACCATTGCCTTTGGTTATCCAGCCATTCCTGCCTCAATAATAAGTATAATTGTGAAGAGTAGACTGACCTGCTGGATGATCTGTGGCGTTAGCTGAAAGTGCACCTTCTCAGTCTGCCCGTCTGCCGAGGGCTTCACATCTGCCAGCATGGCAGACGGCAGCCCCACCCGCTGTGCACGCTGTGGTGCCGCGCCGCCGCCGCCGCTGCCGCCGCCGCTGCTGCGCAACAGCCCCTGCCGGGTGCGCCAGAACTCTGCTTCACTCAAAATTTCAGCTGTGACTAGGGCCTTGTAAAGGGCTCCCAGGTCGGGATCAGATTTGAAGAGGGCTGCTGCCTGCTGTGCCGAAGGCAGCAGCAGCTTGCCGCCGCCCGCAACTGCCGCGCCGCTGCCGCCAGCAGGCGAGCTTTTAGAGGCTGTGCCCGCTGCCGCTGCTGCTCCTGTGCTGCCTGAAGCTGCTCCCACGGCTGGCTTCAGCTGTTTCAGAAGCTCAACTGCCTCGTCTCGATCGCCCACCAACTCAAATCCCAGCACCAGAGGGCCGGCTGCCGCATCAAGCTTGATAAACGGCTTGCCAGGTGCCTGTTGCGTCCCTGCAGCAGCACGGGGGCGTTGTGTATGCGTAAGGCAAGGATCCAGATACCAGACTGAGCGACGATGTGTCGAGGAGGGTGCAATACAGAGTCTGGCAGCAGCAGCAGCAGCAGGGACGGGCAGGCGGCGCTAGCGGCGGCAGCGGCGGTGGCGGCAGGCGGCGGCGCTAAAGGACGCACTGCCCGCGGAGCTCACGTGTGATCGAGCTGACGTCGAGTACCGCTGCCTGGCCTTTGGTGGGGTCGTTGGGCTGCCACTTGACCTTGCTCTTGGTGATCATGACGACGCCATCCACAGCAGAGGCGCCCGTGCCCCTCTGTGCGCGGCGCGTGAATAGGCAAGGCTCGCTGCTTTCCGCCATGGCTGCTGGCCGCCGACAGCGCCTGCTTCGCGCGCAAATTCACGACAGGCACATTGCCCAGAAAAGAGGGCGGTTTTTGAAGTGAGGTGCACCTTTCAGAGCCTTTGGTGAACGTACCAACCAATTGCAAAATGGCGGAGTGCGCCAAAGCTCAAGAAGTGCCTGCCGTGATGCCCGCCCGCCGCCGCTGCCAGGCAACGGCGACCAGTAATGAATTTCGCGCGTGATTACACTTTGCATACCCGTTATTGTGTGGGCATCTTATGTTGCCTGATGCATGAGCGCCGTGCACTCCCGCAGGCTGCGCCGCAGGATGGCCCGCTGCCCCTCGAGGTACACGCGGCAAAAGTGGCGGGACATGCGCCAGTTGGCGTCAAACCCATTCTCGTTGCGCCCCTGCCCCACCTGCTGCTGCTGTTGCTGCTGCTGCGCCGCCTCCAACTGCTGCAGCTGCTCTGCCTCATCCTGCAGAACATCACGCTGCTGCTTGCCCGCACAGACAGTTGCTGGGGCTGCTGCTGCTGCTGCTGCCCCCGCCTTATCCAATTGCAGCTGCCCAAGCCGCTGCTCAGCCGCACCCTCTGCGCCGCCTGCCTGCCCGCCTGCCTGCCCGCGGCCGCTGCCACCGCCGCCCGCTGCCGGCTCAGCAGCCCCCGCCTCCGCCGCTGGTGGCTCCCCTGACAGCAGGGGCAGCAGCTCCATCGGCCCCAGCATGCCTTCCAGGGCCGCCCAGAGTGTGGCCAAAGCCTGCTCCTCGTTTTCCTCATTCACAGGCCCCTCCAGAGGATCCGCCTTCTGCATCTCAATTTGCTGCAGCTCTGCGGACGTGGCCACAATGACGCGCAGGCAGGCGAGCAGCTGCGGCAGGTGGGTGGGCAGAGGGGGAGGGGGAGGTAGAAGGGGCGCAGAGGACAGGGAGGTGGGAAGGGCGAGGGAAGGGAGGGCAGGGGGCGTGGGCGGCTGAGGCGGCAGACCAAGCGGGCTGGGAAGCAGTACTGCTTGCATACAAGCCATCTGGCTTGCCGGCTGGGAGGCAGGCAGGCGGGCAGGCGCGGAGGCATAGAGGGAGGGAGGGAGGCAGGCACATTCATTGTCCCACCATAATCAAACGTACGGTGGAACCGGCCTGGCGGGAGTATCCCACCAACTTGAAGGTATCCCACCAACTGAAGGTATCCCACCTGCTTGGAGAGCGGTCCCTCCTGCAGGCTGTGCTCCAAACTGATGCCCAGGCCTGCCAGCGCTGCCAGCTGCTGCTCCTTCAGCGGCCCCTCTGGAATCTGCAGGCGCAGCAAGCAGGGGCAGTGCCCCTTTCAGTCATGGATTGGGTAGTGTTGGGGCTGCGTGCATGTCTGGGCGCAACACCTTCCATGCACACTTGCGGTGCCACAAGACCAGCCCCAAGAGCAGCAACATGCTGCAGTGCAATCAAGAGCACGGCTTGCTGCCAGCTGTGGCTCCTGTCGCCCAGCTCTCCCACACTTGCCGCTCCTGTCGCCCAATCCTCTCCCACACCTGCCCCATCCCGGCGGCCCCGCCCTGCCCTCCCCACCTCTAGCTGCAGGGGCACGAGGTCATGGGGGTTGGAGGGCACCACAAACCCATAGTAGCACAGCAGCTTCAGGTTGGGAACCGGGCCGTAGCTGATAAACACCTGCAGGCATGCGGCATACATTGTGTTTGCTTTTCACTTCCATGGGTGCAGGAGCTGCTACTGCACAGGTAAAGGTAAAGCGTGGGGCTCATTGCCCGTGACGTCCCCCTATGGACCAGTATATGATCCTACGGGGCCACGCAGGCGCTGGGACAGCCGAGACCCTGGTTTAGCGGTAGTGTACGAATTAGCGGTAGTGTACAATAGCGGTGGTGTACTTTGTACGCTGAGCCTGTCAGCTCTGCCCTATGTTATGCACAGGCATAATAACAATGGGCAGCACTGTTGAGTGCTCGGGCTGGTTTCGAGTGCCGCCCACCCACCCTGCCCACCTGCCTGTTGTGCAAGTGCCGCTCGCTCACCCTGCCCGCCTGCCCGCCTGCCTTTTGTGTACGTGCCACCCGCTCACCCTGCCCGCCCTGCCCGCCCACCCACCTGCTGCCCCTCTGGGCAGGGCCTAAAGGCTGGGTAGTCGAGCCTGTTCGTGACCGGGTTCACCCGCCCATAGCGCACACAGTGTGGCCAGGGGGAGTGGTTGATGTGGCATGCAAACGGCACCATGGTAGGCTTGCTGCTGCCGCTGCTGCCGCTGCTGGCATTGCTGCCGTTGCTGGCATTGCCGGCATCACCACCAGGGCTTGCTGCTGCAGTGGAGCTGCTGCTCTTGCTGCCGGTGGTGCCGCCACCACCGCCACCGCGCCGGGCTTTGGCCGCCTTGCCCCCGCCCCGTGCCGCGCTGCGGCTCGGGGCAGCCTTGCTGCCGGCCCTGACGCTGCCTCCACCGCCGCTGCTGCTGCCCCCTGCTGCTGGTGCGGCTGCCGCTGCTCCCCCAGCCTCCCCTTCTGCCGCTGCTGCTGCACCTGCTTCCGCCTCTGGGAACTCGAGCTCAAAGGCATAGCTGGGGAGAGGCAGGGCACGTGAAGAAAGAAGGGGAACAGTGATAGATCTGAGGGTGGGGTGGAGTCACAACAACTTCTAGGCCAGGCCAGAGTCTGCCAAGGCTGACAGCCTAGTGTAGTAATCATAGGCCCCGCCAACCCCAACCGCCACCCCCCAGGCACCCCGCTTCAGACTGCTCAGACCAGGAGGGCTGCAATCACACGAGCAGCTGACCATTTGCAGCACCATGGCTGCTCAACGACAGTACCCAAGCCCAGCTCCACCACGCATGGTACCGCCCACCCCATACACGATACTGCCCACCCAGCGTATGGTACTGCCCTGCCCACCCATCCCCCCGCACCTGTACCACAGCTCGGCTGCCCACAGGTAGCTGTCATAGTCAAACCAATCGGGCTTCAGAAACTGTGGGTAGGCGGTGAGCAGCATCGCAAAGAGCGGCTGTGTGGCGGCATACTGCAGGGAGGGAGGGGCAGTACAGGATCAGGTGGGCAGTACAGGCAGCCCGGGAGGCGTGTGTGAGGTGAGACAGGCTGTTTAGCAGGCATGGGGGGCTCACGTGGATCGTCGCCAGCTAGCTTGCCTTTGCTGGTTTGTTTGTTCAACCCACGCCCAACGGCAAACTCGGCTTCGTCGTCGTCGTCGTCGTCGTCGTCGTCGTCGTCGTCGTCATCGTCGTCGTCATCGTCTCCACACCCCGGAGGCCGCTTCCGAACGCCCCTCCTCTCCGCCCACCCACCATCCCAGCAGCCTCGTGCCCTGCCCTCCCCTCCCGGCCCTGCCTGCCCTGCCCTGCCCCGCCCAGCAGCCTCCTGCCCTGCCCCGCCCAGCAGCCTCCCGCCCCTGCCCTGCCCACCAACACCCCGCTTGCCTGCTGCCGGAGGTGTGCCTGCGCCCTGCTCAGCTCCAGCTGTGCAGCTGTGTCCGCCAGCTCAGCAACCAACTCCTCTGGGAAGGACAGCCCGGTAAAGTACTTGTCAGGGAGGGAGCACCAGTATCGCGCCCACTTGCTGTCCTCGTCGTGCCTGCAAGGGGGCACAGAAGGGGTGCTTGAGTGGAAACGGAGGCAAAAACACATGCCCCTGCAGGGGGTGAGGCATGGGGCTGGGTGGTGGTGAACGCAGGCGGGTCTGGGTCTCCCTAAGGGAGGAGCCGGCAGGCCAGCGCTGGGCCTGCCTGCATGCCTGCCTGCACTAGTAACCTGCCGTTTCTGTCTGTCTGCATGGTGCTGACCTGTCACCCTGCCGCAGTTGCCTGTCAACCCTGCCGTTCAGCGTGTGGTGACCTGTCAGCCACCTGGCGCGGCGCACAGCATGCGCTGCCACCCACCCACCCCCAGGCTGACCTGCCGCACCGCACAGCGTGCGCTAAGAGCACCCCATTGCTGGCCTGCCAATTCATGGGGAAGATGATGATGAGGTGCTGACCTGTCAGCCACCTGTCACAGCGCACAGCATGCACTGATTCCACCCCACCGCTGACCTGTCAATCATGGTGAAGATGATGAGGAGGTTGTCGATTGTGAGGTCCGGGATGGCGTGCAGCATGCGCCCCTGCAATCGGCCGCATTCGGGGGCGGCAAGGCAGGTGGCGTGAGTCCGGGGTTGTCAGCACGCAGAATGGCAAAGCAAGTGAGGTGTGTGATGGAGAAGCGCGACCCCTTTGTCTGGGCAGAGCTGAGATGATGCGAGCTACACTTGTGCTGCCCTACCGGGTGCCTCCTGACCTGCCTCCCTGTCATCACCTACTCACAGCCACCCGACACCACAAGCTTCTCACCAGGTCTGTCTGCCGCACTGTGTCCTCATAAATCAGCACCTGCATCATTCGGAATGTGTGAATACGAATATCCCGATAAGCGGGCAGGGCAGAGGGAGGATGGGGAACGGCTGGCAAGCCCAGCCCCGGCTTGCGCGCAGCAGCAGCACCAGAACGTCGTGAGCACACAGCAGGATGCTGGGCGCCGGCAGGCAGCAGTAGGGAGGGCAGGAAGGGCAGGGCAGCCTGCGATGAAGGATTCAGCTTAGGACTTAGCAACATACTTGTTTGTCACTCCGGCAGAAGGTGGAGGTGCACCCACCTCTGCAGGGATGGACAGCAGGCTCTCCCCTGGCCGCACATCTCGTGTGGCAGCGCAGCCGCGCAGGGCGCCAAAGCTTGCAATGGTGATGTCAGCCTGTTGCAGGGAGAAGTGAGGGCAGGCAATGCTGCAGGGTAGGGTGACCTGAGACGCATCTCGTGAAAGCACCACTGCCAGCCAGACCCACTGCCAGAGCGTGGCACCAGCCCAGCAGCACAGCACAGCGCAGCGCAGCGCAGCGCAGCGCAGCGCAGCGCAGCGCAGCACAGCACAGCACAGCACAGCACAGCACAGCACAGCACAGCACAGCACAGCACAGCACAGCACAGCACAGCACAGCACAGCACAGCACAGCACAGCAGTGGAAGCATCGTGCACCTACCTGCACACCCTGCTCCCGCGCCCACCCCTCGAAATGCGCAGCCGTGCTGCCCGGCGGTGCCGGCACGCCGCGCGTTGGCTGCTGCGCCTGCTGCGCCTGCTGCGTCTGCTCCGCGCCGCCCGCGCCTGTGCCAGCCCCATCAGCCCTACTGCCGGTGCCGGTGCCGCTGCTGCTGCTGGGGCTGCCGCTGCCACAGTTGCCACTGCCGCTGGCGCCGCTGCTGCGGTCGCCGCTGCTGCGGTCGCCGCTGAGGGTTGTGTCCCCGCTCGCCAGCTCTGGCCAGAGCCTCTCACTATACTTGACTAGTTCGGCCAGCAGCGCACCAGCCTCTGCAGCAACAGCCAGCGGGTGCGGCAGGCAGGTGTTGGGTGCATGCAAGCATATGGTGATTGCCCAATTCACAAACGACATCCCCACAAGATGCATTGCCCGGCGCCCGTCCCAGGAGATGGCGGCTGGGCCCCATGAATCGAAATGTGATTGGTTACTTGATTGAACGTTAATGGCCAAGAACAACGGCTAACAGCAGGCCGGGATGCTGGCCGCCACAGGTCAGAGCATGGCAGCGGGCGGGGCACGTGGCAAAGCAGCAAAGCACGGCAGCCAGGATTGCCCTGCTGTGATGAGAAGGGATGCACAAGCACATGCAGGCAACCAACAATGTACTGCTGTGGGGAGCAGGGAACATGCCAGCACATGACGGCAGCAGGGCACTGCAACTGCAGCGGGCCTTGGCAGCAAGTCTCACCAGCGGCGGCGGCTGCCTGCGCCTGTGCCTCAGCAAAGAATGCTAGCAAGAGCGACACAGCTGCAGCCTCATTGCGCAGATTGAGGGGCTGCTTTAGCTGTGTGGCATCGTGCAGGAAGTATAGCTCGATCTGCAAGGGTGTTGAGACAAGTGGTGTACAGTGAAGGAAGGCGGCAGGCAAGCGGCTCTTGCAGGCAGCCGTGGCGGTGGCGGCGGCGGCAGCGGCGGCGGGGACAGAAGGCAGACAGCGAACGCAGTGAACGCGATCGCGCCAGTGTTCACAAGATGGTACGCGTCACTTGGATTAGAGGCACACAGACACGGCACCGGCATGCGGGATTGCCGAGGCCCACCTTGCTGAGGCAGTGCACCCGCGCACTCTGCAGCAGCCCATCGAGGCTCTCAGCACCAAGCTTGCCGAGCTGCAGGAGGTCATTATTGAGCAGGCCGAGGCTCCGCAGCAGGGCGCGCTTGGAAGCGGTGGTCACGTCGAACAGGTCGGACAGCCCCTGCAGCATCCTGTCCGCCTGGCGGACTATTCAAGTCACAAGGCATGTGCAGCAGCGGCACGCAAAATCCGCCTGCATGCTGTGTGCTGCTGTGCCAACAGGAGGCGCCGCCCATGAGGGCGCCGCCATGGGTGCCGCCTGCCTCTCATGTCCCCTCCCCAGATCTCACGATGTTGAGCATCACCTCATCTTCTGACCACCCTGTGCACGTGCCATGCCCAGCCACTTACAGCCGTCGGTGTGTGGCACAGGTATGGCCTGGAAGTGGTTGGTTTCATGCATCGCAGTGCACTTTACAGACGAGGAGGCATGGTAGGGGATCTCCCTCGACAGTGTTCAGTGTAGGACCGCAGGTGCTTGCAAAGGGCACATGTGTGCGGGCACACATGCCGCTCTGTCTAACATGAAAAGCTTGGCCCGCCCGTTCGGGAAAACTGGTGTGTTGTGGGGCGTAAGTGTGTGTGTGTGTGTTGGGAGAGGCAAGGCTTGCGTGCATGCGTGGCTGGCTAGGTGTGGGCCTCCACTCGAACCGAGAAGCTATGGATGTGGGGAGTTGGGGATCATTGAAGACTCATTCTGCTGCGGGTTTCGCTACGTGCGGGTTGGGAGTCCAGAGGGGACTCAGATTGACTAGGGGCATGCATCACGGGTCAGCAGTGGGGCGAGTGGGAGGGGGGTGACGTGGCATTAGTTGCACTGCGTGGGGGTGCCAGCAGAGAGGGCGTGCTGGCGACCGAATGAACTGGCTGCTTCCTGGTTGAGATGGGGACACAAAGTGTGAGGAATCATGGGAATGGCAAGTGTGGAAATAGCAAGGGAGGTCAGGCGGCAAGGGAGCAGGGGGCGTGGGGGGATGGCAACAGAGGCGGTGCTTTGACACGAGTAGGCCAGGCAACGGGTCACTTCTCGGTGCAGGGTGGCTGGGGGACAGGGATGGGGTGAGGAATGCAGCGCGAGGCAGGGGGGAGGGCTGGAGGGGGCAGGCGGTACGAGCGTGCTGCCATTGGCAGACGACGGGCAGTCAGAGGGACAGTGAAGAGGGGTGGGGTGGAGTGCAAGGGGTTGCGTGAGGGTAGGTTGGCATAATGCAAGGCAGCCATTGTGCAGAGAAGAAAAACGAGGCAGGCATTGGCAGGACAGAGGGTCGAACCGTGGACGGTTGGACGGTTGAGAGGGTGAAAAGGGAGGGAGAGCCTGTTGGGAGGGCTCGGGGCATGCGCTGAGCGCATCGGCAAAAACGGGTGGACAGTGTGGGAGAAACGTTGCTCGGATCCACAGGCAGCACACGAGGAAGGGGTGAGCGTTGGCGGAGAGGCAGAATGGCAGCACTACAGAAGGGGGGCTGGACAGTTCAGCCAGGCAATGCAAGCATGTTTGGTGCGCTTGGTAGAGAGGTGCCGTGTTGAGGGCAGGCAGGCAGGCGGTGTGCTCAATTGTGGGAGGCAAGGCAGGCACAAGACTGCGGCTTGGGCCCATACAAAACAGCACGGGGGCTCGACAAGGAGCAGGCAAGACGGGGGGTGGGAAGTCGAGAAGGGGGCGAAGAGAGAGAGGGCATGGGCGTGCGTGACTGGGCCTGTCGGATCACACAGCAGTAGTGTGGAAGCTTGGGCAGGGTCGGACAGACTTCGGGGGGCGGCCAGGCATGCAGGGGCAGCCCCGTGGCCGGTCGTCTCCCAGCCTCAGGCCCGGGTGCACTGCCGCTTGGCGGGGCTTGCATGGAACTCCTCACTGCACTGGTCACGCGGGCGTGCTGCCGCCGCGCCTGCCTGCCTGCCGATGAGCTGTGCCTGCGTTGCAGCGGGTGGGAGGGCGGGTGTTGCAAGTAGCGGCAGGGCAGGCGGTAGCCCTGAGCGCAGGCGGCAGGCCAGCCAAACTGGCAGACAGCCGCCCACAAGGCTAGGGTCGGCAGTGGTCCCGAGGTGCCAGGATTCGTACTATCTCAAGGTAGCAGACACGCTTCACCCCGACTCATACATATATATTCTTTCCTAAGTAGCCAAAAACACATATGCACAGGCCCGCAGGCCATGCCAGATGGGCTGTTCCGCCCCGTCAGTCGAACCGTGTCAATCCACTGATGTTGAAGGCCCCTCTAACAAAGGGTGCCTGCGTAAAGCTGCACAGACGAGACGAGACTAGCACCCCGCCAGGCCATCCCACAGGGCGCACCCCATTCAACCCCACACTGCCCCTCTCACCTGGCTCTGAACGGCGTCGCACACCCGGTGCATGTGTGCCGCCCACGTTTCCCGGGCGCTGCCAGGCACGGGGCACGGCTTGCTGCCTGCCTGCTGCCGCATGGCTGGGTCTTGGTTGGGCAGGGTGAAGAGCAGATCGTGGCATGGCTGGATCTCTGCAGGGGAGGCAGGGTGGGGAGAGGGAGGCAGGGTGCAGCAGGCACAGGGTCGGAGGCCGGGCAAGCTTCACTGCTGCTCTCTGGCATCACAACAGGCCTGGTCTAGTCGTTACAGCTGTTCACGTCCCCACAGCAGGCCCTTTTGCTGCCCTCCAGCCTGTGGCGCTTCCAGTGCAGGCGCTTCACTGGCAAAAGCTGGAGCCTGGCGCTGGCACTCTGGGTGCTCTCAGCAGCGTGAGGCATTCAGCGGGCGGTATTCATTGATTGCGCTAACAGCGGCCAGCCAACGCTACCCGTCCAGCTGGCGCTGCACACCGGTGACTCATGGCGGGGCGGCTCAAAGCAGGGGCGAAGCGCATCAGTGCAGCTTCACCTGTGGCGGCATCCAGGTGCAAACGCCAGTCCAGGCGCGTGAGAAGGTCCAACTGCCGCGGGAGGGAGGGAGGCAGGTGTGGAGTGTTGTGAGTGCAACGATGTACTGCCCCACCTGTGCATGGCCGATGTACAGGTAACGATGTACTGCCCCACCTGTGCATGCACCACAGACCGACATACTGCCCACCTGTGCATGCACCACAGATTGGTGTACTGCCTATTCTGCATGCACCACAGATCGCTGTACTGCCCCACCTGTGCATCCACCACAGATCGCTGTACCGCCCCACCTGCGCATGCACCACAGACTGGCGCAGGCGGCAGAAGGAGGCCTTCCAGTCGGCAGTCATCTCCAGAACAGCCTGCGGGAGGGCCAGCCATGGGGATACACGATTTATCACACCTAGTCAATAGCATGCCTGTAGTCCGCTCCCACAGGCCAAAACACCACCTCGACAAATGCGGGCACTCATGTTGACATCACCCACTGTTGAAGGAACAGGGCCCACCCTTGGAAAAGAAAGGTGGCCACGTGCTCGACTGCCGCGCCCACCACACAACAACAAAGCACCCCCCCCCAGCAGCAGCTCCTGCCCTCTCCTCTTTGGCGCTCCCACAGGCAGACCAACCAAACTCGCTCCTCCTAAGCAACTGGTGCGGCTGCAAGCTGCCGCTTGGTGTCCTCCAGAGCTTTGCTGACTGCCACCCATGACCTGCCTAGCAGGCAGGGTGCGCAGCAGCAAACCAAGAGGTCCAGGGCTTCTTGCACAAGGCCTCCGTTAGTCGGATTGCCTCCAATAGAGGTGCCACCTGGCAGAGGCGTTTCACACACCTCTTGTGAGAAGGTTGCCAGGTGGCGTGTGTAGTCACTGAGGCAGACGGTGGCCGGGGAGCGCCATGCGCTTTCCACAGACTCCAGCAACCACAGCGCGGCCAGCACAGACGCATCGCTGGCTGCAAGCGCCGCGCAAGCGGGCGGGCAGGGCGTGGCAGGAAGGTCAGCGATAGGGTTGTAGGCAGGTAGGCAAGGCTTGCTCGGCACGCACGGGCAGGGCGATGCGCCGGAGGGGGGCAAGTGCAATGTTGCGCACGCGGCTGGCCGGGGCACTTGCGCTGCCAGCAGAAAGGCTTGGGAGTCAGAACAAACGCTCCTCTGCTGCGCTGTTGACCGCGAAACTCACCGGCCAAGCGTCCCGCATTGACGTGCATCGCCAGCAGCTGCGCCAGGGTCCACCGCACCGCTGTGGTTGCATGTCGCTCGGGGCGCTCGCCCGCCGGGAACGTGCCCCCCAGCTCAAGAGACAGCAGGGCCGATTGAACCAGCGGCGAGCCGTGCACGCACTGCATGAATGCCTGGCAGCAGCGCCACTGTGCCGCGGCTGTGGCGGCACGCGTGGCCGCCGCCGTCGTGGTGCCGGCAGCGGCTGTGCTGGCAGCGGCTGCGCTGGCAGCTCCTGCAGCCGCCGGGGTGGCGCCCCCGCCGGCACCGGCTGTGGCTGGACTGACAGGCGCCAGGGCGGCTGCTGCGGTGGGGGTGATGGGGCCGGGCTGCTCATGCGCGCCCTGATCCTCCTCTGGGGTGGACGAGCGCTGGCGACAGCTGGGGCGGGAGGAGGGGGCACAAGCGGCGGGGATGCCTGTGCAGGGCGGGCGGCTGTGCAGGGCCGGTGAGCATCCTGCATTGCGGAGCAGGGTAAGGCCATGCCAGGTCATGCTATGCACGGCGTGGGGGAGGCAAGTGAGGGCGCCAGGACCTCGCAGAGGATGCCGCTGCTGGGTGCCAAGCGGGGAGGTACAGTCCCTCAACCCCGTACAAACGCCCGGGACCAGGCGGGTGGGCCCCCGCGGCAAGTGCGCCCGGGCCCAGAACTGTGCTCCTCAAACAGGATTGCCTGGATCTGGCACAGCAATGGCACGACGGCATGGTCCCGCCTGCCAGCCGGTCCCCGGCACATCGTGCAACACCGGGGCAGGGCGGGGGTGGGAGCGGGAGGCACACCGCTCGCCTGGGCCTGACAGCTGCTGATCGGACCGCGGGGGCTCGTGCTGCTGCTGGTCCTGCTCCTGCGGCTGCTGCTGTGTGCGTGTGTCCAGACACCCAGGCAGGGTGGACTGCATCTGTCGCTGAACTGCAACGCCCTTGGCAGCGGCGGAAGCCCTGGCGACGCGGCAGCCACACAGCGGGACACCGGCGTCAGCTCCACCAGCACCCGCCCTCTGAGCGGGACTACAGCCGCTCGCCGCGGTCCTGCAGGCGCATCATCAGTGCAGAATCGTTGAGTAGGGTGAAGAGGGGTAATTGGTGAGAGAGCGAGAGGGTTATTCTCTCCGGTGGCGCGTAAGTACTGTCACTTACTCCCCTGCACCAGTTGCCTCGCCTACCACCCTGGGACGCACCTACTCGCAATCATCCTGAAGTGAGCGTCCTATTCGACGTCCAAAGACCTAGCCCTCGGCCCCGCCGCGTTGCGAGGCAGCACTTGGGGGTGGTCAGTTGCGCTCCGAACAATATGCAGTCGTGTCCTGTGATTGTCAATCTCTGTTCGACCGCACCAGAACCCGCGTGCAGGAGGCGCCGACTTGTGCCGCTCGTGCGCGGGAGACACGCCGGCAAAGTGGAAGGCAGAGGACACTGTGGTAGATTCGAGCAATGCGTGCGAATGCCTGAGGTTGTGCCGACCGAGGGTGGTATTCTTCAAGATATGTCAGTGTATACATCTGGGTCACCGCCAGCCTGGCAGCGCAGACTGGCGGCACCGCAGCGGCGGATAAGAGCGGCCTAGGGCAAGTCATCTTGCCCCTGCATGCTTTCTGCATGCCATGCCGCCTGAGTGAACAGTGTACCAATCAAGGACAACGTTACCACTTGGGCTCACAAGGATGATCTGCAAGGTGGCCCCACCCTTGCAGAAGTACTGCAGGTGTCACAGCGGGACCGGCAGAACCGCGGGAAGAGCTGGAGGCCGCAGTACGTTCGTGACCTGCACCACTCTTGGCCCAATGGCACCCTGGATATGGTTCTGCTGACTCTGTTCAATTAGGACTGGCCTGCCGATTGCTGGCTGCGTTCTGATTGGACTGGTGCTTGCCCAATCGTTGGCTCCGGCACCAAGCTTTGTTTTTGCCCGGGGGGTGGAAGCGCTGCCTACTTCTGTTGGTGAATCGTGATCGTGCAACACATGCCTGCCACCATCTATTGGAGCAGTTGCCTCTGTCTTTATCACTTGCAGCAGAATGGCATGGCTGGCGCCAGCTGGCTAAAGAAGCTGCTCTGCTTGCCAGAGGCGCAGTTGTGGTGCTGGATGAACGCTGTCGCCCTGGCACAGGCTCTCCGGCCACTCGCGACCGCCATTTGTCGACGCCCGGTGACTCGCCGGAGCAGCAGCAGCAACATTCGCAGCAGCATGCGTTTCATAGGTAGCGATCTGTAACAGCAGATGGGGCGCGACATCGCCTGCATGCTGCGCAGTGCCGCCGCCGCCACCGCCGCCGCCGCCGCCGCCGCCGCCGCCAGCAGTGCAGCTCCGCAGCGTGATTGCCGCTGTGTGGCATCTCGGCACGGTTGCTGGCTTTGATAAACCAGTCACTCCTGCCTGCCTGTCTCTGCAGATATAGGAGCAAACCTGTTGGATGACATGTACCAGGAAGGTGCCGCCGCCCGCCCCTGCCCAGCCGCCCGCCTGCAATGCGCTCCCGGGCGCTCACCCCACATGCTACTGCCAGTTCCCGGTGGCCACTGCTTCTGGCATTGGCCACTGCTCCTGGCAGCACAGGACACTGTGCAGCGCATTGAATGTTGCCTGCGCAACCCCCTCCCTTGCTGTCGGCAGGGTGAATACAACGGCAAGGCGGGGTACCACCCACCCGACTTGGAGGCTGTGTTGGAGCGAGCGTTTGCCGCCGGTGAGCGGGCGAGCTGGGCAGCTTGCATTCAGACGCGCACACCTTGGCAGCTTGTTTGCAGGGCAGCTTGTTTCAGAAGCGCACACCATGACAGCTTGGCCACATGCATGTGCGCCTGGCTGGCAGGGATGGGTTTGAGACGGAGCAGCGGGGCGGGCCGGCGGGTCCGCTGCTGCTCGCCGCCCGTGCTGCCGGCAGTCCGCACTGCTGCTCGCCCACTGTTGCTCCCCCGCCCCTGCACTTTGCACTCCGGATGTGTCTCCCTCCCTGTGTGTTCTGACAGGAATTGAGCGGCTGATCATCACAGCCGGCAACTTGGCAGAGGCCAAGGCTGCACTGGCACTGGCACGAACGCACGGTGCGGCAGCAGGCGGGCAGGGTTGTTCAACATTCACACGCAGGGCATTGAGCCAGAGGGGGTGAATTGCAATATTGTGCACGCTATTGGTTGGCCGGTACAGAAGCGCTTCCAGGGCAGAAGGCTTTGGCAGTCGAGGCAAACACTGCTGCTGACCTGGCACTGGCACGCACCTGGGCCATGCCTTGCCCCTGTTGGGCTGTGAGCGCATACGGGGCCGAATGCCATCCTGACGGGGCATCACCCTTAACTGCCTTACCCATGCAGTGCATGTTGCAGCCCAGCCCTCTGCTCTGCCCGCCTGCAGCCTGCACCGCGCACACCCTGCCTTCACTCCACCGCCCACTGCCCACACCATGCCACCACCCTACCGCCGCGGCCCACTGGCCCCAACTGCTCATCGCCCCCCCCCGCCCTGGCGTGTGTGTGTGCAGACCGCCTGTTCTCTACAGTGGGGGTGCACCCCACTCGGTGCGGCGAGTTTGAGGCACACCCCGGGGGGCCGGAAGCCTACCTGGCTGAGCTGGCAGCGGTGCTGAAGGAGGGGCAGGAAGCTGGCAAGGTGGTGGCGGTTGGAGAGCTGGGGTTGGACTACGACAGGCAAGTGTGTGTGTAGAAAGGGTGAGGTGGCATGGGGTGGGGTGGGGTGGTCTAGAGGGTTGGAGGGGGCAGTGCGGGGACGGGCTGAAGTGACGATGTCACTTACTTTTGTTGTGGAAACGCAGTGGCAGGAGGCAAGTCGGGTGGGCTGGAGGCCTGCCTGGCTGACCTGGCAGCGGTGCTGAGCTGGCAACCCGCCAGGGGGGGACTGTTGGGTATGACTGATTTATGAACAGCTGCTGAGCAGCTTCGTCTTGCACAGCTTACTACTAGGGGGGGACCTGAAACCTGTAGGGGACAGCACGTTGGGACACATGCTCACCTCCCGCCGGGCTGCAACAAGCACCAGCCACCTTCTGCTTGCTTTGCACAGCTCCCACCCACCCCCCATCGGCGGCCCCCATGCTGGCTGCATCACCAACCGGTGTCCCATGACACCCCCTCACTCGAGGAATAGTCGCGGATAACTTTACTTGCGGGCCTCCGTTCTATGCAGGCTGCACTTTTGCCCCGCCGACACGCAGCGCAAATACTTTGCAAAGCAGTTTGAGCTGGCGCGCAGTAGCGGGCTGCCCATGTTCCTGCACCTCCGGGCAGCGGCCGCCGACTTCCTTGACATTGTGCAGCAGCAC
>JTEE01000014.1:237206-248260 GCA_002896455.3 Chlorella sp. ArM0029B | reverse complement strand
GGGGGGGCAAAGGGGTTAGCTGGGGGCCAGTGCCATGGGGTCAGTTGGGGTGGCTGGGCTGGCCGGATGGCGGAATGGAGTTTGCTCGGCAGGGTGCCCGACTTGTCTAGCCTGCCTGCTTGCCTGCCGGCCGGCCTGCTGGCCTGGGTGGTTTGCTGTGCCAGTGGTCACCTTTGCAATCTTTTTGCAACCTTGCCAACCCTTCCCCCTCCCCCGCCGCCCCGCCCCGTTGCCCCGCAGAGTTTGCTGCCGCCGGCAGCCTGGCCTCGTACCTGCGCAGCGGCGTGGGCTTCATCCCTCTGCGCCAGCGCGCCCAGCTGGCCCTGCACGCCGTCAACGGCATGGCGTACCTGCACTCACTCAAGGTGCGCACATGTCTCTCTTTTTCTGCATTTCTGGTGGTGCTATGGCACACCTCCACTGAAGCTGTGCACATACGTCCTCGCTCTCCTTCCTTCTGTGTTTGTTTGGCATATTCACACTCCCTCTAGCTGTGTGCACACCTCACCTCGCTGCCCTTCCTGTGCCTGTTTGTCCTGTTTGTTTTAACAGCTCGCGCTGCCCTCTGCTCGCTCTCCCTCGTGCCGTGCTCTCCTGCTGTGCTCTACTGCTGTGCCTAAAAGGCACTGGGTGGCTCGGCACTGGGGAGCACAGCAGCACCAGCAGCAGCACAGCAGCAGCACAGCAGCAGCCCCGGGGGCGGCACTCTCACCAACCTTTCCTGAACCGCCCCATTTCCGCCTGATCACCCCTTTTGTCATGTCACGACATGTTCATTCTGTGCAGGTGGTCCACTTTGATGTGAAGCCCGACAACCTTCTGGTGGACGGCGACTGGATGAGCGAGAGCGGGCCCATGGTCAAAGTGGTGAGCTGCTGCCGCCTGCCCTGGGCCTGCTGCTGTGGACAAACCTGCTGCCTCTGGTTGCGCCTGCCCCTGCTGCCTGCTGCCTGTACTTGCGCCTGCTGCCTGCCGTTACATCTGCCCCTGCTGCCTGCCGTTGCGCCTGCGGCCCGCGCTTTTCGCCTGCGGCTGCGCCTAACGCGCACATGCCCCCCGCCTCCTCCTCCTGTGGTGTGGTGTCTTTCCCGCAGGCCGACTTTGGTCTGTCCAAGCACAAGTACAACACCTTTTGCTCCAACGTGCACGACCTGCGCGGCACCCTGCCCTACATGGCCCCAGAAATGATCATGGACCACACACACGTCACAGGTGGGTGGGGTGGGGTGGGCTGGGTGGGGGCAGGCAGGCTGATGCAGCATATAGAAAGGAGGGCCCGCGGAGTAAAATTATCCGCGAGCTTTCTTTGAGTGAGGTGGGTTCCAGGGGCACTGGTTGAATTTGCTGGTGCAGCATGTGCTTTTCATCCTGGCTACCAGTGTACCGCGCCACCACCCGCGCTTCCCCCACGCTGCTCATATGCCGGACCCCCCCACCGCCGCCCTTGTTTGCTCCCCGCGCTGCCACCTGCTGCAGAGAAGGCGGATGTGTGGTCCCTGGGCGTGGTGTTTTGGGAGATGCTGACGCTGGAGGTGCCCTTTGCAGACATGCCGCCTGCACAGCTAATCGGAGGTGAGAGCCCTATTAGATAAACCTGATTAGATATGGGTTTCGTAGAAGATGGGTTTTGTAGAAGATTAGATATGGATTTTGTAGCAGAAGATGTGTTATGTAGAAGATTTCGGCATGGGTTTTGTAGAAATTGGGCTTCCAAGGGGTTGTACTGAACCGATATAGTACACAGATTCACAATTTGCTATTTGCTTGCGTGTTTCTTGGTGAATGGCGTGATTGCGTCGGGTGTGGGGCGGCGTGTGTGCGGGAGGCTAGCCCGCCTGGTGGCTAGCCCCCGGCCAGCAGCGGTGGTGGCTCCACGGGGGGTGCTTCGCTCTGGGTAGGTGCTGCCCTGCCCTGCCCAGCGTGCTCTTCCTCAACCTTGGCCCACCCCAACCTTGGCCCTTAGTCAGCAGGCAGCCGCTGGACCCCACCCCACCCAAAGCCGCCCCCCGCTTACCCTTCCCCGCACACCTGCTTCCTTGTTTCTTTGTTGCCCGCAGCGCTGGGCCTGGGCCGCCTGCGGCTGACCATCCCCGAGTGGTGTGAGACTGACTGGCGTGCTCTGATGGAGTCATGCTGGGTGGAGGACCCCGCCCTGCGCCCGTCGTGCCGCCAGCTGGCGACACACCTGGAGCGCATTCGCGACATGGCGCCCTGACCTGGCACGCACGCTGAGCGGGGCCTTGCATGCTGAGCTGGCATGCTGAGCTGAGCCAAAACGTGCTGACCTGACATGCTGACCTGGCTTGCTGAGCTGGCAGGGGTCGCGCCGCACCTGCAACCAGCCCCCGTCGCAGCGCGCCTGCAACCAGCCCCCGTCGCAGCCGCCGCACGCGGCCGCTGCCCCCCCTTCCCTAGGCGCCGTTGGGGCGGGGCGCCGCCCGGCACCCGTGCCCCTGCTGCCCCGCCCCCTCGTAACACCGCCTTCTTTTGTACATCTCCCTTTCTCCCCCCGCGTGCCCCACTTCTTTTTCCCTTCCCCGCACTGCGCATCCTGCATTGGCGCGCATAGCCCGGCACCAAGTGCCCCATTTTCCCTGCCCCTCCACGAGGGTGTGCCTGCTCCTCTCCCCAGCCCCCATTCCCTGCTGCATTCCCTGCTGCGGCGCAGCACACCCGCCCCGCGTGCCATGCCCCGCCTCTCTTTCCTTTGCACTGCCTCCCCCTCCTGCCTACCACGCCCGCACCCACACCGCACCCCCCAAAGAACAACAGCAAGCAACAACCATGGCTGGGCCTCTACATGAGGGCGGCTCCCACTTTCCACCCGCAGCCGCCCGCCCCCGCTCAGCCCCTTTTTTTACACCCCCACGCCCCCCTCCGCCGCCGCGCTCACTTCGTGAGGGCCGGCGCTGCAGAAGCAGCGCCCACGCCCGCCCCGAGCCGGCCGCGCGCCCAGCCAGCCCCCTCCCCTGCCCCCGCTGGCAAGCCTTCCAGAAGCCAGGCGCATGAGGGGGCGGGCAGCGCACACAGCGCAGCGCAGCGCAGCACAAACCAGTGCAGCACAGCACAGCGCAGCACACCGTGCTTTCCCCCTACTCTTGCCAGGAACTCCACGCGTTAGGTTCCCCTCCCTCCCTCCCCTCGTTTCGTGTCGTCCCAGCAGAGCGCCGCATTGCGCCTCTCCCACCCTGCCTGCATGCATCAAGCACCGTCCATCCCCCCATCCTGTCGTTTAGTTGGGCTCCAGGCGTGCACCTCCCTGCACATGCATTGCACCACTCGCAACACACACACAACCGGTGCACCCTCTCTATCTCCCCCCCTCGGCGCGTTTTAGAAGCCGCAGGGGCAGCCAGCCCCCGCTCTATACAGGGGGAACTGGGCTGCCGTACACCACCCCACAGCACCACACTCCAGACACGTCATCAAACAGTGTCCCCTCGACATTCTTTCCCACACCCGGCCCCAGGCCCCCATTCGCATGTACCGCACCCCTACCCCCCACCCGTTTCATGTCCCCGTCCCGCCTGTGCGTCTTCCCCTTGCTTCGTGCCTCGTGCCACCCATGCTGCCTTGCCTGCCTCTGGACACTCCTGCGTCGCGGGCAGGGCACGCTGGGTACATGACAATCCCCACCCCACCCCAACCCCTCTTACGTGGCGCGCCTGCACTGTCTGGCTGCCCCACCCGGCCCGGCCGCCAGCAGCAGCATTGGCGCGCCCCCCAAACAGCCCCCGCCCAGCCCCCTGGCACCTTCGTCCGGACCAGCGCCGCTGGGGCGGGGGAACCCAAAAAAATCGCTTCGAAGTCGAGCCCTGATCTCCACCCCCGCTTTCATGTGATAGAAAACAATGTATAGAAAACAATGTGTGCGAGCTCAAGGGAGAGGGCGACGCAGGGCGGTGAAGGGATGTGCTGTGTAGGTGAGTGTGGGTGGGTAGCTGATGACACATCAGGCGCCGGTTGCTCTCTAGGGACAACGAGGCACGGCGCCTGCGCTCCACCCCCGGAACCGCCTGCGCTACGCCTTTACAGGGTACTGGTGGAAGGGCATTATCGAAAAGGCATACAGGGAGATCGACAGGACGCATGTGCGGGCAGCATGAAGAGGGCAGGCAACACGCAAGCAGGGCCGCCAGCATGGCATGTTGCAGGCAAACGGCCCAGGCGGGAGGTGGTGCAGCCCCTGGCATGTTGCAGGCACTTGCAAAGGCAGGGAAGGCCGCCTGATTCCGAGCTCGCTGTTCACACAGCTCTCAACGGCTGGCTGGGTTGCATGTGGTGCGGGATATCAATCAAGGGGGCTTGTCAATGGCTGTCGCACTCTGTCATTTCATTTTGCTCGGCTGAGCCAATGCAAAACACACTTTCAAGCGGGGGACGATTCTTCGGGGTGCGGCAGGTGCAACCGCTGTCTCGTCCGGCTCAGTCGGCATAAGTGGCTCAGCAGCTAGGCTCAGCAGTTGACCTCAGCAGTTGGGCTCAGCAGTTGGGCTCAGCAGTTGCGCACGCTGTCGTTGATGGCCTCAGCCAGGTACTTGCACTTCGTGGCTGCGAGAGGGAGGGAGGGAGGGGCAGAGGGGCAGGAATGTGAGGGGCGGCTCAGCGGGGACAGTGGGGTGGGTGTGGGTGGCAGGAAAGCGGGGCCCAGGTGTGGGGGACTGAAAAGGGGAGCAGGTGCGAGGGGGCAGCACGGTCGGGCAGGGGCAGTCACGAGGCGCAACCCGATGTCGGGATGTGTGGAGGCACGACAGGCTTCGACACGCCAGAAGCACTTGAGGCACAGCTAGGCAGCTGTCCCGCTCATCCAAGAGGCCCGGCATTGAGATGCGTCCATGTATCCGTGCCACAGGCAGGGCGCAGAGCGCACACTGTTCAGACACGACACAACAGCACCGGGCGCGGCGCGGCTTCTAAATCCCCAACCATAGACACTCTCTCGGCCCATCCTGTGCCATCGAGGCCGTTCCTGGCTCTTTCTACACTTGGCGTGTGTGTGGTCGATGGCATTGATTGCATTGATTGTTAGTAACAAGCCCGCTCACCCGACAGCCCCGCCATTGAGATGCGGCCGTCCATGGTCATGAACACGCTCCACTTGTCTGTCATGTTCTCAACCTGGGCCTGCAGAGAGGAGGGGGCAGGACAGGAGCAGGGCAGAGGCAGGGAGGGGCGGGTCAAAGCAGGCACAGGCAAGGCACAGGCAGGGAGGAGCAGGTTGAGGCAGGGGCGGAGAGGGAGGGCAAGGAGGTCCCTGCCAGCACAGCACAGCGCAGCACAGCGCAGCACAGCGCAGCACAGGGCAGCACAGCGCAGCAAAGCCCACCGCAGGGAGTGCCAAGAGCAGGCCAACGCCGCCGCAGAGGCGCAGGATCCGAGCAGACAGGCTGCAGAACTGATTGATTCATTGATTGATTGACAACGTGGCAGAGCTCACCCGTGTGAGGCCCGTGTAGCTGAACATGCCAATCTGCTTCAGGATGTGGTTCCACTCCCCGGGGGCGCCCACTGCGATTGGTAAAGCAGAATGCAAGCATGAATGGCATAAGGAAGAGAGGGGTCAGGTTGCAGGGCCGGTCAGGGGAGGGGCTTGCCAGACGGTAAACAAGGCAGCAGGACGAGAGGGGCCAGGGTGCACAGAGGCTCTCCTTTCCATGTCTTTTGCTGCGGTCATTCCCTTGGAGAGGCTGGACGCCTTTAATGGCCCCCAGAAGCGGGGACGGCAGTGCAGCGGCACCCCCACCATGCCTGAGCATCAGCGGCGTCCACCAGCAGCAGCTTTTCGTAAAAGAGCAAGTTTGTGGAAGAGAGACAGCAACCTAAAATACCCAGACAGAGCAGGCTTGTCGGAGAGAAACAAGCAACATAACACATCCAGCCAGAGCAGGGGCGCACAAAGCGTCTGCCCACCTTCTTGCAGCGCCTTGAACAGCTGCGTACGCATGGTCATGATGCGGTCAGCCATGCCCTTGAGCTCCACCTGCACAGCATGACCAAAGCGCGACCACAGCATGGGCGCATCGAGAGCGCAGCATGGGCACACCAGGCACAGCAGTGCGCATGTCACGATGCTGTCATCCACCCCCCTGTGTACAGCTTCCTGTGCAGTGGAGCACAGCATGGGCGCAGCAGGCACAGCAGTGCGAGTGCAACCACGACACGGTCCTGCTAAGCTGCCGCAATGGCAGCATAGCTCCATCCGTGCAGCTTGGCAGACCGAGAAAGCATGCACAGAACATGCACCGGCACCTGGCGATGCATCCTACTAGGGCACAAAACCAAAAGCGCCACGGCAGCAGGGCGCGGCATGCAGGGTGCCTCCTCACCTTCCACTGCGCGTAGAGCTCAGGGTCAGAAAGGATGATTGTCACCAGCAGGGCACCGTGCTTGGGAGGGTTGCTGCAGCAGGCAAGCAGGCAGGCAGGCAGATATAGAGTAAGTCAGCAGGTTGTGGGGCCAGCACGGGCGGGGGAACGGGTGGCGCGCAGGGGTGGGACGCAGGGGGCGGGCAGGGTGGGACGGAGTGAGATTGGGGCCCGCGTTCGGCACTGGACGCATGGCTGCACAGGCACGTAGGCAGGCAGGGTCGGGCGGAGTGGATATAAGCCAGCGCACAGCAGTAGGCGGGTTGCTGCGCAGGCACGGTGAGATTGTGGGAGGTTGGAGAGCGGGTGGCAGGCAGGGGCGAGCGCAAGGGCAGGGGTGAGTTGAGCAGAGCCGGCCCAATTTGAGGCAGGGTAGGCATGTTTGACAACTAGCTTCACCAATCACATCACAGCATTATGGTGATGTCAACAGCAGTCAAACGCCCCGCCTGGGACGGAGAGAGTCAACAGCGGGGCTGACGAGACAGGAATTCGCGGGATGTGCTGCTGGGAGTTTCCCAGCCATCCAGAGCATCACAGCATGCACAGCACGCACAGCGGCGGTTGAAAGGAGGGCCTGAAGAAGTCATGATGGTGTGGCCGTTTGTGCGGCGTGGCCGTTCATGCGGCCACGCCGCACAAACGGCCACACCATGCAGAACCCTCCAGGCCCTCCTTTCAACCATGCGGCCACACCGCACAAACGGCCACACCATCACGACCCGCCCTCCTTTCAGCCGCCGTTCATGCGGCCACACCGCCGCGACGCGTTTGAGCAACCCTCTCAACCGCCGCTGTGCATTCAGCACATGAATAGTAGAGGGGGTGCGGAGGCAGAATTCGCGGGATGGGCCGCTGGGAGCTTCCCAGCCATCCAGAGCACATCACAGCATGGCCAGCACGCACACTGGCGGTTGAGGGGAGGGCTTGAAGGGGTCACGTCGGTGTGCCCGTTTGTGCGGCGCAGCAGCTCGTGCGGCCACACCGTCGCGATGCCTTCAACCAATCCTCTCAACCACCGCCGAGCTTTTAAGCACAATGCCTCCTGCGTCCCACTTGGCCGCGCCCCACCTCACCTTCTCCGAATCGCACGGACGACACGCAAATGCAGCATAACACACTTGTGTGTCGGTGCGGCGCTGCAAATACATGAAGAGAACGGGCCCGCCCCCACCTACACGAAAAAGTAACTAGTATGGCTAAACTGCAACGGTTGTTGTGTGAAACAACTTGCTGTTGCGACTCAAACCTGTACATGCCGCGTGCCGTGGCCTTGAGCTGGCTCTCAACCTTCTTGGCGGCGGCAGCGTCGAAGGCAATGACTGCGGGTGGTCAAGGGGCAGGGGCACAGAAGCAGAGGTGGCAAGGTAGTGAGCAGGCCGGCAGGTGTGTCAGTGAGGCTGTGCCTGTGGGCTGGGGGCACTGAAGGGCGGGTGGCAAGGGTCGAGAGCGGCCGCCGGCAGCAGCAACAGGGGCAACGGCCGTTTTTTGCGACTAGAGAGCGGGCATACATGCGAACATAGGCGGGGACCTGGCGGGCAGGCAGTCCATTCCCAGAGGCAGGACTGCAGCAAGGCGTCCAAGCAGGCAGCAACCAATCAATCAATTATATTTCAAGTCCAGGGGGAGCCAGTTGGTCTCATGGGACAGGGTGGGGTGTGTGTGTGTCGGAATGTAGTTTGTAGCAAAGAAAACAGCAGCACAGCCATCCCATGTACCGCCCTTGCCCGCCCGCCTGCCCCACCTGTCAGCGCCCCCACACGCTCCCCGTAGAGCCCCATGTTCTTGGCGTACGACTGCGGGCAGGCAGGGGGGCAGTGGCAAGAAGAAAGACAGGGATGATTGAGATCACCAAAAGCAGTGCGCAGTGTGTGTCGCCACCAAAGTTTGATGCAAGGCAGGACGTGGTGAATCTGCATGTGTTAGTGGGTGGCTGGAGACCACCTCGAGGCGCAGGGCCACCACTTGTGCCTCGTGCTTTGTTGTAAACCTCCTCCTGGTTGCGGAATGAATCGCAATTATTTGGCTTGCAGGGTTCTTGAGCAACGGGGACAGCCAATCCCAGAGTGCTCAGTGCCGCGGGCGAAATCTTGATGATAATGGCTGCCACACAAAAGTAGCGTACGCACGACTCCAAGGTTGCGTCTTCCTTCTCTCCTTGCCCTATGAGGAACCCTATAAGGAAACCCTATAAGGAAGGAGAGAAGGTAGACGCACGCTTTGAGTCGTGCGTCCGCTACATTCGTGTGGCAGCCATTATCATTGTGTGGGCTCTTTTAAGATTTCGCCCCGCGGCACTGAGGACACTCTGGGATTGGCTCCCCCCGTTGCTCAAGAACCCTGCGATTTATTCCGTAACCAAGAGAAGGTTTACAACAAAGCACGAGGCCCAAGTGGTGGCCCTGCGCCTCGAGGTGGTCTCCAGCCACCCACTAACACATGCAGATTCACCACGTCCTGCCTTGCATCAAGCTTTGGCGGTGACACCGCACACATGACACTCTGTGAAAAAGCCATGCACATGCTTGCCGTGTCGATACCCTCTATCCTTGAGCCGCACCCTCATGCTCTTGTCAACCAGACACCGCCATCTGGCTCCCCTCCTCCGCCGCAGCGTGCACATCCTTCCCTTTCCCCCCTGCTCTTCTTCTACTGTAGTCAAACAAACACCTGCTGCCCAGCGGCTGTGGCTCACCAGGGTCAACCTTGTTTTCCACCACCACGTTGGTTCCCTCCTGCACTGTGGTGCACGCTTTCTTCCCCTGTCCCCCTGCCTTTGCCATTTGCTCACCAGGGCAACTTTGTTTGCCACCTCACACTTGACACTATGTGCAACTCATGCACATGATCCCTTTGCCCATGCAAACACGCTCCCTCCCTTGAGCCCCACGCTCACCCACCCGCTCATCCTCCAGGTGGCATACCGGGATGCCGGCAACAAGGAGAGGTGGTTGGGACAGGGATCACCAAACTTGGGGCAGTGTGGCAGCGCCAGCAGCATCCCCAGCCCAGCCCTGACCTGCCTCCCAGCACAACATGCTTCATATGGATAGGCAGTCATGAAGCACGCAAGTCCAGGCGCCCACTCCCAACACGTGCGCCCGGTCCTCTGCCAAACGCAAGCAACGCCAGCAGCAGCTGAAGCACCCCATCCCTGCCCTGCCCCGCAGCCCCTAACCGTGCTTTATGTAACGCGGGTGGTCAAACACACAGAAGCAGCAGCAGCGGTCCACCGGCGCCAGCAGCATCTGCAGCCCTCCGCAGCCCTGCTCTGCCTCACAGCCCCTGCACTTCCGTTAGATGACGAGGTTGGCAATTAAACAGCAGCCCCCGCACCTGCGCCAGCAGCATCTCCAGCCCGTCGTCGGCAAACAAACGAATGGCGGCGCCGTCACGGTCCAGGTCGCCGCTTGCAAACCCCTGCACAAATCGAACGGCACTCAACACCATTTGGTAGGACGTCAAAGGTCGAAAAACACTGAAATGAGCACCACGCGCTGTCACGGACCAGGGCGCCGCTTGCAAACCCCTGCCACGTGTTTCACGGCACTCAACACCACTTGGTAGGACGTCAAAGGTTGAAAAACACTGAAATGAGCACCACGCGCTGTCACGGACCAGGTCACCACATGCGCCCACTGTGGGTTTTTGCCGATCAGTGATGACAGTGATCGTCAGAGCCCTTGCAGCTCATGTTAAGTGACCCCTAAGCGTGCCACTTCGGTGACGAGCAGGCAGGAGAGGGACGGGACATGGGGCCCAGTTGATGCGGCGCACGCTGTTAGTTACAATTTCGCGGCAGGGGACCTTCACTGTCCCCAATGCCACATACAACCCCAGCTGTACCGCCCAGCTGTGCCGCCCCGTCCCACCTGGTATGCCGAGTCGAAGAAAGGCAGCAGCTTGCGCGCCTTCACTGCCTCCAGCACGCCCTGCCACTGCTCCGGGGTGGGGTCCACGCCTGCGGAGGGGCAGCACAGGTGGGAGAGGGATGAGCCTTGGTACGGCCTCCCAAAGTGGCTGGTGCCTGCCGCGGTTCAGTGGTAGGGTTTCAGGCAGGCAGGGGTGGGGTCCACGCCTGCGGAGGGGCAGCACAGGTGGGAGAGGGATGAGCCTTGGTACGGCCTCCCAAAGTGGCTGGTGCCTGCCGCGGTTCAGTGGTAGGGTTTCAGGCAGGCAGGGGTGGGGTCCACGCCTGCCTGAGGCAACACAGGTGGTGAGAAGGTTTTTCATTGGTCACGAAGGGCGGGTCCGGGCCTTGGTGTGTGGTCTAGCAGAGTGGCTTGGGCCATACCTTGCCGGTGGAATTGCGTGCCGGGTTCCTCAGCCCAGCATCTTCACCACCGCACCACACACACCCGCAACCTAAGAAGAAAGACACAAGGCAGGCAACACAGCACGTGGAAACCGGACAAGGACGGGCTGCCGCCCCAGCTGTGGGGCTGTGTGCGCAGCATTCTGACCGCCCACCGCACACCACGGCAGGCAACACGGCAGGCACAAGGCAGCATAAGAACCGGTAACTGCTGCCTCACCTGTGGGGTTGTGTGCGCATGCGTGCAGGATGACCACCACACACCACGGCAGGCAACACGGCAGGCACAAGGCAGCACAAGAACCGGTAACTGCTGCCTCACCTGTGGGGTTGTGTGCGCATGCGTGCACGATGACCACCACACACCACGGCAG